>CAJQZP010001196.1:8257500-8685000 GCA_907164705.1 Parnassius apollo
TTTCCATCGAACTACAATGTGAGTGTACTATGGCAAAAGAATCAAAATGCAGAGGCGCTGTCACCTCTGAGGACTAAGATATAATGCCTCGTTTCCAGTAAAAAGGATCACCGGTTCTCTACACTCATCATACGAAACACAGCCGCATTAAGCTTATTTTATGCTGGTATGCTGTGAGAGTGTGGTCCTTTCCTCGACCGAGCCGACCCATTCGTGCAAAAGCTATAAGTATTCTTAAACGATAGCAAAAAGGCATTAATGATTTTATTATTTAGGCTTACGTATGTGATGCAAGACATATGCAAATAAATTAGTTCTAAAAATTAATCCGCCTTTCTAATGGCAGCGTACTTTAAAATATAATTATCAAGTACGCGGGTAACAAATCCCAGAAAGGGCGACCCGCAAGCGGGATGTCAAACTTTACGCTCGCCACGGAGGGTTGAACAGAGCTATAAAATTAAATCAATTGACGGAACTTTGAATTCAGCCTCAAATACGATTGTTTCTATTCATGTTGCCAAAATAAAGGAAAACTCAAAGGGTTAAAACCGACGATCCACGAAATGATTGATGGGTGTGCCTGATTACGTCGGTAATTCTATTATATTGACATCGTGTCGTGTTTACTTCTAACTCAGTTTCAGAGAACAGTTTTGCGACAATAGAACAATAATTTAGAAACAGCACTCAGACTGGCATTAAAACTTTGGTTAAACTTGGTACGGTCAACTAGTATTATGTATTTAGAGATTTTGCGAGCTTAAATAAGAGTTCAAGTGCTTTTGCAGCTGTGCTAGTAATATGTTGCACTAAACGAATTTTGCCCACATAATACATTTAACAAGTTTTAAGCTATTTCTACTTTTAATTACTTACTATGCTTATTTTTATAAAAACCCATTAATCAACGTTTAAAAACTGTTAAATTACGAATTATATTTTATTAGTTACACATTACATAATTTCAAAATACAATTAAGCGCCTCGTAACGTAAATGCGTAAAAAAAGGGAATTGATTTTTATATAAATAAATGTTCTCATTTATGTGATAATAATAATTTATAATATGCTCTATAAGTCACACAGAATAAAAATTACTTAAGTTAATAGTAATATAATTAATATATAATGTATAAGGTACAGTAATTAATATTAATATCATAAAAAGTAAAACCAACTTCAAAACCTAAAAAAAATATTTCCACGTATATATAAAAAAATAAGTAAAGCACCAACTTTCGAAGCTTTTTATATATGTGGATTTACTAATAAGTTTATTTATTTTACACTCCTGTGTGGTCTAAAGAATAAGTTCAAGGTAACAACTTAGAACGTCATTTAAATAGGAATATTAAATTCTTTATCTCATTTTTCCACCTTTAGGGATGGAATATTTTTTTTAAATTAAAACCAACTAAATAATTATAAAAATAACGTTATTAAAAAAATTAAAAATATTTTAATCGGTTCAACTATTTTCGAAAAATCCGTCAACATACATAAAGAAAATATACACGTCGAATACAGTACCTTGTTGTATATTTTAAACTCGTTTAAAATTTAAATACAAAAGCAAATCAACGGTATTGTAAAACTTATAACCTGACATATTACACTAATTAAATATGTAACGTTAGTCGATCAACAAATATATAATATTGAATTATATTGAACAGCTAACAAGAGTTTGTTTTGATTTTCCTTTGCAGTTCGATACTCGGCAGTCGGCAGCCGCAAGTTACAAGGAGTAAAGGCGACTGTGCCAATAAAAGTAGCACAACAATGCGGATCACGTCACGGCGGAAATATCTCGCAGCGCCAGCGACGATCAATTATACTGACAACGACCACGTGGAAAAGGGATAGATAACGTCAAGGGAGGTTTTTGTTTTATTTTCTCATAACAGCGAGACGTACTCGTTCATACTTGGTTTTCCTCTTTAATATCATAAGAATTCAGATTATGTTTTAGATGATAGCGGATATCATAATACAAAAAAACCACAGTTTCAACTAGATAAAATTTTACAATTTTCTTTTATTAACTATACTATATTACTTATTCATGATATTGACATTGATAAATAAATATACAAATATATAAAAGTGGTTTCGGTAACTGAATACGTTTTAACATGAGACTACCTAACACAAGGTATCAACGTGAGCAATAAATCGTATTAATCTCGTGTTCTCTACCTCGCACCAGTTTCAATTGGAACACAAATTGTGTTCTCACAATATATATACTGTACAACACGTATAGTGCAAAGGAAATTAATGGAGATTACTATAAGTGTCGACGCATTTGATACTGCCTAATGAGCAAATTCCTTTCATTATCGTTAGCAAGCGTTGTAGTTGAGTACTAAATTGACTAAAGATGGCTTCATTATTATTGTTATGATACGATTAGTTTATTTTATATTGCACTTTATAAACTCATGACTAATATAACTTCTACTACCATTTTTAAGAACTATTTTTAAATATCAGGTCAGATATAAACACTTAACCTAAATTAACCTACTGCACTTCAAAACGGGGACAAAATTTCACCTACTCTATTTGAAAGCACTTGACCGACATTACCCAATCCTAAGTTACATTTGACTGATGTAAAATAGATATAAAATAAATTATTTTACAACAAGTCCTTGTAAGGGAGTGCATAAAAAGGTGTTTTATGGTCTACAAATATTAGGATCCTGAACCATTGGACAAACATCCACGTAGCGTAAAATGGCTAAATAATCGGCGTACGTTTACTAAAATTGCTCAACAATATCTCCTGTACACTGGCATATTGTATATCCAGCAGTGGAAATAAAAAGTACTAGTAGATATTATGATGACTAGAATATGGGCATATATGGGGTAGTCACTTAACATCAGGTGAGCCGCATGCTCGTTTGCCCCCACTTCTAAAAAAATAAATAAATATATCACAGAAACAATAAAATATTTGACGATTTTTTCGTATT
The DNA here is from genome assembly GCA_907164705.1 of Parnassius apollo. NCBI lineage: Eukaryota > Metazoa > Arthropoda > Insecta > Lepidoptera > Papilionidae > Parnassius > Parnassius apollo. The sequence continues at coordinate 8,260,489 of CAJQZP010001196.1, forward strand.
TCTATAATGGTAACAGTTTTTGAAAATGGAACGAATCAAAACCAAATTTCAAACTGTATTTATGTTTGCAAGTTGACCTTCCTGGTAGAAATAACAAAAAAAAGTGGAGAACCAAATGGAACGACATTTTTGTGAGCGACCGCAAATCCACAGAACAGCCACAGGGTGGGCAATAAAACAAAGACAGGGGATAGGAACGAGTCAGAACGAAATAATCTCGTAGAGACGACGCTGATCAATTACACGAGGCGGCGGGAATTAGGGATCCACAGTAAACCATCAAATTGTCCAAGATTTACGAGATTGAATTAAAACTTTATTTGTTTGTCTAGGTCATTTGCGTTCATCTATTATGCTTAAGATATACATAGATGATTTAAAAAGGGGGTCCCATATGCTAAAAACAGTTTAGGTTTGCTTTTGTTTAAGTTTTAGTCCGATTTAAATATTCACTGGAAAAGTATAACTGAGTAAAAGTCGTAAATAACAAAGGGATAATGCTAAATAGCATTCAACGTCCAGTTTTGAATATGGAATTTAAAATGAAAACAGTTCCCCAACAGTAAACCGTTTATGAAACAACGAAAAGTATGAGATTTTTCCACCAGTCGTTACATTAAAATGTTGTTAAATGCTTCTAAATAATTAATTTAAAAGAAATGTACGCGATTTTTGAAGTTTTGTGGCAGGTGAGTGTTTGCAACAGCAGAATTTTTTTCCTAGATATTAGGAGGAAACGCAGAAGCTCAACTTCTCGATTGTTTTCCTCTGTTGCCACTTATGACACCCGCGGGACAATATGGGATAGTGGATATTCTGCTAAATGAATTGTTATCAGCTACAGATTTAAGCACATCATTATTCCTCATCAACCCGCAAACACTCTACATTGGGTTTTCCTATAGAAAGAAGCCGTAGCCGTCAAATTTACAATACCCAAAGCCTCTTCTGATGTCGCTGCCCATTGCCGGTCTAAATATTTAAACTTGTTACATACAGGTCCATCTATCGGAGCCCGTGAGAGCATGTGGTAGAGTTACTAGATATTCCCTAACTGAGTAAAATAATTTATTCACTACACTCAGTACAAAGAATAGCATTCCCACAACTCCACTTAAATCCTTGTTAAGCGTAAGAGTGTTGTGCCATCTCGAAGAGTGTAGAGGGTAATACGCGGATTAAATACGAAAACGGCGCGATTACGAAGCGAAGCCGACCCCGAGGCGCCATTAAGAATTCAGCAAACGAATTGGGGACATCGAATCGACAAAATTGTGCCTGCCTCATCTTTTCTAACATCGTGTATTTTCTTTCCCTACAGATAGATATTTTAATATTCCCGGCTCAAGGGAGGAGACCGCTGTTTTGATCTATGAATTGAAAAATATACTTTTTTTTTCTGAATAAACATACATAAAATATTTGTTTATTATTCTTCGGGGCATATACAGTATACACTCATAAATACACTTTAGAATAATACAGGATTTTTCCGTGTATGATATTTTTACTGCCTCAAAGCAATATATATGTATATATATATATATATATATATATATATATATATATATATATATATATATATATATATATTGAAAATAGATTGTTAGTTGTTTTATAGGATAGGTTAACAAACAAGTACACAGTCCACCTGATAGTAAGTAGTTGCTGTGGCCCATAGACATTAATTTATCTATCTATCCTCGATTACGAATCAAAATTCGGATGCGTTGTCACCCGCGAGTAATAACATAGAATGCCTCGTTTCCAGTAAAAAGGGTCTCCGGTTCTCTACACTCACCATACGAAACACAGCAGCATTAAGCTACTATTTTACGCTGGTATTCTGTGAGAGCGTGGTCCTTCCCCGGTCGTGCCGACCCATTCGTGCTACAACTATACTACTAATATAACTGCAGCATGGCTCTACCACGTATTATCAGTACGTTTTGAAAGTTTTATAGAAATAACAAGTTTTAACGCAAGGAAATTAGTGTTTTTTTACAAGAATCAGTGCTTTTAGTTTTCTTAATATATAAAAATTAATTTTTGTTTTTCCGTATTTTATACGCTGCCATATTGCTTGCACTTCCACGAAAGTTATATGCATAGTTGGACAAGGTAGGTGGCGCTGTTCGCTTTTGTTTGTGTCCAAATATCATCCGTGCGAAGCCGGGGCAGATCGCTAGTTTATTATCGACTGAGCAAAATCGAATGAAATATGATTTATTTATAACTTAAAAAATGTGATAAAAACAACTAAAACTTCAGACTGCTTACACAAGAAATGCAATAAATTATATCGTTCACAAAAATTGAGTAATTAATCATTTGACCTTAGTTTATTTGCTCCATATCCCTTTGATTCAACGCGCGGCAAATATTACTTACATAAAATAATGCAACCTGAAATTAAGCGGTAAAAGTTTTTCATATAACTTACTCATTCCATAGGAACTATTATCCCATAAATGAAAAGCTCAAATTATGCATTACCTGAAACAGACAAATACATTGTTAGTATAATTCGCTATGAAATATTCAATCTTAATTTGTTGAATGGATTTTTTCTACCCCATCGAAGTAAGTGGGCTTTGAATGCTAAATCGTGATCTAATGATTTCTTATATTTACGCGAACACTACACTTTAATTAAAACTGCTTTTATGGATTTTATCACGTTTAATTTGAATTATTTTTATTCCCAACGTTTCGGGTGCTTTCCAGCACCCATGGTCAAGGGGGACTGAGATGGTTGACGTCCCGATGTCATTAAACCCGGAGTACCTTCAGCTTTTTTAATTATTGTTTAACAATAATGGTTTATTGTTTAACAATAATGCTGGAAAGCACCCGAAATGTCGGGAATTAAAAATAATTCAAATTAAACGTGATAAAATACATAAAAGTAGTTTTAATCAAATCATGATTTGTTTTTAAAGTAACCTATACCAACGGTATAGGTTACCTTAAAAATAGATCAGTATCTAATGTACGAGGCGTCTGATACTACGAATGCCAAAATGCCTACAAAGTGTGGCGATTAAGGTAAATCCTCCATAAAATGGAAGAGACACAACCAGCAGTGGACATTACGTGTACAGAATCAGTAGAGTTGACCACCTTACATATACAAATGGGGAATTTTTTGAATTATCAGGCTGTAAGTAGAAGATTTTTAGAACAGAATATCAGCAGTGCTTTTGACATTTCCAATTTTCTCTCTAACCACTCCAAAAAGCATTTGGGTTTGTACTAGGAGAAGTTCACTACAGTAATCGAATGGCAAAGTCGAATCCCCGATTTGAGTTTCACAATCAGTAGCTAAAACATTAGGCTAGTATCAACTGTTAATCTGTACCAGAACCGAATGATTAAGTTCTGGAGACTAAATTATTTCTTCAACTGACCAGTGATGGATGACAGAATAACCAAGGTATAAGTGGTTCTACAAGTAACAAAATGAATGATAACATCAAAAACACTATATTAAATTCTAAACATTTCATAAATATATTCATATATTCGATATAAATATTCCTTCATTAATTACACTCACATCGAAGAATCCAATATCGGAAAGGCATATACGTATATATTAGACGCGTGGGCACATATCTTTATTGAATACGCCTTTTGACCCGCACTTCATTGACCCTCACACCACACATTATATCACCTTTCACAACGGGGTCAAGTGCCTTAATTGTCTGCGGTATCTCCGTATAGGCTGTCAAAGAGCGGACACGATACCAAAGCCATCTTGAATATTAATTCACTTCTTTTTTCTTCAAAAAAAGGTTGCATCAACAGTTCCTCTTTTATCGTCGCACTTTGCAATTATTATAAACAACTCTTTAATTAATAGCTGATGGGAATGTCATCATAGTTCTCAGGGCTCAGGGGTAATAAAGCACTGGTAGTTTTCTTTTTCGATGTTGGTTTAAAATGCCAATAGGATACCAATACGAGTAGTTATACAAGATATGAGCAAGCACGCTCTCCATTCGCTGGCAAGTGGATGCCTTAACCCATAGACACCAAAATCCATTATCGATTAAGAGACACATAATACATGCGTAAGTCACCACTGAAGACGAAAGAAAGATAGATTACCTTGTTACCAATAGAAATAACAACACGAAACAGCAGTATTAAGCTGCTATTTTACGTAGGTATTCTATGAGAGCCTGGTCCTTTAACCATTACATAGCTGTAGCGCAGCTGTGCTACGTGTAAGCAATAACCACACACGCATTTACCTTTTACTATCTGATAGACTGTAAAGTTAGTTTGTAGTCCGAATATTACATAAACACATATCTGTAACAAGGCAGCTGCAGTTGTTGGCCACGCTATTATTTATTCCGTGAGGTAGTTAAACTTGCAACCCACACCATCACGGCTTAGACACTAAGCTACCGACTTATCAACTTATTTTTAGTAATTTTAAATAAGGTTATGCTTTTCAAACAATTTTACTATGTACCTGATAGTTTTATCGTGGCACCAATCACTTGAAGAATTTATGTTACGTCATTCAGTAATAAGGAAACAACGTGAAAACTTCAATAGGCTCTCGTGAAAGAATCTAAATTCCATTGTGTAACAAGGGACAAATATGTCGGTATGTAAGAGCGCCAGTATTTCACCTCCTCCCTTGGCACACAATGGATGTTTGTAAATCCGTCAAGGTAAACATTAAGTGATCGGATCAGTACAACCGTTTCTAACGGTTTAGTGAAACATGTTGTAGTTATGAAACTTATTTACTGTTACTTCTATCCGAGAGGCGATGAAACGAACCACAAAAAACCTTTTATAATATTAGATTGTGACAGCTTACCAAATTTACGTTAACAGAGTGTTTCAAAAATTATAAAGCATGATTACGTTCACACAGAATTAATAATAAATTAAAAATGTGATATAATAACATAATGTATGCAAAACACTAAGAGAAAATGTAGTATAATAAAAATCTTCCATAAAACAAACAAACGTCTGTTTTATAATGTCGTATATAAAGTATATTGATTAATTTGATAAATTTGGTTTAGATGTTTCAGCAATATTTCACTACCAATTTTCAGTATGTTAGGGCTGAATCTGAATAACAGGGTGAGAAATTGTATAATAAGAGAAGAGTGTAGTTTGTAAGATGATGTTGTGACTAGGATTAAGAAAAGAATGCTTCAGTGGTTTGGTCATGTGGAAAGAATGAATGAGGAAAGAGTGACAAAGAAAATTTATGTTGCAAAAGTGAACGGCAGAGTCGGAAAGGAACGTCCTAGGCGAAAGCTTATGACCAAATTGGCGATATATTGAAAATGGGCCAAATTAGGAGTACCATTAACCGACGAGCATTTATGAGTAGGTATATGGATGTGGAGGAGGCGAGAGAGGTGTGCCAGGATCGTGCCAAATGGGTGTCTGTAGTCTTTGCCTACCCCTATGGGTGATAGGCGTGAGTGTTTATGTTCAATTTTCAGTAAATTTCAGACATTCATATTATTGAATTCGCGTCTTATTTTTCAGCTACTAAATAGCTTGCTGCTAGACTTGCACTGCTTCTTTTGCTAAGATATACATGTATTATTAATACACGTAATCTTTACTAAGCTCTTTCAATTTAAATACAAATATTCGACATTTTAAATTAGGAACGTATAGTTAAAATAAATTTTGTGGATTGAGGTTATTTAAATATAACAATGCGCAAATTTGCAACAAAAACAACCCGTATGATGTAGCATCAAAAAAGATAATACATATATCGTAATATATCAGGCTGTCTCCATCGCCATTGTTGTCCGTAAACGCGGCCATGATCTCGGGATCACCTACACCCGAACTCGTTTGTCCCGGGATATCCTTTGGCAAACATTGACGAAACCCGAGATTCACTAGACCTTTACACAAGAGCTTTGTCGAATCGCTAGAGGGTTCAAAAATATAAATAGCCGCTTTTTTTCTCGCATGCATATTCAGAGTAATTTATTGCTGGACGCAAGATTGTTATTACTTCATATTGTTTCGGCAAAATAGAAAAATCTGACATCGCCGCCGGCTGTTTCTTATAAGTTTGAACTAAATTTCTTTAAAAGCGACGATACGTAGTAAAGTAACTGGGATCAACCTGTAGCAAAGTTTTTTTTTGTATTCTTTAGCTTTTATTACATTAAGAAAACAATGATGAAATAAATGATATCATGTGTTCATTGTAGTGGTACTCTAAAAAAATACATCTAGACGGCAATATTTGAGTTAGTAATGACTATTTTTTCTTTATGTATTTTTTTAATCATTCCGTAATGGTCAAATGTTCAAAACGAAAATAAAGTAACAACCTCTGTATTTCCACTCCCTAGCACAGGCCTCCTTTAAGGCAAGAAAATATCCGCCGCCCTGTCTGAGCGTGTTGTGTTGGCGTACTTCACATATTTTAAACTATTTTTTTTAATTTGTTATACAAGTAGATTTTCTTAAAATATTTTACTCATCGCCAATCAGATGGTCTATAAGCACTTAAAATTGCAAGTAAATATTTCTTTAACGGCGGCGAGAGTCGAACTTTTTTCCTAAATCCATGATCGAAATTGATTCACTCGCTTGCTATGAAATGTTTATTGTTTACAAGTATTGTAAGAAATCTTTTCTCTATTAATTTACGTACTCAATACATTTAGTCTTAACCAATTTTTTATATTGTATGAGTGGCAAATGAGTTGGCGAATAGCTATCAGCCAATGAATCATCACTATTATCATCATAACATCCCATCAAAAGTCCACTACTAAACATATGCCTCTCCCAAGGAATGCACGAACCACGGTTCTGAACTACATTCATCCTTCGACTTCGTGCGTGTGTTACCAAGTCATCACTTCGTTTACTGGTACGAAGCAGCCTTTGAGAGTCTTTCTTCTAATGCCAATTCAGCCAAAAATTACCTGCCAACATCAAGAAGACTACAGACGAGATGTTACTCGTGAGTAGTAAAACTGAAAGCTTCATAGCCTATAATTATACCGCCAATCTTACCCTTCAAACCGGAACAACACTGGGTTCACTGTGACTTAACATATGTAAATCTTTATATATGAAAATCAATTGCGATCCGTTAGTCTCGCAAAAACTCGAAAATGGCTTGAGCGATTCTGATAATTTGTTTTGTGTGTATTTAAGTGGGTTCCTAGATGGTATAAAAACTCAGTTGGATACGGTAGATGGCGCTGTTATCAACATACAGAAACACAGTATACATACAGTATACAGCTACTTACCACGCTATACCGGCAAGTTAGTGCGATAAGTTTGTTGTCGCACTACTGTCGGCAACGGGGAATAGCGTCAAAGCTGCAAGACGTCTGGTTGTCATGATGATAATGATAAAGATAAATAATGATCAGCGAGCTATCACCTATTAAATTATATTTCCATAATGCTATCCCGTAGTCAAATCACACAATGATAGCTGCTAATTAATGCGTAACAAGTAATACAAATAAAGACTTGAGAGTTCTAAGATATGTTCTCCGCAACTGCCCATTTAACCGTGCAAAGCCGGGGCGGATATCTAGTTATCATTAAACATTAAACGGTATACCCTTCGCTTGAAAATTTTAGAAATAATGATGTAATATAACCGCTCTATAGAAAGTTTCCTATATGCATTATATTTTTATATATAACCGAATGGATCAGTAGCAATCGGCCGTATTGACCAATAGCTAAAAGAACCGACGACCGAAGAAAGGTTCTCGAGCGGAATCCCCTTATCGGTAAGTGAAGTGTTGGTCAACCTGATGAGATAGAGAAGTCGGTGTATGCAAGTGGCTTAGGATTATGTTTTATGGTATTTGAAGGCATTTCTTTGGTAATGGACTGAGGAAGGCATATCTGAAGAAAATAATTAGATACTAATATTATGAGTACAGGTGTATGAGTTAGCAGTCCTGCTAACTGAATTGTCATATTATGTTTCGAAACATGAAGACATTTCTAAACAAAATGCGACAAATAAAAAATAAAGGTCCTCAGTTTCACATTACTGTGAAAAGGAACTTAATATTTTGCGATATGAAACAAGTTTCCGATGGTTGTTATATTCCGTGACTCTTATCGTTTTGAAAAAAGAAGGACATCTTATAGAAGATACGAATCAAACTTGAAATTTCTCGTCAAAAATATTCTAAAACCTTGTGAATCACGAGTAAAGGTAAAATCTTCAAAAGTATAAGGACTTAATAAGTAGCTCTTTGAGCGAGGCTACAAAGCTACTCGTAAGGGAGTAAAATCTTGACTTACAAAAGTTGATGTACAGTAATATTACTCAAATATCACGTCGCGTACCTTATGTAGAAGTCTGAAGAGACGACACAGTGCACCTCTACGGATAAATCCAATAAAACCAGGGGTACGAAAAACGTCAGCTGCTCCTTAAAAGTTTTGCCCGATGAGTCAACCTATTGATCGTGTAAGTTGGCCGACTTGTCGTCACAACTTCGATATTAGTTTGCGCGTGATCGATTTATCCAGCCAGTTTGACAGTTGCGATAGTGACAGATGACGCCTGACGCCATATCGCGCGGGTGATTTGTCTCGAACTTTAACTTGTTCCGCTATTTTTGCACGAACGGATAAGTAAAGGAAGTTATAACTGCACCAATTTTTATGATACAAAAAGTAATGAGTAAAATTCTTGTCAAATATTTTAATTTTTTATACTTTTTTATAAATTATGTCGACATAATAAATTTGACGGAGTAAAAATGGCACCATAAGTGATAATTTAACATGTAGCTATACAACGAAATTTAAAAAATATTTTTGGTAAATCCAAATGTGCATGCCTTAAGTGCTCATGCTCAAGTTTTCACAAAGAATCTTGTTACTATTACTTCTAATTTTCCGATAACTTTATGTTAAATGTCAATAAAAAATGTTTAAAAAATCCAGAAGTGCACGATTCCTATGATCGTGACAAAATGTAGAAAAAACTCTCAATCAACAATGGAAAATATTTTTTTGAATTTTAATATGTTATTATTATTATTGAGATTAAATTTTTTTTAATATTGTTAATTGAAAAAACTTTTAACAGAATTGTTTTAAAACGATCAGAAATCATCTTTATTATTACGAGTACTTAAATTTTTAGGTATTTGTACTCAGGCACGACGGCATTGACGGCTCCATGGCACAGTAGCTTAGCAATGAGTTATAGCGCTTAGAGCCCGCGGGTTCGAATCCCGCACGTAACAAGTATTTGTATGTCTTACAAGTAATTGTTCCGGGTCTGGATGTTTGTCCTGGTGAAATTTATGTATTTAAACTACCTCCACGATACAGTAGAAAATACTAGTGTGGGGGGGGTAACGTTTTTAAAAAAAATAAGAAGGCGTTATCGTAAAAACTAGTCTTTTTTACCTGACTCGTTCTTTTTCTCATCAACTTTACTTCGTTTTCAAAAAGTTTTTCATCTAGTTATATCTAACCAGTATTTTAATTTAGGATTCACTCAGGTCACTCCATAAAGTCCAAGACGTATAAGTAGTATATTGATATATAAATCCTATGTACTTTTAGCGAAACAATATATTGTAATGAAAATCTGTGATTATAAAAAGAATAATAATATCTTACCTTGGTCAACTATGTATCTTTGGATTTTGGAATATTTTGTATTTCTATACAGTGATCAATATTGTTCACATCACAAACTGCTATAAACAAACGATACAGTAATCCACTCACGACGGCGGCCGAGCCCGCAGTGAGTCAAAATGGATCTGTATTTAGTAAAATATTTTCTATACAAGGCCCCTGCAAGGCTTGGAAAACCCAAAATTTCGGAATTTCTCAGCCGAAAAAAATTAATTATAATTAAACAAAACAAAATTAAACAGCAATTTCATGGCTTCCCAAGTGATATATGAAAAGATTAAAAATAGATTGAGTTGAACAGTTGATATTTTCAAAAGTTATCATGTTTACCCCGCCATAAGGACTTGATCATTCGACATAAGCTACTAAAACCAGTTTTTTTTAATGTATAAATAGCAATTAATCGATTTAAAAAAATCTGTTATATCTTTCTATCAATGTGCTTATTATATCATTTATATGTTCAAAATGATTGTTAGATACGATTTGATGCGACAAAACTTTTACCATTCTTGATTTTTAGGCGCTGGTAGAACATACCTACGCGCTTTGCGCTTAAGGCAAGCAATAAATAAAATATGTATATAAAACTAAAACAACGATTCAAAATAAAAATAAACAATATTTTACTATAATTTGGAAACCTAATTTATCAAGTGCATGTTGTGTGTATAGGTTTAGATATAAAAACAAAATAATAAAGTATAACCTCTTTACCAACAGAAATAAAACCCCTTTCATAAACGTTATCGTTAATAAAACAAACATGAAAGTGCGTCGTAAAGAAAACCTATAACGTCGTCGATGTCGTCGCCAAGCCGGCTACGCCGTAGCGTTACAGTACAGGAGAAAAGCAAAAGCTCTACCTTCCCTCGTTGCAATAACAACCACATTGTCCCGACTGCGCTACTGAGAAATTTACTCGGGAAAGTGTTAAACGCCTTTACTGTCATTCCCATGATTAATTTACGTCCGGGCTGTCGCGGTAACGGGCTAAAATTATTTAGTAGGCGACGTGCTTATTTATTGTTGAGCTTGTTCGTGTAACGGTTTGTGAAGCGGCTTATCATTAATATATTGGCAGCCGACTAAATACAATTAAATATAGCTTCAATATGCGTTATGTCTGTTTGAAATGACATGAAGAAATTACGACCTATTTGAATAAGCACTTGAAGGAATTTATTGTAAATTATGTAATATAGTACAGAATTTCATAATGATTTCTTAAATTTACGCGAACACTACACATTGAATAAAACTAAATTTAGGGTCCCCCCCCCCCCGTGACCATGGTTGCTGTAAAGCACCCGAAACGTCGGGAATTAAAAATAAGTAAAAGTAGTGAAATAAACGCGATAAAATCCGTAAATTTAGTTTTATTCAACAGAATTTTATTTCAAATGAAATTTTTACCATGAGATGGTATCATCTATGATGAATTTTTTTTTTTAAGAAAAGTGGTCAGTTTTTTAGTTGGGAGTTCGATGTAGACAAACGTTTTTCAGTCGTCGAGTCAGCAGAGTGCACCACTTACAGGTTGGATCTTAGGCACAAACTGATTGAATTATTACAGTACTATACATTTCGTAGCTTTCGTAGAGGGGATATATACCGCAATTGCCACGTTCCATGCCTTTTTATGTATACTAACTTTTTAAGTACTATACATAAAATAAAAAAGCTATATTATCTGATGATATACTACTTAATTGACTTTTCATCACATTCCACTTGTAGCAATTTCTGTTCGCTTTTTTCCTACTTTAGATGCTTTTCCAGAGGTACAAATGCGTTACAGATTTTGCTATTGTGCTTCATAATCTGTTCTATTTAATAGAGCTATTTCATCAAGAATAGAGTAGAGGATATTATCCGGCTATTTCCTCCAGTTAACTTTTATAATACGCAATTTATTTTCATACACCTACGTATTACCTACTAGAAAAACTGATCTTTCACAATTATGGTATATTTATCGTTATGTTATTTATGATTACCAGACGAGCTGCAGATTGTCGTACACGACATACTTTAATTCGCAATTTACACAACCCGATTAAACCTTAGGTCCGATATATTACCTTCTCAGTATTTGGCATTACTTCGCTGAAGATAAAAGTTTAATATTAAAAACCTTCATATTCTCGATTCAAAGAACTTTCAACATAATTATTTACAGATAACAAAACTCAATTAGATTATATAAAAGACATTTCAGACTGTTCATAATAATTAAACCCCCCGACTGATAAACAACAAAAGCTTGAGGTCGACTCATCGTCACGCAACAGCTAACTTGGAAAGTGAAAAGCCTCCAGGAATACATTGTAACTTGTCTGATTTCAGTGAAACTTCTCTCGATCGGCCGACTTCGCTCCAAGTTTACAACCAACGGATCGAGGGCAAGCAACAATGCTTCAAAGAACAAAAGAGCTGCTGTTTGATACATAAGTGTACAACTTCTGCTAGAATAACTCACTCGCTTTAATATTCCAACAATATTAAGTTTATCATATTTAATCATGCTAACTGGTATGATAAATATTTAATTTCATAAATATTTAAGATGATAAATTTGCTCATTAAATTAAACAACTAAAATAACAGTGATTTTTTCGGTTTGTAAATGTATTTATCATTCAAATTCATTCCACTGTCAATACACAGTAAAAAGATTGTATTGTTATATTTAAAAAAAATTAATTCACTTTAGAGCGGATCATTTTTTTACAATTAAAATTTCACTGCTATGCTCACGAAAGTACTAGTGATGCTTTATACACCGGCCTTGCCAATATATCACGGGAAAACGTCGCCGAATATCTGAGCAAACTTGGATCTGAAGTCGAGACTTTGTAGTACCAAGTATCGGATTGGGAGCGACTAAATCTAGTCCAGTTCAATACCCAGAAGACACAAGTTTGCCCGTTTACCTCTAAAAGAACCCCTTTGTCGTATCTCCTCAGTTTCAAGGCATTCCCCTTGCTGCATCAGTTAGCATTGGAATCCCCGGCGTCAACGTATCGAATAGTGTGCAGTTTCATGATCACTTGGAAGTGAAGGCCAAATTGGCCTCTAAAAAGCTTAGTGTGTTCAGCAAAGCGGGACAGTATTTTATGCCAGTACACCACATGCAACATTATAAGGCGTAAGTTCGGCCTCAAATGGAATACTGTTCTCATCTCTGGGTCGGGCCTCCAAAGTGCCAGCTCCTTCATCTTGACCAAATCGTGCTCAGAGCTGTTCGAATCGTCAACGACCGAGTTTTTTCTAATCAGATGGATTCACTGGCGCTGCAAAATGTTACGTTTTTTATCGCATCTACCATGGGAAGTGCTCTAAGGGATTGTTCGGATTAATTCCAGCCGCTAAATTACACAACGCACATCGCGTGAAAATTCACGATACCATCCACACTATCTGGATGTTTGGCGATCTACCACTATGCGTTTTACTAGGAGTTTTCTTCCTAGTACAACCTCTCTGTGGAATTGTTTACAACCGACCTTTTTCCGGACCGATACGATTGAAAAAAAAATGTTATATCTATTTAGTCAAAATTTGCATGCCTCAATAAGGCAGAATGTATAGGAACTTTTATGTTTTAATAATACTCTTGTAATATTTATCTACATTCTATGCAAATAAATAATTATGAATTATGAATAGAAAAAAAAGAAACCTTCAAGAAAAGAGCTTCCTCCTTTCTAAAAGGCCAGCAACGCACCTGTAATTCCCTCGGTGTTGCAGTTGTTCAAAGGTAACGGTAGTCACTTACCATCAGGTGAGCCGTATGCTATGCGTATATTTGCCCCCTCTTCTATAAAATAGGTAGAGCTAGTGACAAAATCCTAGATGATAAATCGCACTGTCTTCACCCAAAATACGCCTGTTAACTCTTGTCTTAAATAAATAAACACACACTGTAATTGAAGTGAAAAAAGGCGCTGGCAAAGTATTCCACTGATTTGTTGTACAACAACGAGATAAGCTATATAGTTCGAATGTGTGAAATGTCGAGTAAAAAATTCGAAATTTGAAGAGTTGGTTGGCATTTGTAAGGGAAGCCGATTGATAGCCTCATAGAGGAGATATTCGTCATATTTGCTACATTTGGCAGGCGATCTTCTATTTCTATTTCCCTCTATCACCTCTAACGACACCCACGGGATGAAGTTATGTTATGGGTTCTCTTATGCCACCATTAAACGGCGATTTTTACAAGTCTACGAGATTTAGGTTCGGCCTTGTAAGTAAACGGGTGCAAGGGCCTCGTTCATCAAACAACGGAATTCACCGCGTGCCAGGAAGTTGACATTAAAAATAGTTTGCATATCTGTATTAACTACACGCACTTAGTTATTATATACACTTTGCTAAACGCTATCTGCAACTTATAAAGTACTTAAAATAATAATTAAAAAATGAATGAATATACTACTTTTTGGTTAATATCATTCTGCGTATTTTGAATTATAAAATGATCTATATGTACTGTTTCATTTAAGTTAATACATAACTTACAAATAGATATATAACTTCTGAACTTTTGTGTATTACAAAATATCATTTCATGTTTATAACATTACTAAATATTATTATGAAAATAAAATAAGGGATAACTATAAAGGAAATCCCCGAGAGAGGGCCATTAAAAAGGTTTTACATTCGATGTTTATCCCTCAGGTATTCCTTTTGTTCTGCGAGTATTCGCATTTCATCCTCACCCCGCAAGAAAAGAGTAAATAAGTCACACCCGGTGACTTCGGAAAGTGTTGTAAAGAGGGCAAAAATGTGCGTCTGCAATCTGAAAGTAGGCATTACCACAGAATATATTTATAATAGTGAAAGTAGCTTATACGGATTAAAATATTTATATAAAATATTTTAATCACAAAAATGTTGTACATAATATACGTATAATCATACGAACATTGTTTGTACTATTTACGTACGAACTACTTGAACTTTATCTATGACGAAGTAATAGGTTTTGGGGTACCAGTAATTTTTTCACAAAGAATAAAGGTCACACAGTCGACCTGATGGTATGTGGAAATACGTTTGTGTGAAAGTCAGATACGCTTTCACCCCTGAGGATGAAGATGGAATGCCTCGTATATAGTGAAATGGGTTTACAGTTCTCTAAACTCACAATACGGAACAGCTGCTATTTTACACTTATAAGCTGTGATTGCGTGGTCCTGTCCAGTAGAACCGACCCATTCGTGCTACAATCATAATATAACGCAGCAAGGCTCTACCACGTATCGTATAACGTATAAGCCTCTTCCATTTATTTTTTATACTTCAGACGCCTCCGCACACGTAGCCTACCGTAAGATTTATTATAGGTGAGTAAGTACAGTAGAGTAATTAAACTTTATTAGTACTTAAGTCCTTTAAAAATAAGAAGTTCCGAAAACGAAAATGTTCTTTAATCGATGCACATGTTTTTTTTAGGTATGTTCACTGCTGTCACGAAAACGGCTGAACCAATTTTAATGATGCTATTTTGTTAGATATACTTTTTTATATATAGGTATTATACTCTTACATATTAAGTTATATAGTGGAGTGAGTGGAGTGGTCGCATATCAATTTAAGAAAAAATTATAGCCCCTAAGAGTGGAAAAATAGGGGGTGAAGTTTTTAATGTAACCGTTTAGATGGCATTTGAAGATGTTACCGTGTAAAGTAAAGTTACAGCCTGTATACATACGTCCCACTGCTGAGCACAGGCCTCCCGCTCATTTCTTAGAGGGTTTTAGGCCAAGGAATCGTCCGCCGCGCTGCCCCAATGCGTTTTAGCGAACTTCACATGTCTTCGAAATATTTTTTCCTTATTTCTCTGACATGCAAGTTTCCTCACGATGTTTTCCTTCACCGCCGAGCACGTGGTGAATCAGCACTTAAAATTGCAATTAACAATTTCATTGGTGCCGGCGGGGATCGAACCCGGTTTGCTCGCGTACTGTGAAATTTACAGCGAGCGCTAACCTGAGATACCACAGCTGATATCCTGAATCTGTGATATTGCTTAGACCACTCAAAAGAGCAAAATAATTAAACTTTAAAAAAGTTAAAAACAATAAAGAATCAAATAAGTTACTCTCAATGACTTCTGAAGTTGTGACTTTACGTATACGAGACACGTCTTAGCAACGTTAGAAGCTATTATGTGGAAATACCTTTTTGATTTTGAAGTCGATTTCACTTTTCCTCGAATTTTTAGCAAATAATTCCTGTGCTAATACTGTTTATGAAGTCACGCAATCATAAATATATGGTAAAACTAGACCAATAAGTAAGTCGTGCTCGTGTAAGCACACTAATAATTCTCCATTATTTCCTTCCAATACGTAGACGCGTGTTTGAAAAATGGGGCCCGAGTATTTGAGGGTCTCGTTACGAAATATCTGAAGGTTATTTCTCGACCCTTCTAGGGCGAGCTTTGCGGGACTTGTGGAGATCGATGCTCTACGTCGTCGACGACTTACTTTGTTCCATTACAATCCCGAACAACAAAAAGAATAAATTTGATGTCGCATTATCTACTGTAAAGGAAAACGTAATTACAATTGATCGTATAACGCGGGAAGCCAGTAAAGAAGAAAAAGGGTGAAGTAAAGGATAACATGACAATGTTGTTGGAATTATTTTAAGTCATTAAACTTAAACTTTGTTTTATTATCTGATTCAGTCAGTTTTACGTGGCAGAGCAACGTTGCAGCTAGAAGGAAGAAGACTCTCACAAAATAACTTTGTAAAATGCGGAATAATGCTGTGTTTCGTATGGTAAACGAGAGTGGTGAGCGCTTATACTTGTAACCAAGTATTCCAACCATTAGCAATCACAATTGCGTTTGGTTCTTCATTGAACATAGAAATAAAAGATAGAATTATACGTGGTAGACGCTGCAGCTATATTATGGTTGTAGCATGAATAGATCGACTCTACCGGGGAAGAACCACGCGCTCACAGAATACCAGCGTGAAATAGTAGCTTAATGTTGCTGTGTTTTGTATGGTGAGTGTAGAGAACCGGAGACCCTTTTTACTGGAAACGAGGCATTCCATCTTAGTCCTCACGGGTGACAACGCATCTGCATTTTGATTTGTAATCGTGGATAGATGTGGATGTCTTTGGGCCGCAGCATCCACTTTACCATCAAGTGGACTGTGTGCTCGTTTGTCACCTTATCCTATAAAAAAATTCATTACGCTAATTATAATACAGATATTAGCAGCGGAAATACAAATACTCACTCATATTTGCCTTTCTCGGTATAATCGGAATTTAATATACAGGAGACGCGAGTGCACGTTTTAATTTTAAAACGAATTCAAAACCAATCTCATGGTGGCTCTAAAAGAAACTCTATCACCTAGTGATTGTTCTAATAAAAGACTTAGGAAAATAAAAAAACGCGTTTATAACCATGTTTTATATATAACAAATCTAAAATACCGAGACAGACGACGGGAAAGATCGTCAAAGATGAGAGATATCTGCTAATGCGTTCACCAATTCGTCTGTCAGGAGTGGCAAGTTAGACAAGTAATCTCTGATATCAAATAGACTAAAAACATAAACAGGCAATGTAAAAAAGAAAATAAAAGACCTAACGCGTTAGTTGAACATTCTCAGGGGTAGAATAAAATCAATATCCCATGGGAGCACACACCTGTCGATGTGTCACCTAGCGACGAAGTACAAACAACGTCGGCACACGCCCAAATTACACCTTATAGACTATACGGAATGGCACTAAGCAATAATTACTTTATAAATGCTTAATGATGCAACTTGACAGTTACGATACTCATTAGATGCGATGTTCCGCGCTATACGTAGTTCTAGTTATTTAAAACCTTTGTAATTTTATTCTTTAAGTTTATTATAGGTTTAAACATAAGAAATTTTATATTCTGGAATAAACAACTACTGATTTTACATTATTTCGTAAATCAGTATTGTGTTAGTGAGCATACAGTCCGCCTGATAATAAATGGAAACTGCGGCGCATAGACATTTAAATTTGTCTTTGATTAAGAATCTAATTGCGGATGTGAAACACAGCAGCATTAAGCTGCTATTTTATGCTGGTATTCTCTGAGAGAGTGGTCCTTCACGTTAAACTTTTTCTCTGATTGTCGACCTTGCTCGCACGCGGTGTACCATGCTGATTAATGAAAGAGGCTCTGGTTACCATTTTTATTGGACATCTAAATAAGAGAGAAAAAGAAGTAGTTGAAAGGAAAAAGCAAGGAAGAACGGATAAGAATGATAGAAGAATATCGGATAACTTCCAGGCAAATATTAAAATGTTCTGGAAACTCGATGAATGCTATAAGAGACGAGAACGGATGTATTCTGAGTGACGAAGTTTCGAGTTTAAAGAGATGGAAGGAATATTTTGAAAGCATGCTTGCGGAATATTATGAAATAAGAATAGAAGGAGAGTTGGTCGAACAAGTAGATGAGTTTGTATATTTGGAATGTGTATTGTGTATTCAGCAGGGATTGGAAATCTGCCATTGCGTTCACTCGTCGTTCTATATTCTTGGGATGTAGAACGACGAGTGAACGCAGTAAGTAAAGTAAATGGGGCTCTACACTCTATTGTGTGAAGTCAAAATGTGTCAAAAAAGGCACGTATGGCGTATTCTTCACAATGCTGTGTTAGTCCCTAATTTGACGTATGGTAGTAAGAGTTCGGTGTGGCAGAAGACGCATGAGAATAGAATAAATAAATGCAGTACAAATGCAGTCGCTAAGGAGTATGTTGGGGCTGAATCTGAGTGACAGAGTGAGAAGTTGTGTAATAAAAGAAGAGTGTGGTTTACAAGATGATGGTGTGACCAGGATTAAGAAAGGAATGCTTCGGTGGTTTAGTCATCTAGAAAGAATCAATGAGGAAAGAGTGACACAGCAAATTTATATTTCAGATGTTCAGACTAGAAGAGTTGGAAATGAACATCCTAGGCGAAAGTTTATCGACCAAATTGGCGATATATCGAAAATTGGCCAAATTAGGAGTACCCTTAACCGACGAGCATGTATGAATGTATCGTGCCAAATGGAAGTCTGTAGTCTCTGTCTACCTCTCTGGGTGAACGGCGTAAGTGTTTATGTTATATTATGCTCTTGTTACCGGCTGAATCATAAAAACCATCCAAAACATGGCGAGCCTGTATTTCATAGTCTGGTGATGTTTTTTACTTATTATACCAGTGCTTGACTACAATCCCGCTTTGTGGTAAGTGGTGATAAATCAAGGTATTCAAAAGTGTATAAAAGGTATTTGCAATTGCTTCAGACGATGGCAAAATATTTCACACCTACCAAAAAAAACACTGCAGTGTTTTCGAGTGTTTTCGGCTCAGTACTTACGAACTCGTTTTTGTTCAGAGTACTAAGTGTAGTCACAGCTTTTAAGAAAGGTATTATAACTGAATCATTTTCGTAGAAAAAGAAAAATTAAGCTTAAGAGACAAATTCAATACCACTACAAAAACCTCAATCTACTAAAATATAATACGTATTAAAAAAATACTTCTACGCAACTTTACTTACAACTTAAACGTGACTAGAAACTAAACTGAAAGTACTTTGTGTAAAAACTAACAATTTCAAATTATGTCTTAAAGACATCAAACACAAGTTCTATACAGTATACCCGTGAGTTTGGCTTTGAAGATGTAGAAAGGGTTAACAGTTATAACCCCTCGGCCTTTCCGAATGCAACATAATTCAATGCTCGCTATTGAAACACGCAATGTGCCGTGCATCGACAAACTAAAAAAAATTAGAAAAGCTATCCACTTTTCAATAGAATTCACTAAAATGTTATATCACTTTATGGTAAAAAAGTAGGTCGACGTTTTATTTACTTGCTGACATGATCACTGCATGAATCACTGAATAAATTGATGTGATTTTAATAAATACAACGTTGTGTACTTATATGTCACTACAGCCTTGAAAACTGCATAAGCCGCAGGATAATAATTATAGCACACTCATACTACACTATTATTATTACTATTATTTCAGAGGATATTATGTGCGTTGGTACTTTGAATCATATAATAACAAAATAAGTATGATACGTCTGTTGATTACATACGGTTCACACTAAATTTGATGGGACAACTTAATGCAAGGCGGATATCAATTCTTTTGTTGTTGATGTAGTACACCCAACATTCAGGCTAAGAGTTTCGCCTCGTAATTTATTACGCACACCGCAAAGGATGAAAGTTATTTGCCTGCAACTGTCTTTTTGTTCGACTACAAAACTTCTTGATTAGAAGAGTGAATAGGCTTAATACTAGACTTGCATTTTACCACCACCCAAGATTACATCACTACTTACCATCAGGTGGGAGGCAAACACACTAGCATAAATATTTTATGATAAAATATATTATTCCAATAGCTAAATGTTAATGGGAAAAGAGACAATTTTAAATAGGTTAACTGTGAACTTACACTTATAAGTGCAAAAAGCTGAAAGTATATTTTTTAGATAATCAAATATTTGTCTGTAAAACCGGCCCTCAGGTGTGAGAAATTCTTTAAACTCACGAATTTTTACATATTACGTTGTTAAAGAAAAAAATATCTATATAAAACTACGAGTATGCAGTACCTACTACAATTGTAACCGAGTAGCAAGCACCCATGATTTTTAACAGGTACAAAATTTCGCTTTAGAAATTCTTATGTTCTTTTCATTGGCAGTAAAACATTCAATTAATAATGTTTAAATACGCAGGTAGTACTATACCGTTTCTAAAATATACAATTATATAAAAACCCATGCGAATGAGGTCACCACTAACATGCTGTCTCTTATGTATAATTCAATTATAACATTTTGTAGATTACTAGCTGGCACCCGGCGCGTTGCTGCCGCGGAAGAAATAATTGTGTAAATATCGTTTTAAATTTGGAAGACTTATATTGTTTAATTAGAAATGATAATACATTCATGATCAAATTAAATGTTACATAGATTTCAAATAAATTTGTGGATATACAGCACGCGCACCACCTAGTGTAAGTTAATTGTACTATGACTATAACCTTCGCGCAAGTCCAAGCAATAAGTTAATAAAGTTTTAGCGCAATCTGATGAACGATAAAGCAGCGCATAAAATACGAACAAAAAAAATTTTTTTTGTTCGTATTTTATGCGCTGTTAATCTTTAATTTTATATATTAGATTATTTTAAATAAGAACCCCACTGTTTTTGTTGCTGGTTTTCCCAGGGCATTATTTTTTTTAAATAATCAATCAGTGGTAGAAGCATAAATGACTTGCAATAAGATTTACTTGCCTATGTCGAATAAAAATATTCATTCTATTATATCTATTCTATTATATTCTATTTAGTCTTTGGGTTCGTACCTTATATATTAACAGAAGTTATCGAATATGCCGGATATAATACAATATTTGTTACCGTTACAACCTACCAGAAACAAGGGAAGCCCATGCCCAGCTGTGGGACGTATGTGTACAGACTGTAACTTAAACTTTTAACAGCCTATCAAAGTCTACTGCTGAAAATAGTTAGGCCTCCCCCGCAGATTACCTCATAGGGGGGACATTTGCCATAGTTGCCACGCTTGGCAAGCTGGTTGGCAACCGGATTTTTTATATATTAGAAAGACGCTGTTGCCAATTTCCTGATCTGTTACCTTATATCGCCTCTTACGACACTCACGGGATGATATGGGGTAGTGGATATACGAGTACTTACGCCACCACTACATAAATAAATTATTTTACCTATCAATAACCGACAAAATACCTAAAATGAGACATGTCGCATATCTAGGTACATCAGATCCTAATCCATGACCATCCATATCCAAAAAACCAAACCTCTTCTTGATCTTATTACAAAAAGTGGTTTATTGAGTTAAGCTAAAGAAGTCATTTACTAGCGGCGCCACAGTTTGGCGAAATTTTATATATGCTGTTAAACTCCATAATTTACATTTTGATTCGTATAATATATCCGCCGGACTTCTTTCGTGAAACAGATTCTAGTTTAAACATGATATTAGTCATAAACTTCTTTTTGAAATAGGGTTGAATAACTAAAACAATGTTAAACCTGTGATTTAATTTATATACTGAACAACTGAACATTATTCCACAATAATACTTTTATAATGATTTACTGATATTCATTAAAACATTCGGGGAAAGCAAAATTAAAAATGTGCTATAAGTGCTGCGTTATTGACGACGCCCAAAGCAATTAACGAGGTTAACTCAAAAAAACACCCGGTTTATCGCTACATAAACTTAACTTGGGCATAAATCACGAAGAAACTTCGTTTGAAACAGTGTACGCGGTAAAATGCGCTATTTTCATAAAGGGAAAAACAATAACTCGAGGCGCGGAGCAAGGTCCGCTTTTAAGGCCCATAAATCAAAACACGAACAATATTTTCAGTAGAGCGCCGGGCGAGCACTTTCAGGACGAGATTTTTCGGGACACGTTGGTATTAGTGTTGTTTTACGATTCACTTCTGCTTTCCGTTGTATTTTTATTGGTACGGTCGTAAAGGCTCTCTTAGAGACATTCAGTGTCGTCGGTCATGTATTGATCAGATCTACCGCAATAACTAAAATAGTGACTTAATATATACAGGGCTATAAAATATTATTTCTGAAGAATAAATACACTTCGAATCAAGACATTACATAGTGTACCCTTTTAAAAATATTTTAAAATTGTGTAGGGGTACTCGGAACACATCGCTTCAGGCACGAACGGAATACGATTCTTCCTTTGTAACTTTATATTTCATTCACCTATGCCAGTTTTTCTCAGTTTACTGCGAATGCAAAGAAAAGTTTCAAGCTGGAATCGTTTATACAGAACTGGTATAGAGCTCACATTAAATTGTACCTATGAAAAAATGTCTTGGGGCACAATATT
Source organism: Parnassius apollo (assembly GCA_907164705.1). NCBI lineage: Eukaryota > Metazoa > Arthropoda > Insecta > Lepidoptera > Papilionidae > Parnassius > Parnassius apollo. The sequence goes on from CAJQZP010001196.1 coordinate 8,283,130, forward strand.
TTGTCATGCATGTGGAAACAATTTCTAGTGTATACAGATAAAGTATGGTAGCCAAGTTGCCAATATTAAATTGGAAAAAAATATTATGTTACGTTTTTAGAGTTCCCCTGTGAAAGACTGTAAACCATATAATATGTGTACATATAAACCCATATAATTTGGTTCTAACCATCTGTCCCAGTGTATCACGCCATTATACGTTCTTGTTTTGATTGAACTAGTTTTTTTCTTCTTCTGGATATGGAACGCTCATGTTGCAGCCAGGATTTGAGTAAATCGTCACACAGGGTTGTTGACGATCGTGGTATGTACTAGAAATTTTGCCCATTTGACACTGCTTTCCGCCGGCGTATTTTGGGGTATGGGGGTATTTTACAACGAAACATTTAATATGAATATTTCATAGTAATTAAAAAATTAGTTTTTATTTTAAGTATTTAATTTACCTTCAATCGTTTTATTTTTGTAATCAAATTTTAAAAACGACGACGTTTTATAATTTTTGTGTATTTGTAGGTACTGATTTTTGGGAAACGGCTTTAAATAATTATTCTTTTATTAAATAGGAACGTTTTACATTTGGGCGGTCTGACATAAATTTGAAAAATAAACTCTTAAGCGAGGAGTCTGAAAGAGTGAGTAAAAGGTGTAAGGCATATTGGTTGAAAAGTACTGGTTGAAATTTTAATGTAACTTTTTTAAAAGGAAATTCTAGTTGTGACCTTGATCTTATGATTTTTCTTATTCCACTCAGAAGGTTATAAAACTTTGACATTCCCATAATTTCATAAGCCGCGCCTTTACTTCTTCGATACACAATGAGTTTCTAAAGAAAAAAAACACAAATTTTATTTCTATAGTACTTTGCCGATATAATAACAAAAGTGATCTCGTGTTTCATGACTACAAACTAAAAATATAATACATCCTCTAGACCGAATTCCAATCACGGCGGCCAGTCTAAACGGAGACTAAACATCAACGCATGACAGGATCACAGTTTCACACACGTTGGGATGACAATTAGGCACGACCTGAGGGAGAGAAGTTACAGAATCGGTTTCACTTGCTTTCCGAGGCACTGGGGTTCCGCCAACTTTCTTTCTCCGCCTATTGAGACTTTCTTGATAGAAAAACCCAATTAGTAATTTTGTTCCGACCCGGAACTAAAACCCGGTACCACATGAACAGCAGGCGCGCTTGCGACCGCTAGAGCTACAAAACAGTAAATACTGCACAGATGTAGCACAAAAGACGCCTGCAGTATAGCTGGTGCCGCTTTTGAAAATAGTTCTGCCCGCTGCAGCATATCTAATATAGGTTGTTACTTTATAACCGTTATCAGAACTTGTATTTAACAAAAAAAACAGTAAAAACGCACACTTTTAAACAAGGTAAAATTTACATAAAGACCGAACGCTCAATTTCCCCCTCACCCGAGAAACATCACACGGATTGCACTAGCAGTTATATTGTGACAAATTGTCGTGATTCTTTCCTTTAAGCTTCGGGAATTAGCGTGATCTATTGCGTGCTTTAGAACTCAGCTTCACTTTTCTCTTTCCCCTTACGGCGCCTCTACACGTTGGCCAACACAGTGGCGAATGTAGTGGCCAATAGCATTGGCCAACGTGTAGACGGGGTGTTTGGGCTTCATTGGTATGTATTGGAACGATGGCTGCAAGTTGGCGCGAGATCCGTGTGGTGTCGGTTTTTTACAAAAGATCAAAGGATTGTTGGCAGAGTTTGGTCGCCGCGTCCACACGTTGGCCGCGCGTTTAGTTTGCTACAAGCTCCCAGAGTGATTACACGCATCTGATTTAAATTTTATATTCAAGATTTGTAGGGTGGATGCCCCAATTACCAGCCTTTTAGTGCCAATTTCAACTTTAAACATTCCTACTACTTTAATTAGCGCGATTTAATTATTATTGAACATTTGTTTTAATCAATAAGCTATTTATCAAAAAAAAATTAACGTTTTTTTTACAATCAGATTATTACGAGAACAATTTTAAAATGAAAAAAATGAAGCACGTCGTTTATACGTGGTAGAACCATGCAATTATATTAGAAGTATAGTTGCAGCACGAAGGTCGGCTCGACCGGGGAAGGACCACGCTCTCACAGAATATCAGCGTAAAATAGTAGCTTAATGATGCTGTGTTTCGTATAGTGAGTGTAGAGAACCAGAGACCCTTTTTAAAGGAAACGAGGCATTTCATCTTAGTCCTCACGGGTGACAACGCATCTGCATTTTGATTCGTAATCGAGGATAGACGTAGATGTCTATGGCCCACAGCAACCATTTACCATCAGGTGAACCGTGTGCTCGTTTGTCACCCTATCCTATAAAAAAAACGTCGACTGCTTATAATTTTATCGTGCAAGATTTCGAATCATCATCATCATTACAGCTGTTCACAAGTCCACTACTGAACATCCTCCTCCACAGACTGCCGCAAAGCATGGTCCTGAGCCACTTTGCTCGTCATGAGTTTTTCATTTATGTTCTAAGTTGTAATTAGTACCTATTATTAAGTCAGTGTCTCAAAAATAATTAAATTACCAAATAAATTATAAGGTGTTTTTTATATACATCAAATGTCTGATAGAAATGCAAGTACATATTTTGCTAAACTTTAAAATCAAAACCCAATTTTAAAACATAGACTAATCGATTATAACTCCTTTAACTTTAAAATAAGTTAAGTTCTTATTAATGGTATTTATTCCAATTTATGATGCATGTAAAGAATAAATAAAGCTAATTGTATAATATCGTATATCTATTTACAGCCCCATTAATAACCACTATTATTTTATAATTCTTTTATAAAAACGTTAACCCCACACTAGGATTTTCTCCTGTATCGCGCAGGCAGTTTACAAACATAAATTGCACAAGGACACACATCCAGACCCGAAACAATTATTTGTAGGACATACAAATACTTGTTCCGTGCGGGATCAAACCCGCGGCGCACGACGCAGCCACTCATTGCTGAGCCACTGCGCCACGGTGCTTATAAATTCGTCCGCACATTGGCCCGAACCGACTGCGCCCTCCTTTCTGCCAAGGAGGGTCGCGTTCGTATACGGCTTAGAGATCTCTAGTCAGATCGTTAAGCCATTTCCTAAAAGGCGGTGTTTAGTGGGTAAAAGTCTCCACATAACCACGCAGCCGGCTGCGTGGTATGCTATGAGCATTCACCGCCTCCCTCCCCCGCTTTCCGGAGGGTTGCCCATATTTGCTTCGGGCGCAAAAAAAAAGCCCGAACCGAAGTAAACTGAACGACCTTCCAACGTGTGGACGCCGTCACCAACTCTCGGCCATTATGCTCGCCACTCCATTTACCACTGTGTTGGCCAACGTGTAGAGGCGACATTATACTAAATGTGTCTGGTTTTATGTAAAGACAAAATATATAAGAAACAACTTACGTAGAAACTCTTGTCCAGAAGAATTCCTTTGATAGAAATAATTCATTATTTTCATACATAACATATAATTATCACCATTACCCACAGCACCATCCCATCACAAATACATTCTTGAACGTAAGTCTTTCCCATCGAGTCCCATGTTACCAGCGTCCTTCAACTCCCTGATTATATATTGCCTACTATATAAACCCACTGATCTATGTCAATTATTATTGATTTTCTGCTAATATCCTCGCTATGAATTTTATTATGGAGATAATCCCTCAATGTAAGCCCTCTCAAAATGTTCGCTGACTAACATTGAGCTTCTACATACGGGCAGCAATGAAGTAAACACGTTTTGATTAGGAAAGTCGTCACTGGCAATACGCTTTGGTTGTCACATATAAATTTAAGATCTGGAGGTTTATCGTACTCGTACATATTTGTCACAATGAGTTTCTTACAACTATCCGTAAAGGCATGAACGTAAAGAAATGCAAGGTAGTTTTATAAAAAACCAGTTAAATTATCATACTATTTATTTTTTCTTATTGCTGTTTCGACCAATTAAAACATAACAATAGGTTATTTTATGCTTCAAACATGAATGCACTTAGAAGTACTATATATATATTAGAAAACGGCGAATAAAGACATTATTTATCATGTTGGTGATGTTTTGCTCGTGTTCGTAACTCCCTTGACAATTATTAGAGTACCTAGTTATGGATAGCAGAGGTTCACCCGCCCACTAGAACCTAGATAACGCAATTACAGCACCGTTATTAAGCGACAGCTATTATTCATTGCTAAGGCCTCGTATTCATCGGAACGCTGAGGACTATCATTAATATTTCTTCCAAGGGTTTCCCAAATGAGCATAGGTACTTAGGGCGGTATTAAAATTATATAGAAGTTATTTTTCGCAAATAATATCAAATTATTAATTGTAATTTAACTTTCTTTATGAGGATTATAAAGAAAGGGTTTCAGATGAAATAATAATAGCTAATTACGTAGCGCCCTTAATGTTGCGAACTGCCGTTACGAAAATTTCTATATAGCTTAAAGAGAATAATAAAAATACGTGAAATAAGACCGGATAACGGGTAGAATGAACGTAATAAAGAAATAGCTTGAGAGAAACGCGCTTTACGTGAATAATTCGGTAGCTCGTCGCCGGTGCAAGGACTTGTATTATACTGTGAAGCCGGGGTACGGGGAGATATTAATATTTTAGCCGTTGTATAAGATCTGTGTCACGTGGGAGGAATATTCAAAAAATTTCTGTATTTTACTTTAGATATTTTTCTATTACACTAAAAGCCAAAGCGATTTAGCTGACATAAACCGTTTAAAACTGTTTTGATAGAATCAGGCGTTACTTTGCGGAAATTCATTATAATAAATATATTAATATTTGATTCGCAACCATTATCGTCGATGGTGTGTCTTTCCTGGAATAGTGGTGTGTGGAATAGTAGTGGTGCCGGGAGAAGTTGTGTTGGGAGTAGTGCTGTTGGGAGTAGTGGTGACGGGATTAGTGCATGCAATTGAGCATCTTCAATCCAGGTAAGACACATCATTATATTTAATTAAGCGGATGGTTGCGAATTAAATATTAATATCTTTAATAAAATTGTTTTATTAATTCAAGTCCCAATCCCATTTCAAATGTTATTATTATTATTAATGCTTCATATAGCTGAAGTAGTACTGGCGTAATTCATTTATTAGTGTTCCAACAACCACCCTTATATTATTTCACGCTCCACAACGTATTTTTTACGTGGTAGATCCTTGCTGCATCTATATTAGTAGTACCTATAGTTGTAGCACGAATGAGTAGGCTCGACCGGGGTAGGACCACGCTCTCACAGAATACCAGCGTAAAATAGCAACTTAACGCTGCTGTGTTTCATATGGTGAATGTACACCGGAGACCCTTTTTATTGAAAAAAAAAATGCATTCCGTCTTAGTCCTCACGGATGACAACGAATCTGAACTTCGATTCGTGATCGAGAATTGATGTACTCGTAGATGTCTGTGGGCCGCAGCAACCACTTACCATCAGGTGGACTGTGTGCTCCGTTTGTCACTGTAATTCTACAAAAAAAATCATGTATCGTAATACTTACTTACTACAAAAAAAAAATCATATACTTTCACCGGTATCATTTGTACTTATATTCATATATATTTTATTTTCTCTATTTCGACCCTTGTTTGTATTAGCACAGAATAAATAACACAGAATAAATAATAGTACTACGTAGCATTAGTCCCCTATGCAAAGATTATGTTGAAGAGATCACATTCAGAGTGATATGAACGCTTGTTACACATATTATACTTTCAATTGTATTCTATTAGTATTCTGCATTTCAGTGTGCGATGAAGAATTTATAAATGAATAAACAAATCGGAGAAGATTCGAACCCACCACGCAACGCATATTTTCAATTTCTGATAAGCATACACTCACTCAGCAAAACTGCTACTCAGCCAGTGTTATATTAAAAGTCATTAGGGTCGATATTACAATCCTTTGATAAAAATTTCTCATAGTGTGCGTCTTTGTCGGCGTGGAATTTATTACTATTGGATTTCATTGGGTTTAATTTATTTGCGCAGAACCCTAATAATTTTTTTTAAAACAAAATTAGCTTAAGTTATTTCTTATATTATCTATCTGCCAGTAAAAAGTTCTGTTAAAATCGGTGCATCCATTTCGGAAATTAGTGAGAACAAACAGACAGACCGACAAAAATGTTTAAATTTATTTTTTGTTATAAGCACCATATACTCTTTCGTATGGATTTAGTAAAACAAATGTAAATTTGACATAAGAAACAGACATTTAAATTTTATTTATTTGTATAGATTACAGTTATGTGAAAAAAAAATTCAATTATTGTTTTACTTTTATATTCAAAGAAATTATAATTTATTTGATGGACAACTTTTATCTGACGATTTAAAAATCAGAAAAACCTAAAATTACGATCGATTCTCGCATTACGCAAACGTCAAACTGCGGAAATTAGACTGAGATACAAATGTTTCTGTCAATTGAAATAAACATGAATAACAAATAAATTGAGATTTCCAATCTATCTTTATAATTACATAAGCAGAAGGCGTACCTGTCTTTGGCATTATGTTTTGTTTTCCATAACTTCGTTTCACATGAACTAAATAAATTGATTTTTACTCCTGTGTACCGTGAATTTATGGATATGTTGCAGTTTTTTTAACAAACTTATCGAACCGCTTTGCAGCACAAAGCCTGGCTAGATATCATAAAGATATCAAGAAGAATAAACATTTTAGTTAACCTTCTTTATACTTATTGACGCTGCTCTCTAGTGGTTTAGTCTAAAATGTAAATAGATCTTGAGACCTTGAAAGGCTTTTGTTGCCCTCAGCTAATTTCGTATGAAACATTAAATGGGATTAGTAAATTTTGAAACTTATACTAAACTTATAATTAAGTAAGATATTATCAACGACATGTTGTTTAAGCGCCATGAGAATTCATGTATTTAAAATGTACTCTGTGATATATTCGATTCTGACATGTATCTGGATCATAGCACAGAATAAATAACAGTACTACGTAATCACAGTGATTATCGTCTACACAATTTAAATGTGTTATTAGACCTTAGATATGAGTATTTTAAATAATGACAGTTACAATGTGTTTAAAGCATAATTGTACATTTTTACTTTGCTTTAAATATACAAAACAAATATTTAATTTTACAAAAAATCGGTTTCGTCGTTCGCCTTAAGAATAAATCTTTGTGATCTAATTTAGTCAAAATTTTTTTTTAAATTTAGCGGTGTTCATAGTTCATAATACTGACCCAACGAATGTATATTGGTGTTTGCAATATTCAACAACAAACATGTGATAAATGCCTGATACTCGATTATGAAAGGTAATCTACCATAACAATAGCTTAGTTCCGAGCCAAATTAATTGACTTCCAGTGTAGCAGGCTGTGCAGTAGTCCAATTTTACACGAACCGACGTCACTCATCGCATCCTAAGTCCTCCTCAATCTGTCGTGTACAGTGTAATAGAATCGAAGGCGGTTGACCGGGCGGCCCCGGATATGACCTGTCATTCGCGTTGTGGATGGAGGCGATGAGGGTTGATAAAGCTTGTTTGCCCGTGCGATGCTAACAAACAATAAAATAGCAACTTGAAATATGTGTGAACGTTATTTCAATAAATAAATAATATATTTAAGGAAAAATGTTCACCAAAAACTAAACATACAGAATAAAATTTATTAATAAAAAACAATTAAAAATAAATAAAAATTTTCTTACGTGGTAGAGCCATACTGCAGTTATATTAGTAGTATCACGCTCTCACAGAATACCTGCTACTGTGTTTCGTATGGTGAGTGTAGAGAACCGGAGACCTTTTTACTGGAAACGAGGCATTCCATCTAAGTCCTCACGGGTGACAACATTTTGATTCAAAATCGAGGACAGATGTAGATGTCTATGGGCCACAGCAACCACATATCATCAGGTAGACTGTGTGCTCGTTTGTCACCCTATCTTATAAAAAAAAATCTCGGCTTAAATTTAAAGATTAAATCAAATGAACTACCGGCTGAATGATTTATCTTTTAAGGAAAATACGAGCACGTTGTTATGTATTATATGACTATTAACATAATTTTTGAACCCTAGAGGTCATTCTAATTTTAATTAAAGATATCATTTACCGCATAGTCCAGTCATAATAAGAAAGGCATACAAGTATCAGCATATATTTTTTGAAATGACAAAAATATCATTGCAGTCATCAATAATGATTATTAAGCCTATTCAGACACATTAAAAACTCACCAAAGTATACACATTAAATCAGGACCAGTAAATCGTTTGCAGGATTTACTCAGTCGTGTGAAAGGACATCACTCGGTCTTACATCACGATGAATTACACCGCGCAGTCCTATGAGCATAGCAGCTAATAGGACAGCGCGGTGAGCTACGTGTGACATTGATGATCGCGGAGTTATGAATATTGTCACAAATTTAAACATTTTTATTGATGGTAATTGGATGTTGTGGCCTTTAGACATCTACAGCCATCATCGAGTAAGAATTGAAAATCAGATGCATTTGTCACCATAGAGGACTAAAATGGAATGCGTCGGTTTCAAGTGAAAAGGGCTCTACGGTTCTCTACACTCGCCATACGAAACACTCAAGCATTATTCTGCTGTTTCACGCTGACACTCTGTGAGACCATGGTCCCGTCGCACCTCTCCTGCTGCAGCTATACATAGCTTTAGCATAGATATATATGAGGACGTTTAAATACGTAACAAAGAAATGATAAATGCATGTCGTATAAAATGTTAAATAAACTTAGAAAAATATTTTATCTATGTTTTCTTAGGGACTAAGGCTTAAATATAAGCTAAATTGCGTTGTATTGTCAGTGTGAGGAGTTGACATCCCAAAATTCTAAACTGCGGTTTTATTTAATTACTATCTACGAATAAAAACGCTGTAAGTCTTAGATGCATCTAAGATGTAAGAAATCAACGCGTTAGATTCCTTCCGACTACGTTGTTTTCTCAAAATATAATCATCATCAACATTAAAGCCCAACAAAGCCCACTGTTGAACATATGCCACCCCCGTAGATCGCCTCCTTAGGGGGTAGTAATATTTTCCATAATTGTTACGCACTCAAATACATAAAAATATGATAATAGTTAATGTTTCAGCCTAAATTCGTCCCACTGCTAGGTACAGTTCTACTTTTTTTCTAAGGGTTTTAAGGACGAGAAAGTGTCTACCGCGCTGCCTCAATGTGTGTTGGCTGACATCGTCGTCGATTTCATTTGTTTTAGTGGAGGTCGTTCTGTGAAATTTATGGCAAACGTTTAGCTTCTAAGCTGCTACGGCTCAGCTCAAAAATACTATAGTTCAATTTATATTAAGATATGAAATTATCAGTTTAGTGTGACTTACCGTCATTTTATATATTTCGTCTGTGAATGACCTTATTGCCCCCCCCATTCTGAAGTGGGCGAGAGTTTAACATTTTGAATATTAAGCAGCAGCAGCTTGTCATTTTTACCTTTACTATTTATGGAGTTCTAGGATATGTTCCGAAATACAATCCAGTACACTGGCGAATGCGAATGACGTCATTAATTGACGCCGTATTCAACAATATTCGATACAACGAATCGCCAATATGGCGTCGATTTATGACGTCATTTATATTGGCCAGTGTACCGGGTTGTATTTCGGAACATACCCCTAATTAACTCATTTTAATCGCGTAGTAGAGGTGTCAGAGTATACACTACCTCATACTGCCCTGTGGGTGTTGTAAGGGACGACAGAGCAAAACTGTGATAGGCAATGGGCTGCAGTATCTTACTGATAACTCTAAATTTAAAAATAAAAAAATTTTTAAAAAAAAAAAAAAAAAAAAAAAAAAAAAAAAAAAAAAAAAAAAAAAAAAAAAAAAAAAAAAACAAAAAACACCAACAAAAAAAAACCCCACAACCCCCAACCCCCCCAAACAAACCCCCCCCCGCCCAACCCACCCAAACAAAATGCGGTTGCGGCCAGCTTTCCAAGGTAATCCCTCTCCATGGGGCAATCTGTGGGGTTCCTCAGTGGACTTTTACGCACTTTTTTGAATATTCATTGACAAAAATAGACAGATTTAGTTTTATCTTATTAAATACCTTATAACTAACAGACTTAAGGAATAAGAACAGCTTTCGTCGCCAAAAAATAGAATAGATTCGTACATCGAGAGACACTCGAGTGCCCAATGATCCCTAGTGAACACTGTGTCAGTTGATTGGACATGTGACAACGGGCTGGCGCGAGTGGATTGATTCCGGCCCGGACTAACTCGTCCCCCACCCAACTCCCCTTCACGAATTCCGTGACAAACCTTATTACTGAAACTATCTTTTCCATTTATCGACCCAACTTTACTGTGTCCTGACAACAGTATGAGCCATTCATTTTAAGACGTCCAGTCCAACAATTCTTATCAAAGTGGAGGCCATTAAATATCACACAAAAAATTCATTTTGTATTTTTGTATGGCGTTTACTTTTTGTCCAATATCGCTTTAATTGCGACCTCAGAAAAAATATCTTCAATAAATGTAACAAAGCGTAAATTTTTCTATATGGATACTTTCATGACACTAATGCTACCATCAGGCACGCAATACTAATAGCGTGTTAAGGTACATGTGGATCAGGTCAGGTGCCTCGAATTAGTTACTAGTTAATTTCTTTTGTTCTAGATATTTCAGCCTTAATAACGAGCACAGAAAGCAAACGGAGATCCTTTACTAGTAACGTGACAACCTACCTTAGTCTTCAGTGGTGAAAACGGATCGACTTTTTAGTCTTTAATCGACGACAGATGAACTGTGTGCTAGTTTGTCACCCTTATTCTATAAAATAAAATAAAATAGACTAAAGTTCTACAGGGAAAATTGAAAGCATTAGTGATATCGGATTAGTTTCAGAATAGATTGTTAACAGCAGGCCTTACTAAATGTGGTAAAATATTGATTAGTTTTAGTCAAATTAAAAAATAATAAGGAAGCTTACAAAGTATGTAAGTAGAACGTAGCCTAATAAGTTTACTGTATGACAAAATCTTTACGTTTATTTATTCCACATTACCTTCATTTGTTGAAGAGGTACACCAATTAGGGAATTCTAAATTGGATAGTCAATTGTAATGAAAAACGTATCCTGTACGATATCAAAAAATCATTAGGGTCGACACTAGATAGTCTAATCATATTCTAAAATCAAATTGGGTTAAAATAAACTGATTGTGTGTCTATGGTAGGTCTATTCCAGCATTATTTATTAAGCTTCCTAAAATCTGGGATAATAAATTCTGTAGAGATGTACTGACACAAATTACAAACGATGCAAACTTGCTATCAAACAAGCGAGACTCGTCTACTACTTCTACACTATAACTGCTTCACTTACAGCATAACATGACTGAGCTTCGTCGCTCTATCCTTTTTATTCTATTAATTTATTTCAAATCATGATGCCATAAAATACACACTACTTATTAAATCTAATGTCGAATCAAATTAAATCAAAAATTTATCGCATGACTATAATTTTATATACATTGTTACTCCATAGTCATAATTATTTTTATTAAATTATCGCTACAATAAATTACGTCAGTTTTATATACTAATAATATTTTATGGATTTATTTTTTTCGTTATAATTTTATATCAATATTTAGTTTCAATTTTTAATAAATTGTATCCGATCTTCTATCATTAAATTGTATCTGTATCTTGTATCTCATATACCTTACCACAGAAAATCTACACATTATATAATTCCTAATTTGTGGAACACGTCTAGATATTTGTTTTATTGTTTCTATATAATTTATTTCGAGCTTTAAATTATACCGAAAAGATGTGTATGGAGTAAATGAAGCGTATGAATAAATCATAACAATGTGAAAAGCGAATGAAGCGAAAAAACCGAAACAATATGGATCAATTCTGCCCTGTGGACTGACAAAGTTACAAACAAGATCTATTCCATTAGAACTCGGTACAAAATACAGCTTCAATCTTTGGCGAGCTGTTTTTTTATTTCATTATTTCATAACTGATAGAATAAATTGATTGCCTATTATCAAACAGTTTAGGCTAACCACATTAAAAAGTCGAACAAATTATAAACCAACATGTTAAGTTTTGGTAAGTGTTTTTACTTTTTAACTACTCTAAGCTATTAGTGATTAGTGATTTAGCCAAAGTTAGTAAAGTACACAGACTTAGTTTAAAAAAGCCTATTCTATTCCCCCTCCACTCTTGCTTTGCAGACATCCACATTGAAATCGGATGAATAGAAATGGTGGAAAAATATAACACTCCATTGCTGTTGTTACCTACATATTACGAACAGTAAAGTAAACATTTTGGTTCGAATGTATACCACGCATTCGACTTAACGTACGCACGTCGGCATCAAAAGGACGGAGACTGGCCGAGGTGTAGGAAGAGAGAGAGGAATGAAGCCATGCAATTTCTGCACACAATCGTATAAATATATTCTGTATAACACTAACAGTATGACAGTTTCTGTATCTCGAGACGGGCAATTATTGCTTAAACCTGATTGAAATCACCAAATAAATCTCTTAGCCTATCTTTCTATTGAGTCCAGATTAATATCATATTTTTTTTAAATTCTTGCAACTTCTTAGTGATTTTTTAAAATTATTATTGTTCTTATTATTATATTTATTGTTTTTTTATATAAAACAGCGGCATGAATAGAAACTTACTAAATTTATTCTTACTTATTCCATATCATTCGAGCAGCGCAACTATTAAGCCTATCTAACAAAAATTCAAAAATCATATTCTGCACCTTAAACGTTAGTCACTTTTCCATATTTATGTCAAAAACACGTAACTTGAATCATGAATCATTTTTATGAATACGATATGGGATCTACAGGGATAAATTTTTCACCCATTTCTTCTAGGTAGTTTGTACACCAAATATTTGCAGAGTTGACTTAGTAACGTGCTTTGCATGGAATAAAGTGATCGAGTGACCGATAGTTTTCTATATGTGTCTAAAATTGTGACTTTGAACGTAATATGTTTTCCAGTTTTAATAAAATAAAACACTGCACTTGTTTTATTTGCGTTTATCTCACTGATATAACTCGTATTAAAACAATGTTTTGTACTCGTATGTCAAGCAAGAGAGTAAATCTATCGTCACATTTTAATAATACGAGTACATTTGCAGTTATCAAAATGCGCATAAGTTTATGATATTATAATCGTAATGAATGCATAACAACTGTGCTTTAAATAATTATATCAACGTGAAATTTAGCAATTAATTGCTTAAGGACGCGTTTGCAAATCAACCAAAATTAGGGTGTTTTTCGGGAGATTTTGTGACAAAACTAAACCAAATCAAATATAAGTAAAAACTACCATGTATAGATTGGTTCTTCATCTGCAAACGTCTGTAACTCTTTTGTTGAAAATAGTAGTTTTTTATATTGTAAAAACGAACTTTCGTTGCCATTTTCTACAAAATTAACGATACCGGCTTGTGTTTCGGTACATGTTTTGGTCTATTATCAACATATTTAAAAAATTTAAAAAATACTATAAGATGACAGACATATTCAATTAAAAAACCCTGTGTTTATTTTTTATCAAAATGTCACAAATAGTCGTAGAAAAAATAAAAACTGATGCACATTTTTTCACATATTTTGCTAATACGGATAAATCATAATCTATTGCAATAAGGGCTATTTTATTGTTGGTGCCTGCTTTGATTTATTGTACAAAGATTTCGATGAAACCACAGTCCGCGCTCGGCCGCCGTCGTGAGTGGATACTGTATCGCCTGTTTGCAGCGGCTCATTCTGAAAAGATCGCTGTACATACACAAAATATTAGAAAAAAACAAATTGGAAACATAAGTACTTGACAAGTGATAAAATTATTATTTTTATACTCACAGTTTTTTATTTAGCTAAAAATAAGTAGGATATATAAACTTACTTACTCCTGCAACTCCTGGACGAGCGGAACTAGGTGTGCCGAGTTTGGGCTCGTTTTGTTGGTTATGATGAGACCTTACCTCCGGACTTGATGGCGTGACCTGAAGGTGTACTTTCGTGACCGCTATTTGAACTTCTTGCAGAGTAAAACTAGGGGTGGCGAATTTGGGCTCCGTTTTGTTAGTTATGATGAGTCAATACCTCCGGACTTGATGGAGTGACCTGAAGGTGTAAATCGGTGATTGCAACTGGAACTCCTAGACTGGTAGGACTAGGTGTGCCGAGTTTGGGTTCGTTTTGTTAGTTATGATGAGACCTTACCACCAGACTTGATGGAGTGACCTGAAGGGGTAATTCAGTAACTACTGCTGGAATTTCTGAACGAGTAGAACTAGGTGTGCCGAATTTGGGCTTCGTTTTGTTAGTTATGACGAATCCATACCTCCGGACTTGATGGAGTGACCTGAAGGTGTAAATCGGTGATTGCAACTAGAACTCCTAGACTGGTAGAACTAGGTGTGCCGAGTTTGGGTTCGTTTAGTAGGTTGTGATGAGACCTTACCACCGGACTTGATGGAGTGACCTGAAGGTGTAGTTCGGTGATTACAAGTGGAACTCCTAGACTTGTAGGACTAGGTGTGCCGAGTTTGGGTTCGTTTTGTTAGTTATGATGAGACCTTACCACCAGACTTGATGGAGTGACCTAAGGGGTAATTCAGTAACTACTGCTGGAATTTCTGAACGAGTAGAACTAGGTGTGCCGAATTTGGGCTTCGTTTTGTTAGTTATGACGAGTCCATACCTCCGGACTTGATGGAGTGACCTGAAGGTGTAAATCGGTGATTGCAACTGGAACTCTTAGACTGGTAGAACTAGGTGTGCCGAGTTTGGGTTCGTTTTGTAGGTTATGATGAGACCTTACCACCGGACTTGATGGAGTGACCTGAAGGTGTAGTTCAGTGATTACAAGTGGAACTCCTAGACTTGTAGAACTAGGTGTGCCGAGTTTGGTTTCGTTTTGTTAGTTACGATAAGACTTTACCACCGGACTTGATGGAGTGAAATTCGGCACACCTAGTTCTACTGGTTCAGAAATTCCAGCACTAGCTACTGAATTACCCCTTCAGGTCACTCCATCAAGTCTGGTGGTAAGGTCTCATCATAACGTACCCAAACTCGGCACACCTAGTTCTACAAGTCTAAGAGTTCCACTTGTAATCACCGAAATACACCTTCAGGTCACTCCATCAAGTCTGGTGGTAAGATCTCATCATAACTAACAAAACGAACCCAAACTCGGCACACCTAGTACTACCAGTCTAGGAGTTCCAGTTGCAATCACCGATTTACACCTTCAGGTCACTCCATCAAGTCCGGAGGTATGGACTCGTCATAACTAACAAAACGGAGCCCAAATTCGGCACACCTAGTACTACTCGTTCAGAAATTCCAGCAGTAGTTATTGAATTACCCCTTCAGGTCACTCCATCAATTCCGGTGGTAAGGTCTCATCATAACTAACAAAACGAACCCAAACTCAGCACACCTAGTTCTACTAGTCTAGGAGTTCCACTTGTAATCACCGAATTACACCTTCAGGTCACTCCATCAAGTCCGGTGGTAAGGTCTCATCATAACTAACAAAACGAACCCAAACTCGGCACACCTAGTTCTACAAGTCTAAGAGTTCCACTTGTAATCACCGAAATACACCTTCAGGTCACTCCATCAAGTTCGGTGGTAAGGCTCATCATAACTAACAAAACGGAGCCCAAATTCGGCACACCTAGTTCTACTAGTCTAGGAGTTCCACTTGTATTCACCGAATTACACCTTCAGGTCACTCCATCAAGTCCGGTGGTAAGGTCTCATCATAACCAACAAAACGAACCCAAACTCGGCACACCTAGTTCCACTAGTCTAGGAGTTCCTGTTGTAATCACCAAATTACACCTTCAGGTCACTCCATCAAGTCCGCAGGTAGGTAAGGTCTTATTATAACTGACAAAACCAGTTCAAAGTCCAGAGCTAACATCTCACTACCAGTAGAGGGCTTCCAGTGCCAAGCAGTTTCTAGAGCAGGTATTCGTATTTCGTATCGAAGTATATTTCTGAGGTAGGTATAAGAAATGAAAAACAAATTCAATCTTTCAAATTATCAAAATAATTTCATTTGACTACGATTCCCACGGCCAACCGTGCGTACACTAGTGTGTGTGTGACTTTTGTCAATGTAGTAGTGCGATTCTATACCTATCAATTTTGTAAACGCGTCCTTAAACAAGTAGCTAACGAGTCCTAAGTTGTAATATTAATACAGATTTTCAAGACAGCTCTTTAACTTAGTTTCATCCTTTATTTAAAATTATAGTTTTCAGAAGACATTCGTTTTACTTAAAACATTATTTTCAAACTTGGAGGAAGGATAATAAAGTACAATTTTGTGTTTGCTACATTATACAGCAAATACATACCCAATTATGTATTTCGATTTTCAGAAAATGGAAACAGCCGTATGTCATGTTATCTTAGAATTTTCGCGAGAAATATTTAAAAAAATGTACGCCACTCTCACCCTCTTCGGAAGTAATGAAGCTTACTTCATAACGATTTCAGCGAATTTCATACGTCACGAAATTTTATTGGAAAGGTCACAATTTCTTTCCCTATATATTCTTACGAGTATTTATTTATTGTGCGCGCGTCATTTATTAATATTCCAAAGCTCCATTATACGTCATAAACTGATAAAATATTTTTTATTGGCAATCTGATTACCACCCAAAAATCATCAGACTGCATAACTCTGTTACTTTTTAAATTTTCTTCTAATTACATACTGTTTAAGTAACATTATTGTTAAGGTGATACCTCGAAAATTTGGTGGTTTTTATATTTAACATATTTTTTTAAGTTTTATAGGTTACAAACCAAAATTTTGGAATGTGATTTTTGACTATATGACCTTGGATTGCATAAAAGAAAACACGATATCATGTAATTTCCTCGATAGCAAAAAATTGCAAAGTAGGCTCTAATTATTTACATTTTTCCGCGACACTACTATATTCTTACGAATAAGTTCATGGAATTATTTTTAAAGCATAGTAAATAATCATATCTAAGTTCTCATAAACAAGTTTTTTAATGCATAACGAAGTTTTATTAAAATAAATAAAAATGTTATTAGGCGCTTACTTAGTTTTTTTCCGAGCGCTTGCTCGGTATCGCTATCTCATAATTTGTGGTACTATGAAGTCATTGTATCACTTTCATTTTGACACTCCCTCAGTCGTCCGTTAGCTACACCGACAAAGGAATAAGCCACACCCCCAAAACTTCGATTCATTTTCAAGGTATCCTCTTAATACATAAAAAAATATGATAACACAATCTACAGCTACTCGGTTTCATTAAACCTTGACTTGTACTGTAATGATGATAACTCAATGTTAAAT
The DNA here is from genome assembly GCA_907164705.1 of Parnassius apollo. Lineage (NCBI taxonomy): Eukaryota > Metazoa > Arthropoda > Insecta > Lepidoptera > Papilionidae > Parnassius > Parnassius apollo. The sequence continues at coordinate 8,300,637 of CAJQZP010001196.1, forward strand.
CAAAAACTTACACCAGAGTCTTATTAATTACTCAGGATACAAATAGTATTTATAGATACTCCATTTAAACAAACTATTTCTTTAAATGTGTGAAAAGTTTATTGATTAAAAAGGTTTTAATATTTTCATTTTTAATTAAAGCTCAAGTACTTCCGCAATTTGCATACAATTAAGTTACTAACATGGCGCGCGCATTCAAGCGACGTGTAGTTTGAAACGCTTAGAATCTTTGAGCGTGGAATGAGATGAGTACTATTACGCTTAACTAAACATAACATCGATGAAATATCATGAAATAAGCTACTTTGTAAACTAAAGTGTAAAATAAATCGTTCAAAATGATGTAAACATCCTTTCAGATTCGCCAGAAGCCTTAGAATACTGAAACTTACATTTCAAAAGTTGGCTTCGGGAACTTTTTTATTTTACTCGTAAGTCAGATATCTATCTCTGTGATACAAATAAAGTTTTCTTGTAGTTTATATGGTCGCTCTTTTACTATTGATGAAACTTGAATAGCTAGGTATACATTGCATAGAGCCAACTTCCGTGAGCCTAGAGCTGTACCGTCAGCAATGTAATGGCGGAATACGTTGCCGAGGCAAGTTGTCCCAACATTCGCGAAACGTACCCTATTCCCCGGAGTGCTACTGACGTGATGCATCGTTATAATTTATCCTTTGAAGACCGTCTTGATACTGTCTTATAAATGACGATTTACAGCGTCTTTCGCCTGTATGCTATTATGAAAATGTTATTGAATATCGTCGATGTAATAAATAAATGCTGTTATTTTATTTCAAAGTACTATAATAAATAATAGTAACAAATAAAAGAAAATGACTTCATCCCATTTACTTCAGAACCTTAAAACAAATAGTGCGTGCTTCCAGTGATGACTTACGAAACTGGTACATATTCCTTCTTGCTGACCGAACGAAGAAGTTCATCGTCACTCAGCGAGCGACGGAGAGACCTGTGTTCGAAGTTTCTCTCGTGATATAATCCGTATTTCATAACGGGGATATCCGTACAAATGTGACATATCCCAGCTGCTCTATAGGCTGGAATGGAAATGGATCAGCCATATAATTCGATGAACCAACCACCGGTGAGGAAGAAAGGTTCTCGAGTAGGAGCCTCATACTAATAAGTACAGCGTTGGTCAACTCTATACCAGATGGCGTAATACATATTACATGCAAATATTTGATGGATGCAGATGGCACGGGACCCTGCTTTGTGACATTTTTTGATGGATATGCCTATATACAACACAACTAACAGCTAAATGCAACTAACACAATACAAAGAAGAATGAAAAAAGAAGATGTAATTATTTCTTCTTTTAAAATTAAAAGTTTTATTTCATTGTACTACGAGTATCAAGATGCTCTGCTTGTTGTACATGAAATCCGACATAAAACATCGTTACCCTAAATTACACATAACAACAATATTGCTAAGTCACACACATGCACACGTTGCCATGGAGACTAAGCTACGAGCCCTCTGGAAATAAGTATCTATTAACACTGCCTGGTTAATAGGGTGGCGTGAAAATTAGGAAAAGCATCCGCTTGCTTAGCACCAGCTGATTAAAAGCAAGGTAAGTAACGCGGAAAATTACTTAAACACTTATGACATCGTTTGGTATCTTTAGAAGTTCACTTATAAATGTTTACCTGGGTCTTATACTTTTACCACTAATTAAAAGCTTACAAAGTTAAAATTAATGACTTAAGTGTACACACATGTTGCACTAAAACATTTTGCTGTCGATTTAAAAAAAAGTTTTTTTTTCATTAACCACTAGCAAGCGCCTGATTGTTATATGAAAGCAATAAAACATTTAAAAATGTATAAGCGAATACATAACATAGGCGTTTAGTTATATTATCCATAATACACACTTAAACACTATCTATTTATGTGGTATATTTTATAAAACTACAGAAACTTTTTTAATTTTACTCATTTTTAACTTCCGACGTTTTAAGTGCTTGGCAGCAACCATGGTTACAAGGGAGGTTGTTAAGACCTCAGCTTGGACGCCTAATCTTATAATTAACCCGGGACATCTTTCGCTCCATACTATTAATTTTACTTTTGCAGTGCTGATTTGGATTTAATGTTATTAATACTCGTAACAGAATCGGAAATAAATATGATTTCAATAGCCTTACGAATCATCATTAGAAGGTATGTAATGGCGGAGCTGTACTATGATATGTTTATATTTCCAAACTGCAGTGTTCCCATTTCGTTGTCTTTTGATTGATTGATTTTAAAAGAGTCATTAACAACAATAGGCGTATTTAAAATAAGCTTTGCTGATACCATTGGCACCGGTTAAAGTTTTATATAACGATTGTAGTTTTGCTAAAAGGATACTGGTGATAAAGCTGTGAGGAGGAGACCTTACGAAGTAAACCTTCACACTAACAGTTTTCTTTATATATGGATGGTTTGAAAATTACCCCATTCATCACTCCATTTCATCATGTGTCGTAAGAGGCAACAGTGGCTAATGCCAGATAATACTTATTGCGGTATAACAATACAAAATTTAAAAGTACTCTGTGGACATAACTAACTCGTTTACATACATATGTGCGGCGTAAAATACCTATAGGTACTGGCGACGGGGAGCGGCGTCAAAGGTGCGATACGTCTCGTACTTTAGATTGTCAATCCTCTTTCAAACGTGACGATTCTGCAGATCGTCGATGCCATTACATCAGATATAAACCAAAAAACCTCGTAAGAGAACACCGATTTCCACCAATGTTATTGCAAGTTATTGAAATTAAAAAGCATGTAAACTTAAATGAAAAGATATATCAGACCAACGAAAAAACTAACAGAGAAAACGATAGCTATATGCGAGCATTTATCTGCTAGGAATCCTTTGAGTATTTGGAATCCCATTATTTACTTAATAAAAAAAAATCTAAATCCAAGCATATCACTGCAAAACTTCATGACACTGTAAGCTCTTTCTGCGTAGATCCGACGTAACATAATTAATATTCGAAACTTGAAGGTCACACCTCAGCACCCAACCCAAAACTCGGAAATTTAAAAATTAAACAAAAACGCGGTAAAATCCGTAATATTAGTTTTATTCAATATTATCTTATATTCGTAATATATAATATATAATAATCATTATGGGATGCACTCATGTCACGCGTTAAGGTTTTATGGTTTGTGGGAGAAAAAGAAGGTATATGAAGATGAGTTATGGTGATCTGTTAACAGATGGTGTAAGAAGCTACTAACATAAATGACCAGCCATCGATAGAAGCAGGTATATCATCAAGCTTACATTTATACGTGATATATGCTGTGTGTGATGAATGCTTGGATTTGCTACAGAAAGCAGCTTGAAAACTGTAAAAAGTTTGTTATTGCAATGGCCAATGAGCCTGACATACATAGCGAATACGCAAATCATTCTACTATCTATAGGAGAAACCTATCTAGCAATAGACTTATTACGGGCAGTCGAGTAGGATAAAGGGTATTAGGTATCTTCACGCTTATATTCCTTTTGCTAGAAAAAACTTAGATCATTCCAGTACAAATATAAAGCATTCGATGATCACAGTAGCATATAGAAAGTCGCCCACTCACTAATTGAATTAGAATATCATGAATAAACATCATGCACATTATTTAGCATAAAAAGCCTTCATAGTAGAAAATATAACATCGTCAATAATCTTGAAATACAGAAAGTCATTACCAATGTAACCTTCAAACAGTAATGAATTTTGTACGAAATTATTGGAATTTATTATAACATTTATATATTAAATTACTAAAGCTTTGCAATCATTGTAAGACGAGCAGATACGAAGTAAGCCAAATTTATTAATTTCTGAGAACTAGTGGGAGTAGTTTGAAAGTTGCTTCAATAAGTTTGAAAGGATTTCAAGACGGCACCAACAGTCAAATAAGTTTTCAGATTGAAATTTAATGCTTTCCTCTGTGGGTTCGTTCCCTCTATGAAATATTTGAAACGTAAATAAAGCTTTGAAAGACTCTTCATGTAAAATAAATTAAATTAAATGGACTGTAAAGTATTAGGATATTTTACAATAATGCATATTTTTATCAACTTTTTATTACTTATTAGATTATTCAAGATCTTCATTATCATTTATTATAGCCCCAAACATAGGATAACCCCAAGTAATGCCACATACCACCTGTATCAATCGAACTCCTGCATCTCTTACCAGGTCATCACTCCAGCTGGAAGGGCACCGCAGTACACTTCGTTTACCGGTACGAGACTGCCACTCGAGAATCTTACATTCACATCGATTGTGGATTGTCGATTTGAGCAATATGACTGGCCCACTGCTACTTCAGCTTGCTGATCCGTTGAGATAAATCGGTTACTGTGCTTCTACTACGAATATCTTCATTTCGAAGTCAACCTTGAGGTCCCTATGTGGCCAGCTGTGAAGAACTACTCTCAAATCCATATGTTATCACTGGCAACACGCAGTGGCATTACATTCTTTTTTTGAGATTTTGAGTTTTACGTTACAAGAAAATGTGTCGGAATCTACCGAGTTGAATCCGTCAGTTGACCTCACGATCTTAGTTGGACTTACCTAGTCGGACAGCTTATCTAGTCTACAACTTCGAGCGTAGTGCTCCCTACTACCCTCATACGTGTGACATGAACTTTACTTATTGCCTTTGTCTTGTCCATGTTCATTTTTAGACGCATCCGTTAGGCAGACTATTGAAGTCATTGTGCATAGCGCTGAGGTACCCCAGCAATACTGTTCTAATGATTATAACGTCGGAAAATCAAAGGTGAGTAGTGTACTTACCATTAATTTTTATACCAGTATATATTTCAATCTTTGTGGCATACCTTGGGGGAGACCTATGTTCAGCAGTGGACTATGAAGGGCTGTAATGTTGATGATGGATATATTTCAGTCCAGTGGCTATCAAACATATTTCGATCTTCCCTGTCTTACACCTTTCTGCAATTGGATTGGTTTTGGGCTCTATTTGTGTACTCGAATGGAGATCGTAGCCCTACTGTACAAACACTTTAGCACTTCGATATACTGACAGTCAAAGGACTGTAGTACCGTCCAAGTTTCGATGGAATCAAAAGCAGATTCACAAAATACACACGATATATTTATGGTATATAGAGATGTAGAATAGATGGATGGGAAACGATGATGTTTTAAGCCTAATGGTTAAGGCGCAGGCTGCGATACTAAAATGTTAAGACCATTTTTGTACGGAATTAGTATGTGAATGATTTGATGTACCTAGATTGTATTATTTTCAAGGTCGAAAAGTTTTTTAATCTGTTTTGAATATCACACCCTATAAGTCTGCTTAGAAAATAAGTCCTGCAGTCATCATCATCCTATTTGGGTCTATTTTTATAGTCGTTACAGCGGTCAAACCGCGAACTCAATATGCTCATATTACCAACCTGGTCCCTTCTAAGTTCGCGTATTGTGACGGGAAACTACGGAACCCTAAATCTACGTTTCGCACATTGCGCGTGGCCCGACACGCACTTATCAGTTTTTTGTTTTATATTCTTACATTGTCTCCAATTCTGAGTTCAAAATTTCAAATCTTTCGCTCATCGGGAAGTTAGTTTTAAATTAGTTACTAAATTCAAACTGAACATTTGTATCCCTATTCCATATTATCTTACTATATTATTATTATTTATGCGTAGATCGGACCATAAAAAATAATTAAAAAGCTGAAGTTACTCCGGGTTAATAATACTGACATCCGGACGTCAGTCATCTCAGTTCCCCGTGACCATGGGTGCTGGAAAGCACCAGAAACGTCGGTATAAATGATATACCTATATTAAACGCGATAAAATCCGTAAAAGTAGTTTTAATCAATCTGTAGCGTTCGCGTAAATATATGAAATTATTAAGCACAGTTTTTTTTTTAATATTTTCAGTTATGGTATCAGAAAGATGCTGCTGCCCATTGCCTTTCACAGTTACTACTTTTGTACCTTACCTCTGAGTACACATATTTCATTATAATTAAGAAAAAAAAACATGCGGTCCTACGTTACACCATAGAATACATATGTTCTAAATAAAATCTAAAACGACTTATATTAAATCGTCTGGGCTAAAGTATCCAATCCTTTTAGCAGACTGTTTTCAAACCAAAGTTATAAACACTACCCGGTACCCGCAGACATGTACTCGCTTTAAACTGAGAAAGCTCTCCATATTATTAAAACTTCCTTATGGAAATATACTTGAGAATGTGGCAATATAAACAAGGAATAGATTGATTGAAAATACGCTCAACGCCACAATGTTATTCTTCAATACCATGTAGGTAGTGCAAAATACAGCGAAGGGGAAATAAAGCGTCGCTTTTTAAGAACAGAATTAATACATCTCCCGTTTCTATTGAGAGCCAAGATGAATTAATTTTACCGAGTCAAGATCCGTCTTTCGCAGCCGCTTTCAGGACAGGAGCCTTCGTCATCACAAGAATACTACTTTACCTCAGCCGAAGACTAAGTTTGAATTGAAACTAGTCTCGGTTAGGATGCAGTTTGACGAGACATTTGTGGCTCAGAAATGTTCATTTGACGTAAATTAATTCGAATTTTCGAGGAAACTTGTTCATGCATTTAAAGTATTGAGGATTATGAAATAAATACAAACATATTAAATACATAATATATTAACTTTCAAGCCGCTCACCCAGAAGGGTGTGCAGAGACTACGGACTTCCATTTGGTACTCTTGCTTCTTTTACATTCGTTTACCTTTGCAAAATTACATTTTATACATTAAATTAAAAAATGTTTCTAGTTTTATAAAATGTAATGTATAAAATATAACGCCACTCCGTCCCGCTGAATGAATTTAGATGAAACTTAGTGGAGAGATAAATAGATTATATTACGCAATTGGACATAAAATACCTTTTTGCCTCAATCATGGGCAGATGGTTTTCTATAACTTCCTTACTTGGCGAGTTTAAAGCAAGTGAAACCACGATCAATATTAGTGGTGAGTGGTTGCTGTACTGTTTATCAACTTATGTACATTTAACTTCGCTTCTTTGTGTGAATGATGGTAACCACTGGAAGCCTCGTTATCAGTAAAGTGGTCTCCAGTTATCACTGATCTCTCCCTCACGAAACACAGCAGCACTATACCATATGTGACTATACTGATATTTTATGGGATTGCGGTCCATCCCTGGAGGAGCTGAGTTACAGCTACAGTACGTCACATCATGACACTACTAATATTAATCGAACTCAGAAACAGAATTTTTTTTAATTACTAAAGTATATCAAACACTGTGTACGACACTATCGCATTAGTAAAATTCTCATATTTTAGTGTTAATTATAAGTTGTTTTCAATGCTTAGTATTTTAATTTGTAATTCACTTCACTTTAACAGCGATGATAACAGAGGGTTCATTATCGATTCGTCAAATCGAGTTCTATAGAAAAAAAAGATATTTTTCATGGCGTGTTCCCTTTTCGACTCTTTCATTCGGGACAGGAAGGAAGGGCGTCTTCCTTTGATAAAATGAAAAATAGCGCCGCCGCCTGAATGTAACCTGCTTACGCTTTGCAGAATGTTGCCTAAAGAAATGATGTTTTCTAAAGGAAGGGTTTCACCTATGGTTTTAGTGCCTTTTTGAATGTAGTTCGCCAAGTAGTATGTGCTTCCGTAACGCGTTGATTTCGAGCAAGCTGTGGTATATATAGAGTCAAAAAGACAATACAAAACTATTATTAGAAAACATTATTTTAATATTATTGAGATTTAAAGATTGTGTCCCTTCTTACTCTTAAATAATTTTGTTATATAATAATTATTACCATTGTAAAAAAAGTTTATGTTTCTTTTGAAATAGTTCTGTTTCTTTTTAAATACTTCCAGAGTACATAGTTTTAACTCTATTACTTCCGCTACTCTTTGTTTTTATTATACTTTATTCAAAAAATAATTCCTTGAACTCCATATAAGTAACATTTTTTTTAAGAATAATAAGTCGTTAGTGAAACTAGATTACAAAAAATAAGTCGACACAAAGACCTCTCGAGTGTCGAAACACATCCTACTTTACACCTGTTGAAATTTTTTTTCGTCTTTCCTTGCCTCTAGCCTGACAACACCTTTGCGAGTGTCGTCATCAAAAGCACTTCAGCATGGGTCGCGGGCTAACAATGTGCCCGCCCCTCGCCCTTTGACCCGCTCCACGCTTTGTCGCCACGAGGGCAGACGAGATCACGTCCCGTCATAAGCACCTATACATTTATACAACAGTAAAATAGTATACTCACACAACGAAGCAAACCTTGCTTAGTAGGTTTTTGTTTTTAAAATTTCCAAACCTCATTACAAGTAATAAGGATTTTTTGTATTTACGCGAACACTACACATTTATATAATACTAGTTTTTACAGAATTTATCGCGTATAGTATTTAACTTTTTAAATACCCGACGTTTCGAGAGCTTTACAGCACCCATGGTCACGGGAAGGACTGAGATGTTCAACGTCCAGATGTCATAGTTAACCGCGGTTACCATAGATTAAAATTTAACTTTTGTTCCGATCTACACAAGTTAAATTTTAATCTATGGTAACCGCGGTTAACTGTGACATCTAGACGTTGAACATCTCAGTCCTTCCCGTGACCATGGGTGCTGTAAAGCTCTCGAAACGTCGGGTATTTAAAAAGTTAAATATACGCGATAAATTCCGTAAAAACTAGTATTATTTCAACAAGTAATAAGGATAAAATATAAATATAATTCAACAACGCTACCATCAAATGAAACTGGACTGTACGTTGTGAAAGGCAAACAAAGATTCATCGCCAATTTTTAAAAGTAACATAAAATTCCCACACTTGTATTAATTCGATATATAATTCTACTGTTTCAAGTGAGTCTCACTCTTCAGCACACAATTTTCTCACAACGACGTAATTTAAAAAAAGGTCAAGTTATCCGGTTCTCGTTAAGCCACGATATTAAAAGAAAGTAATTTTGTTTGACAAATCGTATATTATATATGTCCTGCGTATACCATAGGGCATGGTGATGTGGTTTAAATTTGCGTGGCATTTATCTTTACTGTAACTGAATAGCTTTGACGCTCTTCGCTGATTTTAACAAACTATGTCTTACCACAGAATAAATTTTTTTTGATTGACTAGAAATTTCGAAATATATACCGATAAGACAACTCCACTTCCCTTAAAAGTTTGTAATGATAAGATCAATTTCTATTTTAAAATTTCAACGGCGACACTGATCCTGTTTGACAGGCGCATCACGTACGTATATACATATATATCAAACGTGATATGGTAACATTTGGTGACGACAAAAAAACGTGCTTCACAAAAGACGTCAGTCATGCAGGACATACATACATCTACTTCCTCACTGCTTTCCTAAAACTTTCCCGCCTTTAAGATATATAACGAGTACACAATTAAGTGTTTTGGAATCACTAAAACGTGCTCAATAATAAATCGCTTGAAATTAGAATCGTCTACATTTAACCATGTTCTCTTTCTGACAGGTTTCGCCTTTAAAATATCTTCCAAACGATAAAAATGCTTAGATTTTCGTTTTAACCAAGTACATTCACCGTATGGTGAATACAAAGATAATTCGAAATGGACTTTCTTTGTCGCCAACTTCCCGTAGTTATTATAACAGGTGTCATTCGGAAATTCTCGGAAAGTCTTCTTGCGTCCGGTACATCCGATAACAGTTTCATCACATCTTATTTAGCTCAGATGAAGTAAACACTTGGACAGGTGTAAATTCGTCATTTATATGACGAATTTACACCTGTCCAGGTGTTTACTTACTCCTTACCTCAAAGTACTCCTCATTATTAAAGAGATCTAGTTGCGAACTGCTTATAGACTACTGATTATGAACACATAATATACATGGACGTAGAGCAAAGGTCAAGCGAAGTGTCACAATTATTTTTATAGGATAAGGGTGACAAACGAGCACATAGTCCACCTGATGGTAAGTGGATGCTGTGGCCCATAGACATCTACATTTAATCTTGATTAAGAATCATAATGCAGATGCGTTGTCACCCCTGAGGACTAAAATGGAATGCCTCGATTCCAGTAAAACGGGTCTCCGGTTCTCTACACACAACACAGCAGCATTAAGTTGCTATTTAACGCTGGTATTCTGTGAGAGTGTAGTCCTTCCCCGGTCGAGTCGACCCATTCATGCTACAACCATAATATAGCAGCAGCGTGGCTCCACCAAGTATGAAATTAAATACGCGTTAGCGCTTCTGAGTTAAATATCCAAATCATGGTGAATGAGCTGCTAAGTCTTCTAGTAATGTTTTCTCCAATCTGACTACCAACAGTGACGCTTAAAACAAAACTTTCTAATTTAGGAGCATTATACAGTTGGAACTGTTAACGGCTGATTATGATGTTATTGTTGACAAACTTTTTAAAACAACTAAGCCTTTCCGACACGCGCCATCTGGCAAGTAATGCTACTTATCTTGAAAGTTAGACACGCTAACGTCTTGGCAATTTAATAACATTTTAATAGTTTATTACGTTGCAAATACTAGTAATATGTAATATGTAAGAGCCGTGGTAGCTCAGATGGTTAACGCTCGCTGTAAATATAACAGAACGCGAGTAACCCGGGTTCAATCCCCGCCGGCACCAATGAAATTGTTAATTGCAATTTTAAGTGCTGATATACCACGTGCTCGGCGGTGAAGGAAAACATCGTGAGGAAACCTGCATGTCTGAGGAATAAGAAAAAAAAGCATTTCGAAGACATGTGACATGTTCGCCAACTCGCATTGGGGCAGCGCGGCGGGCACTTCCTTGTCCTAAAACCCTCTCAGAAGTGAGGGGAGGCCGGTGCCCAGCAGTGGGACGTATATAGGCTGTAACTTTACTAGTAATATGTTGTATAGGATTATTTTTTATATTTACTATTTTTAATTTTTTTCTACTGAATTATTTCTCTTGTATCTGTCTGCTATAATTTTAGTGGTGAAACGAAGAAAACTATTTTATACAGTAACAGTCTCGCATTCTGCTTGGCAACTAAAGGACAATCGTTTCGCTACAAACTCTGCTTTTGTGTGGGCTCTGCTCTGGGCACTGGGTACTGGGCAGAATAATTAATGTTTGATAAACGGCAACGACTTTGAACATGAATAAAAGCACACTTCGTTTTTTATCACTTACATTCAATGTAAAAAATAGCTCATTTTGCGAGTGCTATTTTTTAATATTAAGACAGACTGAGGGAATTTATTAAAACTAACTTTGCTGTCTATAAATTTTAAAATACACATAACATAACGCCATGGCATCATGCTTCGCGAAACAAAAATTATGTGATTAGTGCCAAAAATAAAACAACATAAAATAAATTGTCATGGTAAATTAAAAATAATATTACAAACACTCAATACTAGATAATAATCGCAGTGAAAATATATATATATAACCAACCATGTTACTCGTCCTTCAGTTACATAGCATTCATTTTTCCACACACCGCAATATGGAGGATAGGCATTCAGTACTGCGATAGGCTTATTGGAAATTTTCCGATAATTCATTACCGTCATGATAAATGTTCCGATCCGTACAACCATTGAAATGGAGCCCTTTTTACTTGAATGGTGATACGCAAAAACGGGCTAAAAGGGACCGAAGTACGAAAGCGAATGATGTATTAATCAATCCGCAGTCGTCCCCCGTGGCGCGACTCGGTCTAATATCTATCGAAGCGTGAGCGTTGACGAATGACACTGGAGGCATCCCGTTTCTACGTACCCGTAATATGTGAAATGCGCTACAATGCCAGTCTGCTGCTAGCGAATATTGAATATGACAAAAGTTAACGCTTTTCATTATTCCTTCCATTTTGGAACTTTTCAATTTTCCAGACAGGAATTTTATTAATTTTGCTTACAAATTATTAATATTGTTATATACCAAATTTATTTCCATAATAACAATTCTGTAACACATAGCAATAATTGTAATACAATAAAACAATCGTTTGGATTTACCTAGTGGGCCTTGAAAGATGTCTGTAGCAGGAAACGATCTTGCATATCAATAGTTTTCAGAGACTTAGTAATAAGTGATAATTGAAACATTTTTGACAAATTTTTCTTTTCTTCCTTGCTCTAAACCCTCTTAAAATGAGAAGAGCCCCAGGAATAGAACTAAGTGCTGAAACTTTTCTTTTTTCTTTTCTTCTAGGAGTAACTAAGAAAGAAAAAAGAAGCGCTATGTATATTTCAAGAGACGTAAACAGCATACTCAACTTCTTTACACGCACTCACGCACACATCTGTCTTCTTTCAAAGTTCACTTCTGGATCCAATACATATTATACACATAATAATAATATTGTCCTCCCGACCGAATGTCGGCCACGGCGGCCTGTCTCAACGGAGGCTAGCCTTCGGCGCAGGACAGGATTATAGTGCCCAAGTGTATGCGCAAGCACAGGTGCACTCTCTATTCCCTCACTATCATAATCCGATGGTACGGTAAACCGACACGACCGGAGAGAGATCATGCGCAGGACCAACGGCTTTACGTGCTTTCCGAGCCACGGGTGTGAGACACCGCCAACTTCCTGACTCCGAGCAACTACTGAGAATTTCTTGACAGAAAAACTCAGTAATTAATTTTTTGGCCCGACCCGGGATTCAAACCCAGGACCACATGATCAGCAGTCGCACTACTACAACCACTAGACCAACGAGGCAGTTAAACACATAAAACCATGTTACGAAGCTTGGTCACATGATTTGCGCCATTTGAATGTACACGGTGCTCAGCTCTTTCTTTTGCTCTTCTTTTTTGATCCGAGCTTTTCTTATAGCGCTAATATCATGACGTGCATGCACGGGTGTGAGTATATAGAGGCTAGTATATGCATTTCAAGATTATTTGTCAAAGTGTATTATCGACAACAATTGGACGGTATTCATTTACCAAAATTATTTGAGCAACAATTCAATACACGAACACATATTGCCCACTGCAAAGAGTTATGACAGTGTGTGTCGCAGTAGGCTACGCGGTGCGGTCGGTCGTTATGCGGGCGCTTATAAATCAGTGCGCAGTGTACAAAACTGCAACGCCCATCCCATCGAGTGTGTGTCAACGGAATGCCGACAGCGGCTGCTCGCTCACGATAGCCAATGGTCACCGGCTCGCCGGTGAGATATAGTCGCGTTATAGCGAGATATAGTGAAATTTATCGTCTCAAATAAGCATTTAAGCTCACTTGGAAATATTTGGCTTCTGTCAGACGAAAACGTAAGCTTTCCTGTTTTACGCAGTCATATTTTGATGATTCCTTTAAGTGTATACTGAATTATTAAGTATGAGTAATGTATGTTATGCGTTTGGGAAAGGTACTGAATAAGTACGAAAATTTTTATGTCGACTTATGATGATTTCATAAAATAACCCACTACCTTTATTTCATCAAGTGGGTGTCTTAATTGGCGACATACAGAAATAAAATAGAATATGAAGCATGAGCATCATCTTTAAAATATCTCAAAAATAGTAGAAAACTTTGGCTGCCAACCCGCCTGCCAAACGAGGCAACTATGACATGTATCCCCCCCTGTTTCTGTATCATGTGAAATGTGGGAGGTTTGAACGGAGTCAGTTGCATTTTTTACGTTTCATGTCCAAGTTTGTTCCAGTACTCGACAACGTTTTCCCGAGAAATATTGGCGCGACCGGTGTATAAAGGATCACCAGTGCTGTTGTCCGCATAGCAATGAATGTTACCGGTTTGTAACACGCCATTGTTATGCAGAAGAAACGGTGTTGGTGATAGCACGCAGCCTTGTGGAACACCAGCGTTAATAGGATTGTAGCCGAAGCATGCACCGTCTACTATAACCTTGATGATTCGATATGCAAGAAAACTGTTGATCCAATTGCACAATTTCTCGGGAAGTCCTTAGGAAGGAAACTTCGAAAGAAGCACTTTCTGTTACACCAGATCGAAGGCCTTCGTTATGTTCAAACTAACAGCCAAAGTATCCCCCTTAGACCCCAAGTTTACATTCCATTTCTTATCAAACGAACTTATGTAATTGAAGAGAAGTCTGCAGTCTGTGAACATGTTCAAGATCGTCCCCGCCATTACATCAGATTTGATAAACCATAAAATCCTCGCAAAAGAACACCGATTCCTACCAAGGATGATACGTGAGGCTATTGAAATTAAAAAATATCCTAATTTCAATAGAGAAGATGGATGGGTTCTGCCATCTGCTTGAGATCCTATAATCCAAGCCCAAACATACCACTGCAATGATTCAAAATACTGTAAGCTCGTTCTGTATAGATCGGACCGAAAATTAATATTAAAAAACTGAAGGTAACCGGGCTAACTATGACATTGGGACGTCAAACATCTCAGCCCTCCCGTGACCATGGGTGCTGTAAAGCACCTGAAACGTCGGGAATGAAATAACAAGTTAAAACAAGTAAATTAAACGTGATAGAATCCGTATATATAACTGTATTCAATTATGAAGCTGAAATTATATTTCTCCATGGCATTGTTAGCTCACTAGTAGCTGTGTTTAGTCGTAAAAGAAGAAACTTATGTAGTCACAATCACACGTAGGGGGGTGTGAGGGATACTATAGGGGAGCCTTATATTCAGCGGTGGACTTTTGATAGGCTGTGGTGAACGAACAAATGGAAGTTTTGTCTTGCTATTACACCCATTACTTAACGTCATTAGACGTAGATAGTACTTTTATGTTTATGACCAACGAGGAAAGAAAATTCTACATGCCTAAGTTATACAGTTTTTTAGTGTTTCAAAATTTCTATTCGGAAAGAAAAAAATGAAAAAAATAGGTACTGTTTTAAAGAACTCTTTGCAAGAGACATTTTATGTGCCATTACAAATATTTTTGGAAAATAACCTATTGCATACATAGAATCATTATGTATCTCCCCTGTTTCTGTGTCTGTATATATATATATATATATATATATATATATATATGTATATATATATATATATATATATATATATATAGTATACCTCAATCTCTGAAAACTAAAGTGTACAACCAGTGCGTGTTGCCAGTGATGAATTACGGATCTGAGACGTGGTCCTTCACTGCTGGCCGTATGAGGACGCTCAAGGACGCTCAGCGAGCTATGGAGGGGGCTATGCTCGGAGTTTCTCTGCGTGATAGACTCAGAAATGAGGATATCCGTAGTAAAACCAGAGTGACCGACATAACCCAACGGATTAGTGAGCTGAAGTGGCAATGGGCCGGCCATATAGCTCGAAAAACCGATAACCGATGGGGAAGAAAGGTTCTCGAGTGGCAGCCTCGTACCGGTAGACGTAGTGTAAGGCGACCCCCCACTGATGGAGTGACGACCTGGTAAGACATGCAGGAAGTCGATGGATGCAGGTGGCTCAGGACCGTGCTTTATGGCATTACTTGGGGGAGGCCTATGTTCAGCAGTGGACTTGTGAAGGGCTGTAATGATGATGATGATGATGAACCTATTGCATTATGATTTTATAAATTACAATTACTCTTAAATAAAATTTCAACAGATTCTATTAATCTCATGAATCCAGAAACTAAATTATAACTTCTTCGTTGAAATAAAAGTAGTGTTTTTTTTTTTCATTACATTCATTACCTTTTAACTCAAATAAATGTACTTACATAAATGATAGAATTTTAATTTCGAAAACAAAACAATGCATTCGTATTGGCGCGTGTTTTTTTTAACTTTCCGAGCAACCTTCGGTCCGGTTCAGCTAGTATCCGATATATTTATATTACACTGACATTACTCGTAATAAAAAACCACGTAGGTAAAACAGAACACCTATGCCTGAAAATCGCTCACATACCTAATGCTTCGAATTGCACATGTCGACAGTTCAATGCACTGATAACTTTAATCTCGAATACCAATGCTCTTTCACCCTGTTACTGTTTTCTGTGTGAAATGTGGGTGGTGCGGAGCCCAGGTATTTCCTACGGGCTTACATTCCATTTATAAACTAAAAATCTAATCTAACGAAATTTTGGCAAGGCATTCTTTCACACTTGCAATTATTTCACCTTGTAAAAAAAGTAAACGTGTTAAAATACCCTTACTACATGGCACCCCTATGTAAGATAGAAGTTAACTTTCTACATAAGAATATTATGTACTGTTCCTAATCGTTTTTACTTCTTTCCCTACTTTATAAAAGCTTAATTTAGCTCAGATGGTTAGCGCTTGCTGTAAATTTTCCAGTACGCGACTAAACCGGGTTTGATCCCCGCCGGCACCAATGAAAGTGGTAATTGCAATTTTAAGTGCTGATTTATCACGTGCTTGGCGGTGAAGGAAAACATCGCAAGGAAACCTGCACGTCTGTGAATTAAGAAAAAAAAATATTTCGAAAAAGTATGAAGTTCGGGAACACGTATTGGGACAAATTTGAGAATTCCATGCCCTAACTAAAACCCTCTTAGAAATGAGAAAAGGCCGGTGCCCAGCAGTGAGACGTATGTAGGCTGTAACTTTAACTTTTTCTTTTCTTTTTTTTAAACGTAACTATTTTACAGTAAAGCATGATCGTAGCGAATAGCCCTTCATACTTTAATTAAGGAATTTATTACTATTAGCTTTTGTATTCTTTTTCTAAAATAAAATAAGCCTAAACTATAATATCACCTATCTGCCAGTGAAAGTCTAGTCAAAATCGATTGAGCCATTTCGGAGATTAGCTGGAACAAACAGACGGACAGACTGACAAAAATTTTAATTTTTTTTCTCATATGTTGTGTTGGCTACGCGTAGACAGCGATGACCATCCGCGCGTCTACGGGTGCCTCTATAGGTCCCATAGCGGTAATGCCGAAACAGACCGACTCTTCGACCACGTCCAAATGGCTACAGATTCGTTGCTACAGCAGATCCCCTCCGCAGAGATCGTGATCTTCGGCGACTTTAACGCCCATCACGCCGAATGGCTTGGTTCACGTTTAACCGATCATACGGAGAGATCTGTTCATGATTTTGCCTTGGCATATGGTCTGACACAACTGGTCACTTCGCCCACGCGGATTTCAGATGTGGAGGATCATTCATCTTCCCTGTTGGACCTTCTGCTGACCTCTCACCCTGATGGATATCAGATTTCCGTCGAAGCCCCTTTAGGCTCCTCGGACCATTGTCTTGTCCGGAGTGTGGTGCCACTTACGCTGAAATCGCAGTTGCATTCTGCAGGCTGCCGCCGTGTTTGGCACTATAGGTCAGCCGATTGGGATGGGATGCGGTCTTTCTTTGCATCCTACCCTTGGGGGTGGGTTTGCTTCTCGCCGGACGATCCCAACGTTGTTGCGGATTCTGTCGCTGATGTGGTACTTCAGGGTATGGAACTTTTTATTCCTTCCTCTGTGGTGCGCATTGGAGGCAAATCTCAGCCATGGTTTGGTCGCTCCTGTAAAATAGCATCATGCTATAAGCAGGAGTGCTACCGAGCATGGGCTGACGCATCAACGTCCCGGGGTGTAAACACCAGCGCAATAAAAAAGAAGTATAATTCCGCCTCTAGGTCCTACAAAAGAGTCATTGCCAAGGCAAAGTCAGAGCACATAGGCAAAATTGGCGAGAAACTAGTTCGCCTTCCTTCTGGATCCCGTGCATTCTGGTCTCTCGCCAAGGCTGTCCAGGGGAATTTCTGTCAGCCATCTCTTCCATCTCTGCACGGGGAGGACGACTCACTGGCCCATACCGCAAAGGAGAAAGCCGATCTTCTAGGCTCTTTCTTTGCGTCCAACTCGACTCTCGATGACGGGGGGAGTACGCCACCGACCATCCCGCGGTGTGAGTGCTCCATGCCGGAAGTGCAGTTCACACAGCGCTCGGTTCGCAAAGCACTCCTCTCCCTGGACATCCACAAGTCGAGTGGGACTGACGGAATCCCCCCCAATTGTGCTGAGGACGTGCGCTCCAGAGTTGGCATCGGTTTTAACGCGTCTTTTCCGGTAATCCTACTCTCTAGGCGTAGTCCCAAAATCATGAAAGACGGCTTTCGTCCACCCGATCCCTAAAAAAGGCGACCGCTCAGACCCGTCCAACTACCGGCCTATCGCCATCACCTCCTTGTTCTCCAAAACAATGGAGTCTATTGTAAACTGCCAGCTTATAAGGTACCTTGAGGATCACCAGCTGATAAGTGACCGCTAATACGGTTTTCGCCGTGGTCGGTCAGCTGGTGATCTTCTGGTCTACCTAACTCATAGATGGGCGGAGGCAGTAGAATCCAAGGGGGAGGCATTGGCCGTTAGTTTGGACATTGCGAAGGCCTTCGATCGGGTTTGGCACAAAGCGCTTCTTTCGAAGCTTCCTTCCTATGGGCTTCCCGAGAAATTGTGCGATTGGATCACCAGCTTTCTTGCAGATCGGAGCATCAAGGTCGTTGTAGACGGTGCAAGCTCCGATTGCAAGCCTATTAATGCTGGTGTTCCACAAGGCTGCGTGCTATCGCCAACGCTGTTTCTTCTGCATATCAATGATATGTTGCAAACCCGTAACATTCATTGCTATGCAGATGACAGCACTGGTGATGCTCTTTACACCGGCCCAGCCAATATTTCTCGGGAAAACGTCTCCGAGTGCCGGGACAAACTTGTGTCTGAAGTCGAGTCTTTGCTGAACAGAGTCTCGGATTGGGGGCGACTAAATCTAGTCCAGTTTAACCCCCAGAAGACACAAGTTTGCGCGTTAACCGCTAAAAAGAACCCCTTTGTCGTATCTCCTCAGTTTCAAGGCACTCCCCTTGTTGCCTCAGCCAGTATCGGAATGCTCGGCGTTGAAATATCGAGTGACGTGCAGTTTCGTGGTCACTTGGAAGAGAAGACCAAATTGGCCTCTAAAAAAGCTTGGCGTGCTCAGCAGAGCGGGATAGTATTTCATGCCGGCACACCGCCTGCGACTTTACAAGGCGCAGGTTCGGCCGCACATGGAATACTGTTCCCATCTCTGGGCAGGGGCTCCCCAATACCAGCTCCTTCCACTTGACCGCATCCAACGCAGAGCGGCTCGAATCGTCGACGACCGAGTGCTTTCCGATCGGCTCGATTCACTGGCACTGCGAAGAGATTTCATTTCTTTGCATTTTATTTCGCATATACCATGGAGAGTGCTCTGAGGAATTGTTCGGATTAATCCCAGCCGCCAAATTTCGTGAACGCACTTCGCGGCAAACGTCCCGATACCATCCACACCATCTGGATGCTTGGCGGTCCACCACAGTACGTTTCAAATAGAGTTTTCTTCCGCGTACAACCTCTCTGTGGAATAGCTTACCACCGGCGATTTTTCCGGAGCGATACGACCTGGGGACCTTCAAGAAAAGAGCTTACTCCTTTCTAAAGGGCCGGCAACGCACCTGCAATTCCCTTGGTGTTGCGGTTGATCATGGGCGGCGGTAGTCACTTAACATCAGGTGAGCCGCATGCTCGTTTGCCCCCTCTTCTATAAAAAAAATATGTACCGTATAATAGTATCATATGTATTTAATAATAAGCTGTACTCGTATTATGACATTACAGACACTCCAATTTTATTTATTTGTATAGATTTTGAGAAATCCGATAGAAATTATCTCTAGACGTGATTAATATAAGTATTATGAATTTTAGTTCTTTTTTTTTTAATTTTAATAATGTCTTTAGTAAAATTAATATGAATAATGACTTTATTTACCAAATTTTTACCCTAAATCCATAACATGTTAAACAAAATTGTAATTAATACAGTCGATGTAATGTAACTATCGGCAAATCAATAAACTTATTAAACCAGTATTACAAAGTATTAGGTAACGTGAAATTGCGGGTAAGAATTACCTAAAATCATGCTTAAAAAACAATTTGGGAAAATTGACTGAACAAGCGGAAAGAAGCTTAAATTTGAGCTTTTAACAGTCGAAAAATAAGTGGTTAAATAGCAGGATCGTCCTCACAAATTCAAATAAAATGGCAGATACTGCTAGGAGCCTAAAATGTAATCAAAAATAAAATTCACCGAGGGGATTGGCAACGTGGTTGGAATTTTCTAGACAAATTCGTATCACGGTAGTTATATTTTTAACCAGATAACATTCAACTTTATTCCCGTCAGCAATTATAGAATAAAATTGTGAATAAAAGTAATTGGCTGTTTCACTGAAATAGATCTTAATAAGAACACACATTTACATTTAAATTGTCATAAAACGTTAAAATTAAATTGCGTATAATTATTTTTAATTGTTAACTGCACAAACGCTTTTGTTGCATAAAATTACACAATTAAAAAAAACTGTTTGTTGTAAGGTATACTAAGTGTGCCCATGTTACTAAGATATTATGAGGCTCACAAATATTAGTATAATAAAATAAAATAATATGAAAAATAGTAATATAATCGGTTCTCACCGCTTCACACACGTTATTTGTAGTGTAAATTGATGACTCAACCAAAGACGGCAGAGTCCTTCCTTGCCCCAATCATCCTCAGGACTTCGCTGGAAAGGAGGAGACTATTTCAACGTTCGTATCCGCAAACATGCCTGATTTGCTGCAAAAACGTCGAAGCCCTAATAGAATTCTAAAGATGTTATTATATAAAACTTTTTGGGTGTTTTACTTCTTTTTGTTAAAACTGATACTATATAGGTACTACACAATGAACAACGATACGTACTTACATTTCATATATTAGGCAGTATGTTTTATGGTTTCTATATAATATAACATTTGATTTCAACATACCACAGACACAGTAATATTATCTATAAAAATTACCGTGCCACAGATAATACCATGTGTTATTGTATAAGTAATATTTTATTAACTCTACGCTGATCACAGAAATCTAAACCTTATTATTTAGATTTTTGTGAGGCAAATTTTCTATATTTAGATAAAAGTTATCTATATTGTACTTAACCTGACTGATTAAAAAAGTGAAACAATTTAACTATTTTATTCATACCTACTGTAATTTTTAATTTGTTTATGTTTTATTTTATCTTACGAATAACTTTTATCTGATGTTTGTAAAATCAGTTCTAAGACCACTTTAAAAGTAACCATGATTGATTACTATATAAATATTCAGCATGCGAATCACATTTATTGGTTCAAACGTGGCCGATCATACTCTAACATGCTGACCGCCTCTGAATACCTGCCAGAATATCAATTTTATTGCGTCAAATGTCCCCGAAATAAAATGCTGTCTTAAATAAATATCACTCTGGTATCATCGACGACACGATTAGAACATTATGGGCAAGAATGACTTGCTGTGAAATGGGGTATTTATGTATTGTACTCTTATATTGACTGATAATTAATTTCGTGATCGATTTTTCTGAAAAACAATTTATATTTTCATTTTTTTAAATCCTTGTTTTAAATAAAAAGTTAAAGTTACAGCCTATATACGTCCTACAGATGGTGATGGGCAGAGACCTCTTCTTATTTTTGAGAGGGATTTGGGGCAAAGAAGCATTTTGGCGAACTTCACATGTGTTCGAAATATTTGTTTTCTTATTTCTCACACATGCAGGTTTCTTCACGATGTTTTTCTTCACCGCCGAGCACGCAGTAAATCAGCACTTAAAATTGCAATTAACAATTTCATTGGCGCTGGCAGGGATCGAACACGGATTGCTCGCGTACTGTGAAATTTACAGCGAGCGCTAACCATCTGAGCTACTTGTTTAAATAAATCACAATAATATAAATAAGAATGTGGCGGTCACGACCGTAGTGCTTCGGTTATGGCACAGCAACAAGCCATTTATGACTTCCCGTGTCGTCGTAGCGCGACCGAATTGCATCGAAAACCATCAAATTCAAACGGGAGTAAACTCTAAATATATGTATGACGGATAACAGTCATCAAATATGTTGGTACATAACATACATTACAAATTTTTATTAAAGTCATCAAAAAGTTGAGCTTCTTTTATACCGTCTTACAAATGGATTGTCCTGACGATACATGGGGCATGTGTGGGAATGATGAATGGTAGTTTGCAGTATTGACTCAGGACTGCTTTGTGAAAGTTCTTAAGAGAAACCTGTGTTCCAAAGTGGATGTGGCGAGATCACAGAAATCGTAATAAGTAAGATTTCGTAAGATTTCTGTGGGCGAGATGAATCTACATAATTAGGTATTTACACTCCTAAAAAAAGATTGTTCTTACTGGAAAAGAAAAAAAAAACCTTTAAAATTTTACTATTCTATCTTTCATTTGGTCAAGTTCTCTTCATTCCTTTATATCATGTGAACCTTCGACATGCAGAGTATATTAACACATTTATGTGGGAATTTATACTCTTTTTCAACAAAATCCCTAAAATATATAATAGTAGTTAATGTAGAAATAAATCATACCGGGTTCTGGCTTCTCGGTGGTTCTTCTCAAGGCAAAGGTATTTTTCGAACCAATGGCAAAACTTTATCGTTCAATATAAAAATTAAAAACTTAGTTCTAGATAAAAAAAGAATATTCAATCCTATTTCAACCGGTGGCCTTTGTGGATATGTTCGAAATGTGCATATTCAATTTACAATTGAATCTACAGGGCTGGTAATGTATGCATACCTATGCGATCAACATATTAAGATCTCTTAATATGCAAACTGTAAATGTTTATAATCAAATATCAAGCCTTAAGTTCGAAGCGTTCGCAACAACAAAAACGGGCACTGATGAATCAAGTTCGAATTGCATCATGTTACGACCTCGAATAATTATACTAGGTATGTTTCACGACTCCATTTGTATATATCGATATCTATTTCAATAATTATTATATAACAATAAACATTGTTTCAAAAGTGTGCACCAATTTTTGGTATATAACAAAATCTAAGCCGAAGATCCTTAAAACGTGGTTCATAATGAGCAATACATTTTCGATCCAACCAGAAAACAACCCCCAAAACCAAATTAAATTACTTGAAAATCAAAAAAAGAAGGACCGCCACAGGGAAGTAAAATTAAAAATATTATGACAGGACTATAACATTATGTTTACAGATAAATTAAAAATAGTCTCCCAGTTTGTTTAAGACATTTTTATACATTACGTATATTTCCAACAAATTTTAAATCTATAAATGTATGTTATCAATATTCTTTATGTACTTTGTGTTAAATATTTTCCGCGTATCGGTAACATGTTTCGCAATGTGACATCTTTCGGTTTATGCTAATCTACTGCGCGGATGTCATCTTACGCAACAGGCGACCGCAGCGAGTATGCATGCGGCTTCTCGACACTGGTTAATGCTCCACTTTGTGTTTAAACCGCTGTCCTCAAACACTCTTTATCATGTTGAATAATTTTTAAATAATTTACAAGGTCAGGTGATTTAAACTAAAATAACTAAATATGTTCACTATTCAAGAGTTACGGGTACTTAATTGTAACTAGACTTTATACTATCGAGTACTAAAAAGTATTTAGCGTTTTCCTTTATATATTATACAGAAAAGATTCGTGTAATAAGACACTTATAACGACCGAAATTTTGCAATACAGAATATAGTTTTTTTTTTTTTGTTCTGCGGTTTGTTCGATATAACGATTGGAGTATGATAAAGATTTTTAAAACTCCTATATACTAACAATTAAAAACTTAAAGTAAAATTTAGCACATTTGTTGTTTATTTAACATTAAAGCTAAACGTCTCTCGCACCTTGACAATAAAATGAGGCGACACGGCACCGGAAGCGAGCAGTTTGGGGGCAGGCCCAACTTCCGCTGGTCGCGCGCCGCTGAATGCAAATGCCCCCACTGTCCACGTCCGTCCGTCCGCACTAGACAGGTAACGAAACTAAAGACAGAAAGGATGCGGTACGGTGACGTCAAGTTTGATTTTGTTTCATTTGTGTGTACTTAACAAGTATATGTATATTCATGTACCACCTAAGGTGTTCTCATACTTAAGCTGTTGTTTAGGACAACGATCACTAAGTGCTTAGGTATTGTAAATATCACTTTTTTATATGTCAACAATTGGTGGACTTATCAAACAAAACTTTAGAATTAATTTAATTTTGTGTACATATAAACTTCCTAGTATTGTTTTCCTTCACCGTATAAGCACATTATAAATTAAAACACAGTATTGCAAGTAAGTATTCCAGAAGTCTGGATACCGGAATGAACTTTAAAGCGATCTTATTATAAATTCTGTGTTTTATTTGTTTTCAAACTTTCATAATTGTTTGCTTTGTCACATTTTCTATTTTACAACATTGATTTGATAGTTGAAAAATATTAAAATATACATGAACGGAAATAAGCAGGTTGTTCAGCGAGCACGCACATCGACCGCACTTCCGCGCCTGCTCGTCCCGAGGTACCGTTGTTGATTGTAAGCGCAATGAATTTTTTATCCTCTATTATTACCCTTTCCGTTTTTTATCCGGTCTGATTAGCTTTAGAAATGGCCACTCGAACGTGACCCATCGTTATAACTCTTACTGCTAACTCAAGTTAAACTTTATTATATTTGTACAAAAACGGCTAGCGTGACAACCATCAATTAAAAAAAACTGATAGTCCGTTTTAATGATGGTGCTAATGCGTCCACCATTATGGTAATATAAAAATTATACGTAAAATGCAAAAAAAAATATGGATAGTAAGGAATATTTTATTTCAATGTATAATAATTTAAGGATCAATGTGATTGAAGATGTTATTACTTAATATTACATATAATCGATCAAACTCAACAACAAAATCTACTTAGTTGAGAAGTATACACAACGGTGAAACATCTAAATAAATGATACAATATACGAACGAACAAAATAGACGATAAAACGTAAAGACAAATAAACTGATCGACATAATATAAGGCAGCAAAAAATTATCTCCACAACAACATAGGATTGCGTGCAAGAATCCAACCTAGAACAATAGTCGGCCTTCAGGCAAAGCGAAGCCGAAGTAATCAGCGCTCGGACCGAGGAGCGAGCACAATGTGAGTACGGTCCGCAGCACTTCGAATGTACAATCTATCAAAATGTGGATTATCATCTAAATAAAACTTCGCTATAGTAACCGAGACACTCGCGTTTAGTAATTACTAAGTGAATTGTAAAGATTACAGTGTTCGCTTGAGGATAGCGATATTTAACTGTAATTTTGTCCAATGTCGTGTGAACCGGCGTTGTGTAAGATATTCAAAGCACTGAACTAGTTCCCAGCTAATCTCGACGGCAATTAAATCTTTAGATAGGCTGAGATATTGTATTACACGTGTTACATTTAAATAAATTTCATAGTAAATACGAATAATGAACTTGAATAGCGCTATGGATAAAAGTTGAGGAAATTCACTCGTTAAAAAGCAATTTATTTGTTCATCAGTACACAAAAAACCGACAGTCTCTGTTGGTAACTTCAAATAGATGTTAAAGTATACACGATCAGACCCGCAATATACTTTATCAAGAATTTCAATCAGAAATTCAATCAGAGAGCTTAGAGAACCGACACGGTGCAATCCAATCCTCGGCGAAATCAAGACAACAGTACATAGTTACTGTAAGTGAAACCGTATACTATGCAACTTCCGTCCACAATATGTTAGATATCCGATGACTGGTCGGTATAGTGCAGGCCGTCGGAGTTGCGGTTTACACACGTCCGTCGAGCTGTCGTTTCAAACAATTTTGTTTCATACCATATCGCTAGAAGTTAAATAGAATAGCAATACTATAAGACGCGTACTTTGCTTTATCAGCCCGTAAAAGTACTCTGACAAAGAGAGGCCTCTTCCGTAGTTTACCATAATAGGACTGATTGGGTATATTTCCGTTCCATTATAGCCTATATAAGTCCACTTCTGAACATAGGCCTCCCCATAGGTTGCCTTACCGGGGGTATTTTACCATAGTTGACAAGGTTGGCGAGCGGATTGTCAACCGCAGTTTTTTATTATTGTAATTGTTATCAAGAAGATGCTGCTGCCCATCACCTGCCTGTCTCCCTCTGTCGCCTCTTAGGACACCCACGGGACGATATGGGCTAGTGGATATTCCTACTCCGCCACTTCACGGCTGGGTTGGGCATTTAACATCAGGCAAATATGACAAATATAGATAGATACATTTCCCATAGTTTCATTTACGACACCCACACGTAACCAACCACACGAAATGAAGTAGTGAATTCTCTTGAGAGTCAACAATTATCTAATTATTACCTATTTAGAGATAGTATTAACATGAAATAACATAAAAGGTGTTATATTTAGGCCCAGTCAGACTACTAAGTAAAACTTAAATATGCAAATTACTTTGCCTAACATAATAAGTTAAAGTTTTTAAATGAATATGGGGATACTCCTGTCTGGCGACTAAAAACAAAGTCTGAGACATTTTATGTATGATATTTATTAAAAAATATAATTATTAAAAAAATCCAACTATATCTTTAGGCAATAGCCCGCCATTTAAATAAAACTTTAAAGCGTTTTCTTTCCTTTCCTATATTATATTGAATTTCATGGAGAACAGCGACAGTCTTAAATTGAATTTGACAAAATTGCAGTCACTATTCTCGCTCATATGTTATTTATTGACCTTTCTTTCAAATATAAAAGATTTAAGATATATCAACCATCTCCACCGAATATACCACATTTTATATTTACTCATTCATCTAATCCTATCAAAAGTCCCAACATAGGCCTCCTCAATTTATATAATATGTATTCGATATAAATAGTATAGCTAAAATTCTGACACATTTTTCCAACATTTTAAAGATAGAATATTGTAAATTATTATTTTATGTATGAGCACCCACACAACATAAAATATAAATAGAAATTTCGTCACGGAACCCAAACCCATTCTAAAATAGACTGCAAAGTTACGATTCGCAAGCGAACATTCTGCGGTTTTCTCGAAAATATTTTATCATATAAATAATTAACATCATATCAATATTATATCTTCATAATTTATTACGTTTTCATTTAAAAATAATATTAAAGTAAATATAAAAACATCTTAACAATGAATTCAAGAAATACTATAGAATTTATTTGCAGCCACGCGCCGCAAGGACGTTTATCACGTGAATGTGTGTTATAAGAAGAGATTAAGGGAAATTACAATCTACCAATCATCGTATGTGATACGACTAGAAGCAGCTTGAACGGGGAAAACATTTAGTAGGCACTAAAATCGTTGAGTTAGATGAAATTTAAGTGTAATCGATACTTAGGATGTTTTAACAGCTCTTTAATATAATTACCATTAATAAGAAATATAACAAAAAATACTTGTGAGTTACGTGTGCAAACAAAAAGAAATATTGTGTAAATGACGAAAACCATAAAGATTGAAACAATTCCGTTGACACAAAACATGGAGACGCAAGTCATAACAAAATCCCCAAGGCGCAATATAAAATGATATAGCGCCGACGGCGGTGTCGTTGAAGAAAAATCGAATGTACTCTCTGAACTATTTCACATAAATAAATGCATATAAAAAGATTAAAAAAATTCTCTATTTTATATAACTATGAAATTCATTACTGAGTAGTACTAGTACATTGCACGTTATGTTAGGATAAAAATATTTATTTCTTCTTTAAAATAATAATATAATAGATTTACAAGAATAAAATCATTTCGTAGGACAAACAAAAAGATCCATAAAAATCCACGTGTAAGAACATATCGCTGATGTGAAAGCACCGACGCTCCGAGAAGTCTGCAGTATGTTAACATGTTCAGGATTCAGGACCATTATATCAGTTTTAACAAACCACGAATTCTCGCAAAAGAACGCCAATTCCTACCAAGAATGATTCGCGAGAATATTGAAATTAAATAACATCATAATTTCAACAGAAAAGATGGCTGGGTCCAATCTAAACCCAAACACAGTGCTGCAAGAATTCAAGGTACTGTAAGCTCGTTTTGCGTTGATCGGACGAAAAATTAATCATTTAAAGTTGAAGGTAGCCTTCGTTAACTATGACATCGGGACGTCAAACACCTCAGTCCCCTTTTTCCCATTTCATACCATTCCCGAAACCTCGGAAATTAAAAAAGTTAAAATTGAATGCTATATAATTTGTAAAATTAGTTATATTCCAAATACATTAACCAAATAACATAAATTAATTACTTATTATTGTATTTTTTTTAAATTAACACAACAATTTATATTAATTTTAATATAATGTACAAGATTATAAAATATTCCTATATCTATATATACCTAATAACAAATAACTAACAGACCCACCATTTAGTTATTTGTTATTTATTTAGCCTTTTATTCCCATATTACTTGATATTGAATAGGGAATAATTGGTTTCTCAAAACATGGTTCCAAATTTTAGCCAGAAGAATGAATATGCGTAACATGCTAATAATGCGATTACTGTGCTTGTACTATATTTAATTTCAAAAAGAGCAATACTTACTATCCAACAGCTTTGCACAACGACGCTGGAGTAATTTAAAAAAATATAATTACCTGAAACAATAAAAAAGTTTTTATATTTAAGTGTACTTCATGTACCATCACATTTCACAACTACAAAGTGCGGCGTTTAGTAATAACAAATATCATCAAAGAGCTGCTAACCTTCAATTGTATTAGATGCAACACTTATACAATGTGTTACACATTTAACGTTATAGGATTTATTTAATATGACTGTAATACATGTTAAAATATCCTATTGATGGAAACCAATTGGCCGCGTTCCCGTGAACACAAACAAATTATACCCGCTTTGCACACTACTGATAGATTTATTTTGTGTGTGGGTCGTCCAAACGATTTTTTTTTTGTATATTTATCGGAAAACAGGCAAATTAATGTTGGCAAAATTTTATTCAAGACGCTTTTAATAATGTTGGATAAATTCCTTAAACAATATTAAAATCAAATTTTAATACGTATGTTAAATGTGTTGTTAGACCTAATTGGACAAATAAAAGCATGGACGTATCTTATTACGATGAAGTGAACAATGGAGCTGTAAACATACAGACTAAATTATTTTATATCCCAAAAGTTATAGAACATTATAAAGTGCCAACATAAAAGGTTAAAGCAATAACAATTGTAACGTACAAATTGGCATAAGGGTAGAAGGTTGCCGAGTCGTTACATATTAGTGATTTGTTAGGCCACGTGTTGCATTTCATTTCAAATGTTAAAAGATGACTTCAGCGCGCAAACATTTTCACATATCGTATCACGTATATATTTTAAATTATACAGATTGTTGACAGTCAGCATTTGTTGTAGTTGCTAGGGTACGTACGTAACTATCATGGGTTTGTAGCAATCATTTTCTTCTTCTCCAAGACTTTCATTCATCACTACAACACATGCTGAAAGGTGTCCCTTTTTGCATGTTTTAGACATATAAATTCAAATTTATTAAATCTATGCATTTTAATTTATAAATGAGGATATTGCTGGGTGCGTCAATGATCTATGTATAAATAGAGTTTCTTTCTTTCTTCTTATTCCTTCAATCTAATTGCTGGACATATTATAGGCTTCCCGTAAGGCGGCTTTATCCTATTTTTCACATCACATTACTGCCAGGTGCTTTGAGTATAGATACTCAACACGGTGCCAATACCGGTACAGCAACATCTAACTTTACTGCGACAGACCAGATAAGCCCAAAGCGATTTCAGTTAGCAAAAATAGCAAATGTTCTCTTTCCATGGACATGTACAAAACGAATGATTTTTTAAAGAAGAGACCTACCCCGTCATATATAATTTATATCGTACGGTTTTTTAATGTTATTGTACATAATATCTAAACCTTTAAATCCGCTACTATGAAATTAATTAAAACTAGGAATATATCGAAATAAAATATCAAACATCATATCTAACCGGGTATTAGATAATTAATTAATAAACTTCTCTAAAAGCTAATAACCAGAATATTGTCTGAATCATCATCACTTATTTACCACCCCTAGTAAAAGTAAACAAATATAGTAAAAATACAATAAAGAAAACATCATTCAAATTAGTTTAGCCGTTAAGATACCCGCCTGCGGAGCGTGGCAACTGTGGTAAAATTCAACTCTGAGAAAATCTAAGGGGGAGGCCTATGTTGCCAGTAGATTTTTTATATTCTGTAATGAATAAATGATGACTTGTAGTACATAGTAGGACCCCATAATCATCATCATCATCGTCATCCCAGCATTAGAGCAAATCACAAGCCCACATAGGCCTCTCTTGAGGACGCCTTTATTCAGCTGTCCACAGCAAGACAAAGCATGGTCCTGCGCCAGCCGCACATCGACTTCCTGCACCTCTTACCAGGTCGTCATTTCATCTAGTGAGTGACTTAATAATAATACAATATTAACACACCAAAAAATTGCGATCACTTTGAAAAATCTAAATCTATTTTTTACTGTAGACTAATTAATTTTTTCTTCTTTGTAATACAAAATAAAACAAAAATTCAATTGTTTTTCCATATAAAAAAATCTATCCAAGCTTACTGCTGCTCAGAAGCACTATATAATCATCTATATATATATATAAAAAAATTTCTGACAGGCCATGACCCAACAATCAACGCCACTACAATAGAAGCAAAAGTGCGGGCAGCCTCCGGACTTGAAGTTAGCACTCACACCAATCGGAATTGCTTACACCAGGCTGGACTTCGAGCACGGAGGTCTAGGCGAGCACCTCTGAATTCACGGAAACTTCACCGACGGAGATTGCAGTAAGCTAGGCTCCGGCTAAATAAAAATGTAAAATTAGTAAAGTGGGAAATTGGTGTCCTTGTGGGGTGGAATTATGAGCTAAAACGCCTTTAATACCGTATCGGTATATAGGTACAAAACAGTCGCAATGGATGGAATTGTCAGACCATACCGAGTAAAACATTCGTAGTGGTCGATGATATTGCGCCCACTCATCGAGCTCAACGAGTCAATGCTGCCCTCCGAGAATACGAGATCACAAGATTAGACTAGCCTGCCGGTTCGCCTGACTTAATAGTAAAAAAGTTAAAAGAGCACGCGTGGGATGCTCTTGGAACCGTCAGCCACCTCCCAGACAGTGCCGGAGATTAGGGAAGTCATTATTCAGGAATGGGACAGGTACTGCAAGAAATACTGGATAACTTGATCCTCAGCATGCCCAGGACGATCTCTTCCTAAATAAAGACTTTTTATTAATAAATTGTTGTATAAGTTTAGTTAAACAATCTTTTTCTTTTTTTCTCGAATTCCTGTTTTCTTTCTTTATCGAATTTCTGTTATAATTACATTAGGATTTGAATTACTCAATTTTTGTTACTAAAAAATAAAAGAAAGTTTTATTTTTTAATTTCAAACATCGTTCCTATATTTAAAAAAGATAAAACATAAACACTTTATTCTTGATAAAGTTAAATTTTAAAAATATATATATCAGCTTTAGCTAGTGATCACAAACTTTTTTCATGTGTATAATTGTTTAGATACCAAGTAGTTACGAGTAACTTACACATTTTGAATTAAAAAATAATACGCACACATCAAAAACAATAACGAATCAAAAACTATTGAACAGTGTTATACGTTAAAATGAATGAACCTGTGTGAAATAAAAAAATGTTTAATAATATAATACGTTGTTGAGCAACCCTACTACATATCTGTATTATAGGTGTACCGACTTGACCGGAGAAGAACTACGCTTTCACAGAATACATGGTATAATAGCAGATTAATGCTGCTGTTTCGTATGGTGACTGTAGAGAACCGGAGACCGGACCGGAGAATGAATAGGTCACTGAAAACAAGGAATTCCATCTTAGTCCTCAAAGGTAACAAGGCGTCTACATTTTGATACATAATCGAAGATAACATTTATGTTAATTTTTATGGGCACAGAGTGTTTATGGGCCACCACATCCAATTACCATCAGGTGGACTGTGTGCTCGATTGTCATTATTATTTATAAATATAAGTTAGTGTTATAGTTACCGCTATGTGGTTTCTATAACATTTGTGCCATTTTAGTCCCCAAATTATTTTGTATTATGTTAATTTGTTTTTAAATTTATATATGGAACCTAGTATATTATAATCCTACAAATTATATTATTACGAGTTTTATTCTGTGAAAAATTCTGATAACAGGTATAGATATTTTTACCGGCAATTCGATTAATTCTTTCTATCCGTTGCTCAGTATACTCTATTTGACGATACACTTCCACGTTAAAGAAAAAAGACGAGGAAAACAAAAGTGACTGTAAAATTTCAACGGTGGCTGTTTACGTCCGACCTTTTTTTTACGATGTTGTTAACTGTTGATTCTTTTTAAACATCTGCGTTAGGAACTGTAAACTACATTGTTCGCGGTCTGAAAGTTAAAATGACGCTCGAAGTTTTCTAGTTTGTATTTTTTTGTAATTAAACCCTAAGTGCTAAAAAATGTTAATTTTTATTCATCGTGTATTATAGTATTTCAAACTTTTTATTTTTTGATTAATGAAATTCTGAATAAATTTAAGATCCTCAGTAATGTTTTGTGTAAAAGAATTAAGAAAACTTCATAATTATAGCTTTAATATTTAATTAATGTTAATAATCATTACATTTGTTATTACTTTTATTATATTCGTAACATAAATTCTTTGTCATTTCTTTCAATGTAGTAAAATGCATGGATAATTTTTATAAAATATCGACAATCATAAATAAGCACTTAATATACTTTTATAGTATTTTTTCATAAAGCTATAATCGCTATATGCTGGCAGCTAAAGAGAGTCCACTACGCCATATAACCCCAAGAGTATCGTTAAAGGGGACAGAGGAAAACTGTCCGTAAAACAGGAGATGGGTAGCAGCATTTTCCTGATAAAAACTCAAAATAATACAAAATGTAGACCAACACTGGCCACCGGAGGCCCGGAGGAGAGTTCGTATACCGTTTTGTCCCGATACGGAGCTGTCTGACATTTTTGCGGGGCAAAATCTGCGCGCACAAAAACTATTGTCAGTCACTACGAAACTAACACATAACAATTGAAACAATAAACTAACAATTTCATACACACATACATACATACATACTCGTAATAACTATCGCTCGGTGACAGTGACAACTCGAATGCATATTCGAGTTGCCAATTGCCAACCGAATATGCACAAAAAATTGCCAAACACAGGCCCAGCGGCCTGTGTTAGGCTGTTATTATTATAATTTTCAAATAAATAGCAATTGATTAAAAATTACTTTATGATTTCTTAAATTTACGCGAACACTACACATTGAATAAAACTATTATTTACGGATTTTATCGCGTTTAATTACTTAAAGTTAAGTAATTAAACGGTATAATCCGTATAATAAAATCCGTATATATTAGTTCTATTCAATAAAAATTACTTATATACGAGAGGTAACGCAATCTTTTAGTAAATTTGACAATTCAGCTGCGCAACTACTAGATTTAGTCTATTTAGTAGTGCGATTGCAACTACTTTTATTGTACACATATGATCGCGTGGACTTATATTTTGACAGACGGGAACGTCTGCGTATGCTAACTCTCCTCCAGTCTAACGGTAGCTAGCCTATGTTCTATATTGTTCTATGATACAAAACTGCGGTTTTTAATCCGCCTACTTACAATCAGCGCTATCTTAACACCAATTATTTCAAACAAAATAAGTGCCTTCTTCTCAGCTACCGCGTAAGGCGATAAGTGATATGTTGTAACGTTACTTGGATTGCTCAGATAAAAGTTTACAAATATCAAGCAGTAAGTGTTATACGGCGTTTAAAATACTTCACGTTTTAAGAGGGTTGGTTGCTCCTATTTTCTTTTTGTAACCACAATGTTACGCGGTTGTTACTGTATTAATTATTTGTAGAAAGTTTTGCTTTCAACTTTAGGCATTATTTTAGACCATCATAATTACCTATTTTAAAAAACATAATTTATTGGTAAATGAGAGTTCTAGTGGACCCTTGTTGATTTTTGTTCAAAAATATCATATTAATGAAAAAGTTTGAGCTAACTGTCATTTGTGAGAAAAAAAAACACACACACACACACACGCACCCGATTAAACGCACCCCCCCCCCCCCCCTGAACACTGAACATAAATAAAATTATTTTGCAAATTAGCACATTTTTGTCTTTAAATATAAAGTTATTAATCATCAATAATGTAATATTTATAATTGTAAAACATTATAAAAAGTTGTCGACTCATTTCAAAAATAGCGGCACGTAACCATGAGCTAATTGCAACCAGATATATTATGTCAATTACATCTATTCATTTGTCTTTGTCATCACAGAAAAAGAATAGGCGTCATCCGACAGCATTATGAAGAACATAAAAACAATAACGCTAACGATTATCGTAGGTGTTATTACTTTCGAAGTATATTATGCATTATTATTTACAGCAATTAAAAAAGAAAGTAAATGTGATTATGGCATAAATATACTTTACGATAATTTTAAAGAGAACAAGAAATGGTTGATTTGACGCAAATCTAATTCTTTCGCCCCCTCTTCAAGTACAAACTCAGGCTTTAATCGCCCTAGCAACGATTTGAATCGGAATAAAACGAGCAAGGCGAATCGATCACTATCGTATCGAGAGCAAATCGGTCGGCTAAAGACGTTCTCTCGATCGGAATGCTCGGATGCTTGGAGCGATAGGAAACGCTTGTGTGAACTTTGGATTGAAAACCGTTAATTGACGTTGTTTTCGTCACTAAACCGTCCCGTTGCCGTGTTTACTAATCTCTCTTTTCTCAAGCGTGACATCGTACCTACTTTTAGCGGATTTAAACCGAGTAATTGCGAAAGCGTTAAAATAAATTAGAACACGAGACGTCTATTTTCGTTAGGAGTATTGATATCTCCATTATAATGGAGTTTTAATGGATGTAAAAGCCTACAAAATATTTGAAAAGGATTAGCGAAACACTTATCAGAATGCACGATACTAAACTTCTGAGAATAGAGATGGGACGTTTTGTCGGCTCGTTGAATAATAAATCATGAGCCAGCTTTTCAACGAATATCAAAGGAGATCTTCAAAGTGCTCACTTAACACTGTCATTAAAGAGCCTTGTAAATTGGAGGTAAAATAATATTTCAGGTCAGAAAGCATCAACAAATCTAATAAAGTCATATACATCTTACGTCGCAGCAGCAACAACTATTAAAAAGAGGATTATTAAGTAGAAAGAAAAACAAAAAAAAGAAGCTCTCACAGAATACCAGCCTGAAATAGTAGCTTAATGCTGCTGTGTTTCGTATGGTGAGTGTAGAGAACCAGAGACCCTTTTTACTGGAAACGAGGCATTCCATCCTAGTCCTCACGGGTGACAACGCATCTGCATTTTGATTTGTAATCGAGGATAGATATAGATGTCTATGGGCCGCAGCAACCACTTACCATTAGGTGTACTGAGTGCTCGTTTGTCACCCTATTATAAAAAAGATTAATTAAGACCTAAAAATAACCGAAAAGACCTACCATTCTCTCGCCTTTTTTTGTCACTAAATAGCAGTGCTTGCACTTGCTGTTCCGGGCTACAGAGTATGTGAGCTAATTCAGATACAAGCTGTGAGGCGTTCCAATCCATCTTTGCAAAAATGTTGTAATTTTTCTAGCATTTCTCATAGTCGCCTTTCACGAGAGCTACATAACGAAAGACGGTGATTCACTTTCTTACATTTCCGACACACGGTAATTACTAACGTCAATTAAAGATTTTAATTAAAGGATTATTATCAGGATACTGCAAATATATAAAACGGTGTTGAGAGTTGTGGAGAGTGAACATATACCGTGACGGATGCGCGTCGGCGAGCGAGCGTGGAGTACGTTGCACGCGCCTGAACGCTTATTATGTTCGTATGATTATGAGAATCTCGATGATAAATTTTATTTTTAGAATGAACTACACAAGTATACCAGTTAGTATAATATTAAAATAATATAATTGTATTCAATTTTAAAATTTCCTTGCCCTAAAACCCTCTCAAAAATAGGAGGAGGCCTGTGCCCAACAGTCGGACGTATATAGGCTGTAACTTTTTAGTTCTTCTAAGAACTAAAAAGTTACAGCCTTTTATTAGTTTAGTTATTTGTTACTCTTTTAAGTGCAATAACCAATATCAGAACATCAAGGTCACAAATAGAATGTCGTCAAAATAGCTAAATTAAAATTTCATCCACTATTTTCAACACTTAAGTGTGATTTTTTTTTTTCAAATTTTAAATGAGATCAGCCTTGAGGCTACTTGCAAGGCGGGACGTAGAACAATCTATAGCCTAATAATATCACTTGGGTGTCTGAGTAATGCTAGGAAGTGATAAAAGAATTTTAGTATTTTATTTATTTATTATTTATTACATTGCATAAAATAAAAGATTGCAAAAGGCGGACTTAATGCTTTGTGGCATATTGTACCAGTAAACCCATGGAGTGGAGGGAATTTGACGTAGGTGTAGCAATATAGAATTACAACAAAATAAAAATGATAAATAAATTTATTGACAAACAAATAAAATAAATAAACTATACAATACATATCTCCTATAAATATATATATTACATATAAATAACTGAATATACACCTAAAAATAGACGTTTTTTTTGGTCAACTTTGCACTAAATTGCCGATCCAATTTTATTTTTTTATAAGGTTTAGGATCACTTACTGAGCATAAAATCACAAAATGCTGACAAATCCAGGTGGCGCTTCAAGCGCCATCTTGAAAAAACCTTTTCAGCCGATATCTCAGAAACTATGCACTTTAAAGCAAAAGTTATAGAGACCATAATTGTAGGTAAATATAATAATATTGACATGTTTTGTTTACAATTAAATTTTTTGTAAATTTTGAGTTATACGGACTAACCAAGCTTTGCTCGTTTTTTTTGTTTTTTTTTTTTTTTTAATTACATTTACAATTACTACTGATGAAACATAAATAATATTTTTTGATGTTAATGACAGAATAGAAAAAACTGGACTGGTTATTTGAATAAAAAATCATGAGTGCAATTAGTTTTATTAAAAATTTCGTATTTTTAAAAAATACTAAAAAAAGGGCTTGAAATAATAGATTTTCTCACAAAAGAAGGGAACTTGAAAAAAAAGCCGGACCAGAGACAGGACGCGAACCACGGAACTCCGATATCACGCCCGACCGACATCCCACCTGAGCTATTACGATCGTTAGGGTTCTGTCAAAATTTACCTACTTATATTGTAGCAGTTTTTTTATTGCCTGAAAACACGGATAAAAGGACATTTTCTAAAAATAAATCCTAGCTAGATCGATTTATTGCCCCCGAAACTCCCTGGATACTAAATTTTATGATGTGGACGCGGAAGGAAAAGAGGAGATCTCCCGCCGGGCAAGGTGTTATGCCCGGGGGAGCGGCCAACACTCCATGTGATAGTTCGGAGATGTTCTATATATGCTGTTTATGATTCGGAATGTTAATAGCGTGATTTAGGCTTCGGTATGTTTCGCTTGTAGCGCGACGACAGCGCCGCTACATCACCCCCTGCTCAGACCGGAGGTCGATAGTGCAGCCTCGTTGCCGACGAATGTGCAAATCACCCCCCTACTCAGACCGGAAGTCGATAGTGCAGCCTCGTTGCCGACGAATGTGCAAGTGCCAGGAGATTGCCTTGTAGTCTGCGGTGAGTCGAGAAGAAGGCAAGTAATCTGCGAGAGTGCCGTGAAGCAGAGGCGAGCAGTAAGGCTCAGAGCCGTGCCGAACACTGTATAGCGCAGAGAGTAGCTTGAAGGAACAGGAAGCATTATTATTCCAATGCTGCGATGAACCTTATGAAGCTAGATGGCTTGCAGGATATGAAGACTGCAGATGATATTTGCTCGGGAGCGAATGGGTGGGGTATTCTATGACGATGATGAAGCTTGAAGTTTCCGAAGGTTGTTTGGTTGCATGTTCAAGATCACGTCGGGGTCACCACTGTGGCCGTGGTGGAAAAAGGGGAGATCTCCCGCCGGGCAAGGTATTCTGCCCGGGGAGCGGCCGACACTCCGTGTGATAGTTCGGAGATGTTCTATATATGCTGTTTATGATTCGGAATGTTGATAGCGTGATTTAGGCTTCGGTATGTTTCGCTTGTGGCGCGACGACAGCGCCGCTACAATGAAAATCGTTGGAGCCGTTTCCGAGATTCCGACTATATATATATATACAAGAATTGCTCGTTTAAAGGTATAGGATTCCCATGGTATATGAAAAAAATGTCCACTCAGATCAGCAACGAGGAGTAGGCGTCAAAGTTCAAACATGATGATGTGTGGTAATAAGATCGTCAATGCATCTTAAACATTTGTTAAATTTAAAGTCATTTATAGCCTATATACGTCCCACAGCTGGGCACAGGCCTCCTCTCATTTAATTTTCTGAGAGGGTTTTAGGACAAACAAGTTTCCGTCGTGCTGCCACAATGCGTGTTGGCGGACTTCAAATCTCTTCGAGATATTTGTTTATTTGTTTAATAGTTGTTATCCAAATCTTTGGATCCAAATGTATGTCTTTTTCACTACGGTTATTAAGCTATTGTTAAAAAAGTTCAACAATCAATAAAATATTATTCAAGTGTTTTATAAACTTGATACAATGTAGGATCAAAATAAGCTACTTGCAAACCATTTCTTTTACTTAAAATTAATCCGATCGTATACCACAAGACTAAAAGTAAAAATATTTATAATGTATCAATTGTACAAACAACATAATTTGTTCTTATTATTCATTTCCTTTGTAATTTATCAAATATGCAAATAACGGAATAATTCTATAAAATATTTACAAAATTAAATTAATAAGCTAAAGAGCGTTCAATGTAACGGACAAACTTAAGTAATTTCAACTCATTTTAGTGACAAAGGCTTTTAGGCAAAAAGCTACAATTAGTTAAAATACCGGTGGCGGCGTTTCCCTAAGCGTTTCGGTATTTATTTTCTCAGCGCTCCTAAACAAGGACAAACCCTGATTACATTTTCACGTCAGTGTCGACCCCGGACAAAGATACCACGAGAAAGTCATCACTCATTATCAAAGCAAGGAACAATAAAATCGTGTAGTCACGGTCGTTAAGCGAATTTAACTAAGAGCTCTGTTATAGGACGGGCACAGATTGTAAACAGTAGAGTCACCCAGAAATGTTTTCAAAACTTTCAAATTCCAGATTAAAATACCGGTGACACATGTATCTGTCGTATGTTTCATCTAAAAATATTATATCCATTTCTTTCTTCTAATCTTAGCTAAGTCCTAAACTCCTCAAAACAACCTATAGATAAACACGAATACACGACCTCAATAATCACATCCATTTTTTTAAAGGTTTACACAGCTACTCGAAACACTTTCTTACCAAGCCAGCAGTGAAGGAGCACATGTTTGATCCATAATATGTAATCACAGGCAACACTGGCTGTACACTAACTCTGACAATGAAGCTTCAAAGACTGGAGAGCCTTGGTCCCGCTCAATCGCTTCTTCAGTTATATTTAAGTTGCATAAGTACGGAAAATATAGCAAAATACTTTGTTAAAGAGTCAGATTCTTCTTTTATAATTACTTTAATTTTGATTAATTATGTTGCTTTTAATTATTATAAGTTATAATATGGTTAGTAAGAAGCAATATTCTCATTAGATCTACGGGGAAGGTTAAAACGCTATCTTACAACCATTAAATTAACTGTAAACGGGAAATTACAATTTTTGTTATATTTACATGTAATTTAATAACAATGTTAATGCTTAGTTTTATTATTTTAATAAAATATTCTTACGTACTACAATGTCATATTTTAAAATTACAAAAATAATGTTTAGGTCTATACTCGTTATTGGCTATCCAATAATGCATGACGTAATAAAAGCCTTTACAGTATTCATTCTTGCCCTTGAAGACACCCAGATTGTATTCAGACGTAAATACAGAATAAAATAGTAATGTCATTAATAAATGTACGACTGCTTTCTGCTTCAGTAAACTAAATGTATCTTTACATTAATATTACGAGTACCTTCTTGTTTTCTTTCTGTCTTGGAGCAATGGCGTGTTAAATTTGACGCGGCAAGGACAATAAGTTACTACAGCTGTCAAGTATCACAGAAAACCTTTTTCTTTCGAGTTTTGAATACACTTCTCGAAAATTAGGGTTCTAACAATGTTTACGGTTTATTCTCTATAAGGTGTTCTCTACTTAATTTTTTCTATTTTCAGTGTTCCTTAGTACAATGTTTCATAGCTTTTAATAATTGACCATAAGTAAAATAAATGATGGATACCATAGAATACTATAACACGTTGTTTGTAGTACTGATAATACGACGTAATTACTTGTACTCGTATGGCTCATACGTATCAAGCATACTCTGAAAATATTCAAAAAAAAAATAAATACAAAATCCTATATATATAAATCTATTGCTGTCCGTAGTCCCACTAAAACTCAAAAAAGGCTCGACCGATATTGATAAAAAAATTTGTTTGTATTTGAATGCGTCCTTATATGGTTTAGATTCATATTTGAACCCGGTAGTTGGCGCTGTTGTCGATATCCAGAAATCACTCATGGGGAGCCTGGTCGGTATTATTAAATGATGAATAGTTCAAATTACACATGGTATATAAGAGTAAATAACTTAAATAAAGCCGACATTTGTACGCAACAAGGATTGAGGAGACCGTTTGGCCAAATTGTCGTATGATCAATGCCACAAAAGCAGTCTAGGAATTCGTCTTTGCCGTTATACAGTCGTGAGAGATGTTTGTGACAAGATAGTTTCCTTAAATGGTTACGTGTTTACTGGAACAAACCTAACTCTGTTTATCCTCTTTAAATTGCGGTTAATAAAACTGACAACAATAGATAACACCTGTTAAGGGGATATAGTAAGTCAGCTCAAATTCTAATTTCGCCCCCACTTCCCCGCGCGTCGTATGCTATGTACCGACATGTTTGTAATCATTAATACTGTAAGTAGATAGGTCGTTAGATACTTATTTCATTAGGTTTATCATATTTATGCTTGTTTCTTAACGACAACCCAGTCGCTTCTTATTTTTATATCCACGGTTATTTCCCATTTTAATTTTACGTCGTCCTGTTGCGTAATGTGTATTGTGATCGTAAGCGACATAACTTCTCCCTCAAAAGCCTAAGCAATACTAACGGGGCAACAGGAACAGGGTTGCCGTTCTACAAATTTTAAAGACCCTAGACTAACAGAAAATATCCGCTAGAAACAGGATTTTTCTTTTACTTAAAATCCGCTAGATGTCCCTTCGTAGTACCATTGGGCTAACTGAAAAATCTTGCCAAATGGTATACAATGAATACCGAAAATCTAAATCTATAAATTCAGAAAAACCTTAAAAAGAGCGGACTCTATTTCATATAAATCAGTTATATATAGTGTAGGTTAATGACATGACAACCAAAACAAAAACTATTCATGTACAAAATAAAAAAATACTGTAAAAAAATCTATTTAAACCACGTTTAAACATTATTCATCTTATTAAAAATTAAACAATTAACTCAGTACGTTCTTGTACTTAAATTCCAAAATTAATAGCGAGGTATGTATCCAGATCTTCAAAAAGAACTTTTCGGAATTTGAAGCTTCGCAAATATCTCCAGTTCCCATCTTTGGTTTGCCTTTACCGACTTGGTTGACAACATCTTCGGGAATATCATACGTTGCGCAATTCTTTTTTTAATCCTTAACTGATTTCTAATCAGAAGAATGGAATTTAAAGTTTTTTCTGATAGCTTGTTTCGCAGTTTGTTTCTAACTACGTTCATAGCACGAAATACGCGTTCAATTTCTGCATTTGAGTGCGGTAATGATAATATTACTATTGCAAAATTACATAAATCTTCGAATATATTTACTCCTGCTGCATTTTTGTGTGTCGAAACCTTAGACCATGGTCAAAGGTCGAAACAGATGAAAGTGAATGAACGACATTGCATTGTTAGTTTATGTTCGGGAATTCCCGAGAAATTATATTATATATATACAGTGTTACCAATGGTAGATTAAAAAATTGGACATATGATAAATGACTTATTTGAAATTAATTACTTTATAAAAAAAAGTCGCCATCTCAAAACGTCGCTAGAAGTCGCTAAATAATTATTTCTCGCTAAAATTATTTTTTTATCCGCTAAACATTGTTAAAATCCGCTAGATCTAGCGAGAAAGGCGCTAAAACGGCAACACTGAACAGGAACAGGAATCAAGCTTCAAGACGCCTATAGTTTAGGTAATTTCTTTTTACAGTGAAAATAATGGTATTTAAAAAAAAAATTAAAAAAAGCACTCTTTATAGTTAGTTCATAAAAAGTTTTATGATCTTATTTAAAGTTAAATAACATAAGCACTGCTTTATAGTTAGTTCAGTTAGTATGCAAAGTTTTATGATCTTATTTAAAGTATTTTATGAATAACAGCGGTTTATTGTTCAGTTTGGAGGTAACTTTGGAATTCTTTTCTATCGAGAAAATTTTACGGAATCGTGTTTTCGTCCAACATAGTCCTTAACATTAATCCTCAACTTTACCATATATTTATTTCAAAATTAATGCTGCAATACTTTCGGCATAAGGAGATCAGGCTCAGGATCATGGCTTAACAGAGTATCTTGCTAAGCCATTTGAGGTTATATTTCCCCTTAATAATCATACTCTTATGAGTCCTCAAATCTGATACGTTTTGCATATGTGACCAATCATTAATAATATTTACTGTAAATTCGGATAAATAACCACGCTTTTTAAGTGCATATTATTTGAGCATCGATATTTTAATAAATAGCATTCGAGACGAAATAAGTAGCCCGCCAAACTGCAATCAATCAGCTTGATTTTTCAAGAAGATTATTTCATATCAAGTTTTTCACCGTGGTTATCGAAGCGCAACGCTAAATATCTAAGGCTGACGATACTTTCTATTGCACATTATTGTGTAATGAATAATAATAATAGAGTGTGAAGTGAATTTATAGCTACTTTTCCATATGTCACTTGCACAACTGGTATAATTACCTTATTTCAAATGACGCTTCGTTTTCAAATTAGCGATGGTTACAAAACGAAACTAAAGACTGGCATTCAGCTAATGGGAAACATTACTATAGTAATGGGGATAACAGTTTTGCGTTGAAAGTGCAACGGAGTGTGTATGAGAAAATCTAGTCAGCGTGTTCTTAAAGCAGCCTATAATCCGATATAGGTTATAAAATACTGATAAAGAGAAAAAGAAATCTTTTCACATACAATGTTACCAACAGAACTAAATGAATTGAGTGCACGCAATATAATTACAAACATACGTTTAAATTATAAATTTATCTATCGCATAAACAAGGTCTTCAGCTGAATATTGAATAAATGATACATGATTTAGTAGAGAGGAAAGCTGACTTTCCAAGATACAAGGTTTAACATAAACACGCCTAATGGATTCAGTGTGCCCTGTCAAATTAATCGCATTACGTTAGACCGCTTTAGTATAACTTTAAAGTTACATGTAAGTTCTATTAACAGTGAACTTGTTGTGGACTATAAAGATGTTGATGAAAGTGACAAATGAATTATGAGTAAAGCTATTCGATATCTTACTGCGGCGGCGCAGAGCCTAAGCGTTGTCGTTGCGGCGACGTGTTACATATAAATATCACAATATTTACAGCATAAAACACAAATATACATATTGATATACAGTACATATAA
The DNA here is from genome assembly GCA_907164705.1 of Parnassius apollo. Taxonomy (NCBI): domain Eukaryota; kingdom Metazoa; phylum Arthropoda; class Insecta; order Lepidoptera; family Papilionidae; genus Parnassius; species Parnassius apollo. The sequence continues at coordinate 8,344,602 of CAJQZP010001196.1, forward strand.
CATGAAACAAGTTGTGGTGAGTGACGTCATGCGACGATAGAGTAGCAACCCAACAACACAGCGGTTCTAGTGTCAAATCTAGCGTCTCTTACCTGCAGTTGTACGTTTTAAAACCTAGCACTAAATCCACCGTCACTGCCAAAGCACAGCAAAGCTAGTTGCGTTGGGAATACCTTTGACGACAGAAATTGATAAGGGAATCTTGAAAACCCTGGTGCACTTCTAGAAAGAAGAGAAGTCTTGCTACCTAAAACACAACTCGAAAAAAATGCAAGTTTGATACACATACATCCAAGCTATTAAAACAGCGTAATGGTGCCCTGGGGCGCACATCTACGCTCGCTCCAGAACAAAACAAAGTAACATCTCGACATCGCATCGTCTAGATAAAGCGATCGACGCCTAAAAGAAAAGTGGTTGGAACACTTTCTAAACTCATTGTATGTATGATTAAACACTTATTCGTTTCTACATTAATACAATAGGTACAGCTAGGGGTAATAGATGTTCTAAGCATAAGTTATTGGATGTACATTTCAATTATAAATGGAATCAATGCGTAAAATAATTTTGATTTTGCTGACATAGTAGAGCCACATTGTAGCTATATTTTGGTCGCAGCACGAATGGAGTCGGCTAGATCAGGGAATGACCACGTTCTCGCAAAATAACAGCAGTAAATTAGCAGCTTACGTAAAATAGCAGCTCATCATCAGGTACACCCATCCAGCTTAATGCTGTAAACACGTATTGTGGTAGTAGTGACTGTAGAGATCCGGAGATCGTTTATACTCGTGACGAGGTATTCTGTCGTAGCACAGGGCAGGGATAACACAGAGGTGACAACGCACCTACATTTTTATTCTTAATCCAGGATAGATGTAGTTGTCATTAGGCTCATGGCCTTATCCACTTACCACCAGATGAACTGTGTGCTCGTTTGTCATCCTTACTCTATACATTTTGAATAAATAAATTAAAAAAGGGATCTAAAATTAAACAAAAAATGAACACATGATTTCCTCCTTGCATATGATTATATATAGTTTAAAGGTAAAACGTAATTATTTTCAAACAATACGTGAATGCAGAACAACCTAAATTAAAAAGAAACAAAAGAAAAGAAAACTGCGAGCAAGAAGTTGAACAATGGTCTGGAAAGTTTCGTGTCCCCTTCTCTGACATCTGAAGTTTTTCTTTATTTTCATTTTTATGACGGACAACCAACTTGAAAAAAATATTTTTAAATCCATAATTAATCCATAACTAATATAAAAATACTAGTACTACGTCATGGAATGAAGTAAATTAAGAATCAAATTAAATTAAATCCTAGAAATAAAGTTGACACTTTCTTCGTATTTATATTGAAAAATATATATTATAACGCCTTGCGTCGAAAATAATATTATGGGGTTAACGCGGTAAAACTAAAATTACTATTGTAATCTATAGACTATAAGGAATAAATCAACATGCATTTCATTAAGTTACGCCACAATTCGTGGTGGGCCTATACTCCATGCAAAAAGAAATTGTCTCCTTTGGTAAAGAAAATATTTTTAACTCGCTCGTAGCATCTCTTCGTTCAAAAGACATGCAGCTACCGCGAGAGGAATCTTAAGATTATTATCGTGCGCCTCCGTAGTACGGGCAGGGTCGATGCCCTGTAGAGTTATAGTACAGGCGGTAGTGGATTAGTTAACACCATACAATAAACGAAAGACGCACATGTTCCGCCTTATTTCACTTTAGAATTAGTCATAACGCAGTTTTTCCATTACAGACTATTTTGCCGTGGCAGACAACTGTTTTCATTAACAGGTAGGTAATTTATTAGATTTTACAAACCGCTTACTAATAAACTCGTGTAAGCAATAATTCAATAAATTAACAGCCGTTTATTGTTTTATGTATATTATATGCTCTTAAATGACGTTATATGAAATAATATTATATGTGCTGTTGATTCTTGTGGATACGACTGTTTTTTTTTTCTTGGTATTATCATTGACGTGAAGCTTCAATGGGGCCTCCACATATCTTTAGCAGGCAGACTTAGTTCTGCAGCATATGCTGTAAGAAAGATTAGAAGTCCCACCAATGTTGAGACAGCTAGATTGGTTTATTTTAACATAATCCATAAGACATTACTTTCACAGCGTAATGTCTTATGGATTTTGCTTTGGGGTAATGCGACTGATATGAAGCCATATTTGCTTTGCAACATAGAGCAATACGGACTATTTATAGCTTAAATTGTTAAAGAGTCCCTTAGAGAAAAATTTAGAAAATGAACATATTAACTTTGGCATCGCAATATATTAATGAAAATGTAATGTTTGTACATAAAAACATAAATAGCTTTGATAAAAATAAATATGTTCGTACTTTAAACAATAGCAACAAACATAAGCTTGCAACACCGGTTACTATAGAGTAGGTATAGACTCCACAGAATTAGTAACTCCCACAATTAGTAAATCGCCACTATGCTGGTTAAAATTAATTCATTTGAAAATTGTACAAAATTATTGTAAAGTAAAATATATTTAAAAAAATAATTTCCGCTGGGTTTCATGCTGGTTCTTCCCAGGACAGAGGTATTTTCTGAACCAGTAGTAAATAATTTTTATTCAATAATAATCTTTATTGAATAAAAATTATTAATTCATTCATTTATTAGTAAAAATTTACCCAAAAATCTTTGAAAGCAAGCAAAAAGCGTTGAAATTTTACCACTGTTCATCAAAAAATAAAAGACATTTTTATAAAATGTGATATATTCTAAATTTCAACAGTCTAGCAATTCATTAAGACTGCATACTAAAACTACAGAGTTTTACGTCGTGTATTTAAAATATCCTCATAATTATGTAAAAAACAGACTACGCGTAGCTCCGTGAGGGCAACAGTTATTCTTTAAAAAGCCTCTACTCTTGCCCCTGTTACTCAACACAACGCGGCTCATTAGAAACGGGCCGTGGGAAGCGGCAGCATAATAGTGAGGTTTCTAGAAATAAAAAACCACGTTTATCGATAGTTTTAATTATAGCTACAAAACACTTTCATATCAGTTGGAATTTTTAATACAACTAAATTTTATTACAATAGAACTTCTTAATATTATGTTATAATCAACAGTTACAAATATAAAAAAATATGAGCAAGTTATAAAATATTAAATTTCACGTACCAGTGTATAATTTTTATTCACATTATGTACTACCCTGCCATACAAGATACAATTGTAATAATATATGTATACTAATTTATTTCTTACTTATATAGAACAATATTGAGACCTTCTAATAAATAAATAAGTACTTGTAGTAGGTCTTCCTCTTCCATAACAAGTTCGTTTTAGTACATAAATCGGGTACAGTATTACACAACTCATATACTCCGATCAGGACCGTGCTTTTTATTATTCCTTGGAGAAGGCCTAGGTTCAGGAGTAAACTTGTAAGGCTTTGTAATGATGATGATGATGATAGAAACAATAATTTAACCAAATGAAGTATCAAATACTTGAGAAAAATAAATTTAAGTAATTAGGATACAATGGTTCTGTTCCATAACTAATAAAACTAGTAGATATTTTTATTACTAAGAAACAAAAATAAGGTCGGCCTAATAACGCAGTTGTAAAAATTTGTAAAACATTTTAAGAATAAAAAACTACTTGTATATATATTTTACATCAAACTTTTTAACGGGATCTACCTTTTACGAAGACATACAGAATCTTAAACTAAAAACATCTCCATAAAAATAAATCACAGACTATCGATATGCAAAACACATCAAATCGCGAACAACCCCAAGTTGTACGCGCTGCAAGCAACGTTTACAAACAACAGTGCCTGCGAACGAGTGAATACATACGAAACGTCTGTGAATGTGAATACGACTGTTAGTTACGTGCGACGTACGTGAGAACAACGACCCGGTACAGGCTCAATACTATGAAGGATCAAATTGAATCAATAGTCAAATAATAATTTTAGTTTAACATTATTATTTAAAAAGTAAGTCAACATGAAGCTAGCTGTTCATACCAACAAGGTGTGGAACTCAGTACTGTGTCCATTAAAGCTATTAAAGTATTACTCATCATCATCATTGCAAGAAACGCAAGTCCATTGCTAATTTCATCAAGCCTTCGTTCCATTAAAGGGTTCATGCTACTCTGTGCTCGGTAAGAGACTGATAGTTGCGAGCCTTCCTTCTACACCAATTGATTGCGTTTCAAGCTCGTTGAGCTATGTCGCTTACTCTGGTTCTACAACGAATTAGTTATATTTGGTTGATCCATGCTGCATCAGTATTATAGCTGCATCACAAATGGGTCGGCTCAACTCAAAATAGTATACTGTGTTTCGTATGGTGAGTGTAGAGAACCGAAGATCTTTTTTACTGATAACGAGGAGTTCCATTTTAGTCCTCAGAAGTGGGACCATTAACTTACGATTCGGTGATCTGTGTAGCGATTTTCCATTTTATAGAAATTATTACACAAAAAAAGTTCAAGTGTAAATACCCCCATTCGTTTACAGGATGACTTTAAACTTCCTCATACGGCAAGCACGTAAAGGTTGTCTTTGTTCTGCAGGATAAGTTTGGCATCTCGTTACTTACTTATTTTGTTTTTGTTTTATAATCGTCATTTTGAATTTCGGCTGTACTGTTGTCGGTGAAGCAATCGTCAACACCGTTAAATAATGGTTTAAAGTGAATTTGAATACAATTTAAAAAAATGGCGTAATTTTGTTTAAAATGTCAGCGTATGTAAACTGATGAAACAAATGTATCAAAAGTAATAAAAACGTCAAGTATTTATTTCTCCTGAAAATAGTATTCTATGTCAAATCTCCAGGAATCCGTCTCCGTGTTTTATTTCCAATGCCCGATAAATGTATGAAAATAGCAATATATATATATATATATATATATATATATATATATATATATATATATATATATATAAACTAAAAACCTTTTTATATAAATAAAAAGAACATCCGTTACATCGTTCGTCATTTCCTTTACGTCTTCGATTGAACGTGTCTTGTAAAAGTAATTTTGCATTAAATTACTTTTCTTTTTTCATGGCCTTCCGCCCACCTTTTTATTTTTCTTTACAAATAAATTAATAATAAACGTAAAATATTGACAAAATATTCATAATAATAACCTCAATCGTCCTCTCTCTCCAGTTCACGTCTTGTAACACCACGTCTTACAGTTATCTAAACAAGGTATATATTACATATTATGAAACCTTATGTAAGGTTTAAAGCTAAGTTTTAATATAATATAATCTTAAAAACATTTTTCTTAAAACTCCAGCAGTAATCACATTTACATAAAATTATATCACAAAATACAGCAAAATAATATTGGCGGCTTAATTGTAACTGCAGTCATATAACGAAATGTAAAGTAGCTTTAAATATATATATATATATATATATATATATATATATATATATATATCCTTACTTTTTTTATAAGATAGCGTGACAAACGAGAACACAGTCTACCCGATGGCAAGTGGTTTTACTGCGGTCAATAGACATTCACACCCATTCTCGATCACGAATCAAAACGCAGATGCGTTGCCACCCGGGAGGACTAAGATGGAATGCCTCGTTTCCAGTAAAAAGGGTCTCCGGATCTCTACACTCACCATACGAAACCCAGCAGCACCAAGCTACTATTTTACGCTGGTATTCTGTGAGAGCATGGTCCTTCCCCGGTCCAGGCGACCCATTCGTGCTACAACCATACTGCTAATATGACTGCAGCATGGCTCTACCACGTATAAAACTTAACAATTTGCATTGTATGCCATAAAATCATACATTTTACATTGAGGTCTTATCGGTGCATCGCCCTCTCATCCCCGATTCAATTCTTAATGCTATCTCCTCTGAAAGTAATAATCTGAATTCGCTGAAACTTAGCACAGATAATCTGCGTAGTGTGAATAGTGCATAGATTCATTTTCAAACCTCTTTTCAGCTGTTTTCAATGACACGCTGAGTGGAGCAAGCGGGCGTAGCCCTCTTATCCCTGACTCCAATGTAATTTTTATTGCTATTACCCTGAAACTAATTGTCCGATGTCGCAACTTAGCGGAGGTCGACAAAAAGTGCGTAGATTATTTACACTTGACTATTCTACTTGTTATAATAATATAAAAAATCAAATTTCAATTTATAATAAATAATATTATTAATAAATAATATTACAAATTGAGAACTATTAATTATTAAACGCACTGATTATAAGATAAAGTAAATTATATAAAAAGATTTATTATAGTGAATAACTCCGCCCCATTTTTGCTTGCAACACCGACATGCCTTGTGATTCATCTGATCAGAGTTTTCCTTCTCGTTTAATATTAGGATTAAATTTGTTCTGTAAAGAGTTACTTTGTTGATGAAAAATATGCTAGCAGAATGTTGTAATGATGATGCGACAAATCTGAACACGTATCTCATAAGCCGCACTGATTTTTAAAATGGTAATAAATCACGTAAATCTCTTTTATCACACCTGAAGCTAGTTGGAAGCGGTCCAACGCTGCTTTTGAAAATGTTAACTATACTGAATGTTTCTTTAGCGATCTTCTATTTGATATAGCTTTCACAGGGCAAAATAAAACGTTTAATATTCTGAAAGTTGTTTTCATTAAATAATAATCAGTAGATATCGACTGCCTCATCGGTCTAGTGATCGTAGTAAGTGCGACTACTGATAGTGTGCTCCCGAGCTCGAATACTGGGTCAAGACAAAATTAGTTATTGAGCTTTTCTGTCATTAATTCTCAGTAGCAATAGCAGCCCAGAGTCAGGAAGTTACTGTTTTTCATCGTGCCTCGGAAAACACGTTAAAACTTTGGCCCTACGCTTGATTTGCCTTTGTTCGTTGGAGATTCCGTCCTTTAGGACTATAAAAGTGAGGTAATAGACAGTACACCTTTGCGCCCTCCTTTCTGCCAAAGAGGGTCGTCTCCGTTTACAGCTTAAAGATCTCTCGTCAGATCGGTAATCCAATCCCAAAAGGTGGAGTTTAGTGGGTAAAAAAGTCTCTACATAACCGCGCAGCCGGCTGCGTAGTATGCTATGAGCATTCTCCTCCTCTCACCCCGTTACCGGAGGGTTGCCCTTATTTGCTTCGGGCGCAAAAAAATACAGTACACCTGTGTTTGCGCACACACTAATGCACTATAATGCCTGTCCTGCGCAGATGGCTATTCTTCGTTGAGTTTGGCCGCTGTGACAGAAACTTGGTCTAGCGCACAATATAATCAATACTTACGATATAAAACGTTAGCGATTTTTTGATGCGATTACCTGATGGTAAGAGGATACTGTGGACCATAGACATCCACATCTATCCTCGATTACGAATCAAAATTCAGATGCGTTGTCACCCGTGAGGACTAAGATGGAATACCACATTTTCATCAAAAAGGTTTTCTGGTTATTTTTACTCACCATACGAAACACAGCAGCGTGTAGTATAGTACTTTACGCTGGGATCCTGTGAGAGCGTGGTGCTTATCCGGTCGAGCCGACCCATTCGTACCACAAACTATACTACTAATATAGCTGCAGCATGGCTCTATCACGTTCATAATTTATGCATTTATTATTTAAAAAAAAAATAAAAAAAAATATAATTCTTGCATACTAAATTAAATCAAATGTTTTATACGCTACACCAACAAGTTTGTACCGAACACAAACCGAACAATGTTGAAAAAATATTAAAGAAATATTACATATTTTTAACGTCTTTTCATCGACACAATTTTGCACAACAGTAATAAAACTACCAAATCACGTTAGCTTAACGCGTTTACGTACCCACAAATTAAACTTAACAATAGTGCAGAGCCATCATGCCGATATATTTTTGATCTCACATATTTTTCAAATTAATGATTTCGATGAAATGTCACTTTTACAGGAAAATTAGTTTCCGATTCCCCGTACACTCAAGTGTTTTGAATGGTGAGTGTTATGAATTTTAGATTAATTACATTCAAACTCAGTAGTGTTTAGAATGGAATTAACCTAAAATTTTACACTAGTATTCTGGGAGAGCGAGGTCTTTCTCTGGTCGAGCAGACCCATTTATGCTACGACCATACACAACATACATATTTCACGTTTAAATTTATTCGACATACACATTTATATAATTTATCATTATTCGGCTAAATTTGTTGAAGCATATTGTACTTAGTTTACTTTTATAGTAAGATTAGCCATGACATAATATGCATTTATGTATTATTCATCTGTACATATTTCAATATAGTATATATTTTATAAAGACCTTTCTTACGCTAAGTCAGTGGGCTCGACCATGATCGTGTAAGCACGTAAGCATAGTAAGGACCGGTGATTAGTTAAATAATATCGTAAATATAAAGAGTATAATTTACTAAATCCCAACTACTAAAAGCCAATGTTACTAAAACATTGTTCACGGCATAAGTTAATTAGTAGAATCTAAAAAAAACTTCAGTATCGTAAGCGTTAGACACTACATTATTTCCAATGGGCAGTTAAGTAGCCGTCGCGTAGTATTCAAAATCGATCAGACTTACAACATCATTAATAATATTGTAATTATAATTTACAAAGAAATATAATATTCTAACTTTTTTTTCTACTACTCGTTAAGATTCATTTCACTACATAGTTTAAATATATGTACTAACACAAACCTAATTCATAAATGATTTATTTTCACATCGTCTCATTGACCCAACATAATATTTTAGCTAATGTCTCAGGCGGAATTTAAATGAAATTTCTGTGCTACCTCAATAATTTCCTAGATATATTAATAAATTTCCCTCAAAATAATTGTATAATGTTTGAAGCGATGTGTATGTTAGGAGGCCCACTTGTTACAAAATTATTATTTACTAGTTTTTGAAATTTAATTTTTATTATTATTTAAAGCAGATAGTAGTAGTTTCAGTTAACAATAACACTAGGTATGTTGCATGTATGTGACTTATCAATTGAAAATATCATACAGTCCCAAAATTATAGTTTATACCTAACCTATACCTTACCTATACATAACGTCTCAGAGCTGGGCACAGGCCTCCTTTTATTTCTGAGAGTGCTATGGAGCAATTATTCCACCACAATGTTGCAGGACGAGAGTGCGGACTTTACATCATGTCTCTGAAGTATGTTTATTCTTCGGACATTCGAGATCATCACCAAGATGTTTTCTTTCATCGGCATGGTAACATCACGTGGTAAATCAGATCCTATTATGCAATTAACAATTTCATTGGTACTGGTAGAGCTCAAACCCAGATAATTTTTTATACAATAAGAGTGATAAACAAGCACGCAGTCCACATGATGATAAGAGGATGCTGTGGACCATAGACATCTATATTTATCCTCGATTAAGAATCAAAATGGAAATACGTTGTCATCCCTGATGACTAAGATGAAATAACTCGTATCCAGTAAAAAGGGTCTCCGGTTCTCTACACTCACTATACGAAACACGGCAGCATTAAGCTGCTATTTTACGCTGGTAATCTGTGAGAGTGTGGTCTATCCCTGGTCGAGTTAACCCTTTCGTGCTACAGCCATAAAATAGCTGCACCATGGCTTTACCGCGACGAAAAATTTGGTCAAAAAGTGTTGCTCGCATACTTTGAAATTTACTGCGAATCCTTGGCCTTTGATCTACCATGACTACATAATATACTCGTAAAGTTAATGGGGAGTAGATAAATCTTTGACTTAACTAATGATGTTTTTAACTATGGTAATGATCACACATAAGAACTAATAAAATTTTATTAGTACACGGGAGTATAATTTTCAACACTACACTTTTGAAATACTTATGAAATAACATTCTATGAACTTACAATGTACATAAGTGACATATTTATCAATTCGCATAACATCTAGCGACCTATTACTTAAAAAATATATAAAAACATCTGCCGCCGCCGGGTCGTTCAGAACGCGGCAGATGTGTAACATCAAGACGTTATGGAGGGTAATCCGGCTCACATGTAGGAAACGATCGGGTATATCGATACAACATTATATCAACCGTCTCACCGCTACGCAATACCGAGAAAGTTGGCGTTCGGTCGGGCGGGCACATTATAGAAATAGAATCCGATCTAATACCAACTCTAGCGTAAATCTAACCCGTTATTACTATTTAAATCCGCAGCTCGTAATTCCTATAAGTACAAATTCAAGAGCCAATAGCTTCGAACAATTTCGTGGTGACTGCCGTAAAAGTTACATCCTTTTTTCACTTGTTTTATTTATTTTATTTATTCTTTCTTGCATTCCTTTATATAAAAGAACACAAACGGCGTACTTAACGTCTTGAGGCATTCTCTACCAGTCAACCCAGAATAAAAACAAAATAAAAATCATAATTAACTACGTAATATATACATCTTAATAATATATAAAATAAATAGACTATGGAAATATCTTCCTTTTATACATACATACGTAGGTTTTCTTTATTATTTTCATTAAATAATTTGTAATGATGAGGCGCTAAAAGCATTTTAAAAGAAAAGCTCATTAATTATAAAAAAATTGACACTGCAAAATATAATATCTTAACTACGACTTTTATAAAGATTGGCCCTACACTTAGAATTTCTTAGAAAATCACAGACAAAGAAAAATTATTTGTAGGCCATAGTGGAGCTTTCAAACTGCAACCCTCAACGCCGTGGAGCAACATTTAGCCACTGTACATTTGCAGTGAACCACTAACAAGTCGTTTAATCGTCGTAAGTCGTAAGTCGTGAAATATATACTGTAGTGTGTGGAATTATATATATGCTCGGAATGGCTCCGGCAATGGCAGTATTCAAGTGAAATTAGTTCTACCCCAGGTCCACATTTCCTTCTTAATCTTCAGCCCGTAAAAATTCACCTTGCTGTACATGGGTCTCTCATGACATGTAGGAAGGATTTGCCTCAATTGCCAACTAAATATTGTGTAGTCCCTACTATTATCGTCATGCTCGGCACACGGATCGACGATTGCAGACTACCAGACTTCTCGCACCGTTGACTGGCGCCTGTCGCTGGTCTGATTACTTCACGTCTGGTGTAATCGACATACCGCCATGTATCGGAATCCATTAGATTTTTAGGTATTCCATGTAGTCAACTCTTACAACACCTACGGTACGATATAGGGTGTAAAGTTCTCTTACGCCGCCACTAAAGGACAACATTAATTTATTAATAGATCCCCAGTACTACAAATTTATTAATAGCGTTCTTGCGTGCTTCTTGACTACTCGCCGTACATGAAAACATCGTAAGGAAATCTGCAATGTCCGAGAAATCTAATATATTTCAAAGAAATGATAGCCTGGTAACACTCACCAGAGCAATGAGGCAGACATGTTCCGTTCCATAAATTAAGAGAAGGTAGCTCTAGGTAGTAGTAGTGTTAGCTCACGGAATACCCTTGCTTTAAATTCCTAACCCCATATAAAGCGCAATTTCTCTGGTACCTGCCTAGCGGCTTTGGACTCAATAGCGAGACGTGCAAATGAGAGGCATATTGGTGACCTTGATTTGGTTGAAAGCAATCTTGACGACCTCGAGCACAGACGCAGAGTAGCCAGACTCTCGTAGTTTGTTAGCATCCGTCTTTACATCAGATAACAAGACCAGAGTGAATAGACTTTGTCACCCTAAGACGATTTGCTATCTAGAACTTTATCTAGGGACGATACCTGGTGGAGTTAGAATTATAGTCAAGCACTAGCTCAAAATAAGTTAAAAAAAACCGAATACGATTCCCGCCAGCAGTGCCAATATAATAATACCGATTCACCAAAAACAACAGCTTAAAACTGCCGTATCACGTTTGTGCCATTACATACCCGAAGCAAAAAGATGTAATTCATTTTACGGGTACGACAGCATAATACGCGCCGCTTCTATATAAGCTTAGTATCACGGGCCTAACGTTTCTTCAAACATGTTTTGCCGCATTTCTTATACCAGAAAGCCGGCTATTAACTTTTGATAAAAAATGTTAACAGCTAGACTTGAAATTTCTTAATTCCCAGATGAAGAGTCTGGTTCAATTCACATTATAAAAAGAAAATAAAATATACGTCCTCTATAACCGAATTTCTGTCTGCGTCTGCGTAGGACAGGATTACATTGTCCGATTGTCGAGAGATGAGGAGTAGGACAAAATGCTTTACGTGCTTTCCGGGGCATGAGGGTGAAACCCCGCCATCTTTCCGACTTCGGGCTGCTACTGCAAACTTCTCGACAGATGAACTCAATAACCATTTTTTGTTGACTCCACCCGGGACATCATGATCAGCAGTTGCGTTTACAACAACTAGATAGTGAGGCAGTCAAAAATATTTATTAAAAAAAAACATATTCATGGCATATAGTTTCTCGGCGTAGAAGGGACTAACAAAGTTCTCGGTATGCACATACGAGTACGTCCGACCACCTGAACTCGCGTTAAACCTAAATACGGACAACCTTGCTTTCAGTTTACACTAACTTCTGAGAAACTTCGCCTGACGCAATTCCGGTCATGATCTGGAGTTCTACGTTCCAAATTCAAAACTCTTCGAGTTAATTTCCGAACGCCACTTTGTTCTTTATTCAATTTCCGACGTAGAAACTGTACGAATATCGTATTCTCCCACTTATTTATTTTCGTTCGTAACGATCGGCATCGTTAAAATAATGATTTATTGCTATCTAAATATCAGTGAAATAATACTGGAATAAATAACATCATTAAAATGTGAGGTACTACACAAAAAAAAATAATTCTATGCAAAGATTAACATCCATTACACAAGTATAATGTCCCTTGATTAGAATAAAGAATGTTCTAATTGGCAAACGGCAAAAATAATGTAAATGGCAACATTGTTAAATTACAAAAATGTTATTAAATAAAATAAAGTAAAAATATTTGTAAATATTACAACTATATTCGTAAATTGAGACATCAAATGGTAAAATATGATTCTGTGACAAAACAGTCAACACAATACAACAATAATATAATATATTAATATAGATGTATCCTTAGAAATCAAGCGGAACATGAACAAAGATACAAGCAAACTGATTTTCCAATGAAGATTTTAATGCAAAAATCACATAAAAGAACTGTCAAAGCCTTTTGACAAGCGTATCATAACTTGACAAAGACTCGTTTGTTCGCAGACATTTGGTCTCGCTTTAAAAATGCTATTAGAATTAAGTAGCAAGTTTGACTTTTTCTAATTGTTAGTTACCTTCTTACGAAGCTTCTGTGCATAAGATAAAATGTAAAAAATACTATGGCAAAAAGTGATTGATACTTCAATATCGAGAGAAAAATTTGTAAATATTTTTTTTCAGAACTCTCCCCAGCTTCACCTCTCCCTGCCTTCAACAATCAACCCACCCGAATATTGAATTTGCTGCGTCAGTAAAAGCGAAGAGCACGTCGCATAATATTGTGACTTTTATTCGGATAAATTACAAGCACTTTAGCAGCATATTAGATAGAATATACAATGCAAATTAGATGCTTAAAGTTCGAAATTATTTATTTGCAGAATAAGATTACAGCAGGGGATTGAAGCGATAGTAACCGAATGACATGGTGCAGACCGCGAACTCAAAAGGTCGTGGGTTCGAATCCGCCATTTGTCTACTAACACAAGCATTTTATACTTATTAGGAGTGGTCAAAAGGGAATATTAGTAATGTTAATACTTAATAGCATTGCTAGTATTTAAAAAAAACATAATAACTAATTATTGCATTGCATAACACTTACTACGGTTAACTTTTTTGTAGAAGTAAGCGTGACAAGTAACCACAAGTCCACTTTAGTGTAAACAGATGCTGTGGCCCATAGATATATCTATGTGAAGTTTTTAACCGACTTCGAAAAGGAGAAGATTCTCCATTCGAGTATATGTTTTTGTTTGTATTTATGTTACGTGATACCTTCGCACATTGTGAAACGATTTTAATAACATAGGCTTTACGTCATAACCCCATTAAACTTTGAAAAAAAAAAACATTTCGCCCCAAGGGTGGAAAAGTTTCATATTGAACTATTGTTTAAGGAATTTCATATGATATTTTCGCAGATAAAGAAGGATGGTCTTATATAAATTTGGATCCAGCCTTAAGGATTGCAAATAAATAACTTTTCTTTTAGCAATTTGAAGTCGGTTTTTTCCTTTTGTAAAAAGTTATAATTATTATATAGATATATCTTCGGTTAAGAATCAAAATGCGGATGCGTTATGACTTCGAAGGACTAAGTTGCTCTCGCTAAGAATAAAGAGGGTCGTCTCTATTTCTCGCCATTCACCACTGGTCGTGCCCACCCATTCATGTTGCAGTGTAATACGCTGCAGTGTCTCTACTATGTAACTACTATTATAGCTTCTTAACTACCAAAGTTTTACTTATTTTCAAACTGGAATACGACGTGGAATAAATTTTAATCCTGCTCCTTCTATCACTCCATAAACAGTCGGGAGATGGGGTTCTTTTTTTCTTTCACGGGAGGAATCGACATTATATCACTAAGCTTCGCACTACTGATCGGTGTAGTCGATATCTATCGGAGGCCTTGAAGTTTTTCTGGAGTTTCGAGTAACTTTTCAGATCACGATGTAATGGATTTTTATACGCCACCACCAATCGATGGTTTTAATATAAAATCGGTTCCGGGGAATTCTTAAGACAAATTTACAGCAGGCGACAATATTGCGTATAGAATTATCAATTAATCCACCTCGGTAATTTGAAACAGGTTTTTGAATAAGTATTTTAAATAGCAGTAACGTCTCATAATACGAGTATATCTCATTGCCATCGGCGAGAAATGAAATAAAGTTTACTCAAAATTTATCGTGATCTTTCTTAACTTACCTGTTTATTATTTTCATTTAAACAGGCAAAATGAAAAAATTGAACTTCGACAGCAAATGTTGGCGCAACGGCGTGACAGACGACAGGTGCATCGTAGGGTTGGAATATAAAACGATACTATCGCTCATAATTTTATACTAAGCAATCATGGTTAAATAACTACGTTATTTTTAAATGAAATAAACAATAACAAAGATATTAATATTTAATTGGCTACCATCCGCTCAATTAAATACCACGATGTGTCTTACCTAATTTGAAGAGCACCTCCCGCCCTCCCTCAATTGCGTGCACTAATCCCGTCAAAACTAGTCCCAGCACCAGTAGTCCCAACACCACTATTCCAGGAAAGACACACCATCGAAGATAAAAAAAAATACTATTATATAGTATCTTAAGATAATACTATTATATAGTATCTTCGATGGTGTGTCTTTCCTGAAATAGTGGTGTTGGGAGTAGTGGTGCTGGGACTAGCGGTGACGGAGTTAGTGCATGCAATTGAGGGAGGGCGGGAGGTGCTCTTCAATCCAGGTAAGACACATCATTGTATTTAATTGAGCGGATGGTTGCGAATTAAATATTAATATCTTTATTGTAATGAATTTCCGCAAAGTAATCCTTTCAGTCAATTATCTGAAATAAACAATGTCATTGGCATCGCACGCATTTATTACGGCACGGTCACTTTTATTACGAAATTATTATTTTTAGTACCTTAACCTAAATGCGATATTAATCAAATTAGTTTTATTGATTGCAGGGCTGACAGTTGCTAATTTATGTATCAATTTATCTCTCTCCTCTTAAACGCTGTCCTTCAAGGTCCACAGGTCCGACGATTTGCCAAACCGTGCAATTATCACTAATCCCTATAGTATCCCAGCAATTTGCACAAATGATGCGATACCGCTTGACACAACCGCTCTTCGACTAATGAACTTATCCACGCAATCATTTAGCTGTCTATTGTCACCCTTTTATCTAATTTTGTAACGTCCACGTTTTAACATAAAATTCTTAATTTTTTTTTTGTCTTAATTGCTACTACTTAACTACTTTTACATTCGCACACATCATAGTTCTATGATTACAAACATGTCGAAATGGTATTTTGGAAATTTCACTTTTCTAGTGCATACATTATATATTATTTATATAATAGTCTTTTTAGGAAATGTTAAATTAATATAACTTTAGAATGGAAAACATAAATTTTAAGCACATAATTTTTGAAGTTTATTGGAGTTTATTGCTTAAGAACCGTTTCATATATAGCGCACGTTACGAAAAATGGGTAGTAAAATCAAGCGTTAACAAAACGTGAAACCGTTATGGTTTTCCTATGCGCAACATACTCGCGCCATTCATAGCGTGAAATGAATAAAGTAATTTAAGTCATATTTTTATGTAATATATTTTATCAAATCAATATAATAATATATTCATTTACTTCCTTTGCCTATTGTATATATTTATTTTAAGACAATCGTTTTTCAGGAGTACACTGCAGTCACGTGTCGGAGGTGACACGTACAATTTTTTTTATTTTATTTGATAAATAAACAATTTACATGTATAATATTAACACAAAATTAGGGAATATATTAAATTTAATCATATATTTTCATTATCTTGTTCTTTCTTTACTTGATTGTCTGAATTTTATATAGTATATAATATTTACCTTCGCTACTCTCAACTCGTTGTAAGCAACAGTTATTTGCGCAAAAAGGTAGCGTGGAAGAAATCGTCCAGAGCAATAAGATAAGACCGCCTGTTGTACTTTCTTTAAACCTATGTATATTTCATTTTGTTTCGTTTTAATGTGTATTAATTTAATTAATGTTACATACATGTTTTCATATAAACATGAAACCAGTCGTATTCTCTGTATTTCTAATTCCAATATAAAATTAAATTAAATGTGACAAGTTTGTCAGCCCTAAGAACGACGAAAGAGAGCGTCAATTCATTTCTGGCCCGCGTGCTAATCGACCCACTAATCATCAACTGCCGCCGTACACGTAGCCCGCCATCCGTTGCTAGGACAATTTTAAGTCTTAGTCGAATATGACAACTTTTTTTTCAATTCTTTTTTTTATAGAATAGGATTACACACTTACATCAGGTGAACCGAGCATACGGTTCACCTGATTTTAAGTGATTACCGCCGCACATGAACATCCGCAACACCAGGGGAATTGCAGGTGCGTTGCCGGCCCTTTAGAAAGGAATAAGCTCTTTTCTTGAAGGTCCCCAGGTCGTATCGGTCTTAAAATATTAATTGACATTTTCATTGGCGCTGTCGGTGACCTAAGCGAGCTCTTAGCCTCTGAACTTCCAATAATTTAATCCTCAAATAATGTATATATTAGAATAATAGAATTCTAAAATATATATTAAATAATTACAGGATGCTTAATTCTAAAATAGAGTCCTTTGCGTCAGAGCCTCGAATTCGAATTCAACAAAAAGTTTTAAAGGTAAAAGACTGCATAAGCCGTTAAAAAAATACATTGATTTTGCTTTCATCTGTGTATATATTTACGTAGCACTCTACAACTTGACGGTGATTCCGAATATGAGCTTGTTTTTATTAATAATGAAATTTTCAAATCAAAGAATTTCGGACGAATCTCGATTCTTACCAGATCTTGAAATTAATATCTACAAATAATATGAATATAAGATACAAAAAAGAAGTTTTTATTTTACTTTAAGCAACACAAAGTTTTTTAATTTAGATATAATGAAAACAGTTTTAACAAAGACATTCCAAAAGTCCGGCTTACGGCACCAACTGGACAAAGCGGCTGAACCCCGCCCTCTCCTACCATTGTTTAATTCCATTAAACCACCCCTTTTATCTTTCCTGCTTCTATCTATTCCCTACTATTGAATTACCGGACAAATGCCCTGCAAGAGACACACACAATATTTCGTCTTTGCTATTATTTTGCCTTTTTAAGTAACAAACAGTATTTCCCTACTTAAACAACAATTATTGTTATTGTGAACAAAAATTATTGTGTTCACGACAACGATATGGGGGCGGACCGCGAACTTTTGTAGGTTCGAATCCTCCATTCGACTTTTGTCGTGAACCATTTCTTAGAAGCATTTTAATCATATTTGGAGTGGTTAACCCGAATATTAGTAATGTAACATAACATTGAGATTGAACTAGATATACTGTTGCCTAAATATAGCATTGCTTGATTTTTTATAAAAAAAATTTTATGTACATTAGAATTATCTAAGCAAGAAACGCTATTAAACGAAACTAATTTTAAGCATTTCATCGCGTTTAATCTTAACTTTTTTTTATTCCCCACGTTTCGAGTGCGTTACACGACCCCCTTGTCCTTGCCTTGAAATGTGTAATATTCGCGTAAATATATGAGTCATTAAAAAACACTATTATTGAAAAAATATCATGAGCTAAACATATTTGTTTGGAATATAAAGTATATAATTTAGGTAAATAAACATCCTAATAAAGTGCGACACGGGTAATAATATTAATAGCAAGTGATAGAAATCCATTAAATGAAAGTAAATACGCCTGAATTCCAAATTATTCAAACACCCTTAACGTTGGGGGATGTCATTCAACACGAAGTGAGCTGTCGGCTTGTTTAGTTCTTTTAACGTAATTGATAAATGTATTTTGGAACAGCAACTTGAGACTTAAGTCAAATAATATGTTTAAATACCTCCCCTCCTTTCTGGCACTAAACTGCAAATACATATGAATTTTTTTTTTCTTCTTTATCGGTACATAGACTTTTATCTTTCATTTTTATCTTTTGTGGTAGGGAGATTCTTCGCATGCTTAATAATAGGATTGACTATAGTAGTGCGTCTGTCGGTATTTTGCACATTATACGCCGCTGTCCGTCCTTGATCCTAGTATTATACTTCTGAAATAAGCGAGATGGTTTCAAGTTTGTTTAATACTTTTTCAGGTATTTTCTATTGTCGCCTTTTTCAACGGTATGACGGGTTCTCTTACTCACCACGACATGGCTGTTATTTATAATTCAAATTATTTTAAACACAGGGAGTTAAAAATAGGTTACTTCCGGCATTAAAAATTAAATTAACGCGATAAAATTCGTAAAAATGTTTGTTTTTAATGAATCATAACTTGACTGTGAACTGTACTTTTAAAAAAATCGATGATTAGACATAATCAACAACAACCAAAGTTCTCGAACGTAGAAGTTCTGCGACGCTTCAACCAGAAACGGTAACACTTGGAGACTGTCAAGAAAAGAAAAGTTGCATAGCTCGGATATGAACTTTTGCAACCGGGGTAGGACCACGCTCTCACATAATACCAACGTAAAATAGCAGTTTAATGCTGCTATGTTTCGTATGATGAGTGTAGAGAACCGGAGACCCATTTTACTGGAAACGAGGCATTCCATCTCAGTTCTCAGGGGAGGCAACGATTCTGCATTTTGATTCTTAATTGAAGATAAATGTAGATGTCTATGGGCCACAGCATCTACTTACCATCAGGTGGTGCTCGTTTGTCACCATTATTCTATAAAAAATATTAAAAAATAACTCATTATGACGGGAAAGCTTGCCGGAAGGAGGGCTGTTGGTCGCACAAAAAGTATTGGCTGTGCAACATCCGAGAACAAATAGTCAGAGCAGCACTCGAAGAAGAAGATGAGAATCACTTAAAAATCTGACTGACAAGACGACCTTGTTATTCCTCTGTTTTAAACTTCCCTCTATGAAAATTAATAATTTTCAAAAGTAGTAGTAAATTTGTAGATTTCGATCCGATTTTAAGAATGCGAGTTTTTATGAGATCTCCACGTTTTAACACGTGTGTGTGTGTGCGTTAGTGTCTGTGTCTGTATATGTGCCTGTGCCTGTGTCTGTGTATGTGCCGTCTTTGTGTGTGTGTGTATGTGTGTGTGTGTGTGCGTGTGCGTGTGTGTGTGTGTGTGTGTGATGTGTGTGTGTGTGTGTGTGTGTGTGTGTGTGTGTGTGTGTGTGTGTGTGTGTGTGTGTGTGTGTGTGCGTGTGTGCGTGCGTGCGTGTGTGTGTAACCTCTGAGAAGATTAGCGTACACAAACGCAGCGTAGACAAACGGACAAAATAATTTACGATTTCATTATTACAGATATTAAAAACAGTATGAATATAAATACAGATTTCATGTAGTTCTTTCTCTTCAGCATGTCTTTTCATTCCTTTGTTCAACTGTGAAGTAGTAACAAAATGTATTGGTGATAATAATGATGATGATAGATGTCGCAACTTATGTAGATAACGTAAAGTTTAGGGAAAACTTATCCATTTACCAGGTAAAGGGGCACATGTCCAGAATTCCTGAACATACTTGATGTTCAACCATCAAACCTAAGATATTAGAAGTTGCGACGTTTTAGTCATTTGGTAAGTAACAAAACCATTTCCTAATAAGTGACGCTAACGGCACTTATTAGTTTCCCCCCGAAGACAAATTTGAGACAAGTACGTTAAATAGTTTAGCACAACTTGCCACTTTAGTATTAATCAATAAACGTGTCTGAGTTTTCGCCTGCTCTTCTCTTGAAGAGAAATATTATTCTTTTGTTATGTTTTATAAATGCACAGATCACATGTTTTCAGTTATAAAATTATTATAATATATTTTTTTTAAATCAGTAGCATCATGCATTTTTTTTTTTTTTGATATACCTAGGCCTCTATTTCAAGATAGGAAATCGCATTGTCGTAGGTAAGCGCAGTGTAGGGCGACCTCCAACTAAATGAAATCAAAGACCTTTTTAGACATGTAGGAAGTCGTTAGTTGCAGGTGGCTCAAGACATCGGACCTTATTTTGTGAATGTTTTTGGATTGTTGGTATATGTTTATTCAGCTTTAGATTTTTGAATAGTTGTAAAGGCGACGAGTATGGATAGCAAAATTTTATGTAAGTTTCGCATATTTGGTGAGATATTACAGAATATCAGATATTTCAAAATAATTATGAGGATACGTTACCAATTTTAACGAAACCATACCCACTTTAGCAATTAAGGTCAGATTTTAAAATCCTCGTCTTAGCAATTATAATTATTTAAATATTTCAATTGAATGCTATTCCCTCATTGAAGACTTTAGACTAAATTATTACGAACATTGTGACATTTAAATGTTATAAAATATTGATTTTTTTATATTTACGCAAATACTAGTAAAAATTTGTTATAAAATATTGTCGATCTCCTCCTAGAACTCGTGACTTTGTGTAATAATCCGCACATGACCATATACTTTTTTAAATATCTGAACACAGCCTTAACGTAACAGCAAAATAAATCTTTTTACTTAATATATGAGTTGTAAGCTGTAAACATGGTGACACAAACAGCTCTTTGACCTCAATAGAGTTTTAAACGTGAAGATCGGGTGGATTAGAAGAAGATAATGCCCGACTCACATTCATACCAGTAGTTGTAGGGAACACGACGCTTGACGTCATTAGCGAATATTTTTTTTTTTTTTATAGAATCGGGTGACAAACCCGCACACAGTCCACCTGATGGTAAGTGGTTGCTGTGGCCCATAGTCCTCTACACCTATCCTCAATTACGAATTAAAATGTAGATGCGTTTTCACCCGTGAGGACTAAGATGGAATGCCTCGTTTCCAGTAAAAAACATAAAAACTACTATTTCCTCTCCATATAAATATTTACATATTACATGTACCTGAGACAAAATACGTACTTATGTGTCTTCTAAAATTCGACCTTATAATCAAAGCAATCGTCCAATTTACATTTACTGGGTTGTGTTCGGCAAATTGCGGTACATTTCTTTCGTCAGGTATTTTGCCAGAATAAAACACAAAAGCTTGCAACCCATGCCACAGATACAAAATATTATATAAATAATACAATAAATAAAAAACTTATGAAATGGAAAAGTGTTCTTTCACCGCCGACCGTAGAAGGAAACTCATCGTGGGGATATCTCTGTGATAGCAACGGTAACGTGAATTTTTACAGCAGAACAAAAAAGCTGAACCCAACTAATATATATTACTAATAAATATATATATATATATATATATATATATATATATATATATATATATATATATATATAGCCCAACTAATCAGTTAGCTGCAATAACAAAGGTCCAGCCACTTAGTGCGAAGAGTAGGAAAGTTTCTCGAATTGCAGTCTCCTAACGACCTTACCTGACTCGAATCGCTATCATAATGATTTCTTATATTTACGCGAACACTACACATCGATTAAACCCACTTTTAGGGATTTTATCGCGTTTAATACATTTTATTTTTAATTACCGTCGTTTCGGGTGCTTTCACTGCAAAACTCCAAGACACAGTAAGTTCATTCTGCGTAGATAGGACCATAAAAATAATAATTAAAAAGCTGAAGGTACTCCATGTCCGGGTCAGGCTCCGGGTCGGTGTTAACTAAAAACGGGACGTAAGTTACCTTAGTCTCCTTTGACCATGGGTGCAGAAAAGCGCCCGAAACGTCGGGAATTTAAAATAAAATAAATTAAACGCGATAAAATCCGTAAAAGTAATATGGAAGTAGTCAGTAGATGCGGTTAGGTTAGCTCAGGGACAGGCGTAATTGTGATGGTCTGGAATGATGGTGATAGTAAAAATAACCTAAAAAATGTTACCTATATTTATATGAAATCATAATGAAAATGTCGGCAACGCTTCTGGTTTGAAATTGATTACAGACGTCCATGAACTGCAGCCCCCCACTTATAATCGGGTTAACTAAATTCTTTTGTCACTTCAGTGTTGTTGTTTTTTTTTAAATGTCTAACTTTTATTTTAATGTTTTATTTTGGCGAAGTTATAAAAAAGTTATCTGACTAAAAAACTGACACACAAAACTAATTTCATATATAAATTCAAACGCTTTAATGTTGGAATAAAAAAATACTTTTTTTTCTTTAACTTGAAAATAGTTCTTTTTATTATGAATAAAATTTATCTGTTTTAATGTATTATAATGTCTAATTTAAAAAAATATCCGGCCAAAGATTATTTTATAAATTTAAAAAAAATGTTAAAGTAAACTGTTAATTGATTTGAAGTCAAATCTCTCAATTACATATTAATAATAAGTTCAAAACAGGCAGGTAGGACAGATAAAAAAATTATTTTATTAATTACATGATATATCCAGCTATACACATTTTTGCCCAACCGAATCTATTGAGAATTATTTAATGTATATAATCAAATTGTAACTACTTACATGTTATTTGAATTGAAAACAAGAAATCGTCCTACGTAATTATTTTAATAAAATTGCAGACGTTTGTATAGTTAGCAAAAAAATCATGCTCGCTACCGAAGTCCAAAGCAAGTACGATATAAATCACTCCGGCGCGATCTCAATGCAGCAAAGCGTATCTCGACGGCCCACTTTCGCCTCTACGCTTCTTGTCTGAATGTGATGAATGGTGCACTAAATCGTCGCTAACTAGCTTCTACAGGGAAAGGGAGTTGAAGCTTAAGAAATTAAAGAGTTTGTAAGTATAAAACGTCACAAAAATAATTCTGTGTAGTTTGAAACCATCACAGTATCGTCGCCCTCGGATTTAAGTCTGTAGCTATACCTTTTAAATAAGGTGCCAGAAATCATGTGAATTTCTTGAAATCTTATGCCTACTCTGCACGTTGGGTAGATAGATTGAACACTATGCCTAGAAAATACCTATGGTAATTTCACCACCCATTAACAGTATGTGGTTTTCGCCATTAGTCGACCATAGGAATCTCATCCTTCGTACAAAGAGGTACGTGCAAGTGTGGTTGACATAAATTGTGGAAAAGCTTTATTAATTCCCTTACCACTATATACAAAATGGATTTAATTGTATATTAAAGTAATTTCCTTTGAGTAATTATACTATTTTGAATAAATTTACTAAGTAATGCAAAATATGTTACAAAAATTATCGCTTTCTAAAATAAACAAGTGACTTTTTTTGTACTTAAAAAAACTAACATACTATGTTTTTTTTTATAGAATAAAGGTAACAAACGAGCACACCACCTGATTTTAAGTGTGTACTGTGGCCCATAGACATCTACATTTACCCTCGATTAAGATTTAAAATGCAGATGCATAGTCACCTCTGAGGACTAAGATGGAATGCTTCGTATCTATTAAAAAGGGCCTCCGGTCCTTTGCACTCACCATACGAAACACACCAACATTAAGCTGATAATTTACGCTGGTATTGTGAGCGTGGTCCAATACCGGTCGAGCGAACCATTCGTGCTACAACCATAATATAGCTGCAGCGTGCCTCTGCCACGTATAAATATATCATTCGCATAATTGACATTCGAAAAAGTACATAACCTATACTAAAATCTTATTACATTCTTAAGGAAGTCACTTTGTAGATATAAAACATTGAAAGGAAATAACTTTGATTTCGCGATGACAGCGAGTGAGCACTTTATTGAAGAATCAAGTTAATTTTTAAAACAATTGTAATGGCACGCCAGCGATTCGACATAGAGTAATAACGGCGATCAATTTCGACAGCACCTGGGTGGTACGCGGCTCATCAATTTAAACCTACTATCAACAGATTATATACTCTACATAGTTGAGTATAGAGAAACCGTTTTGAATGTGCTCATTCTTAGCGCAATAGCTGTGGACATACAAAGAAAGAATGCGTGTGCTACGTGGTCAGTGTGTATTAGTTGCAGGGTTGTCAATGGCATTTCACAAGTAACATTGATTGATATACCGATATCTACTATATATGTGTATAGTATAATATACTCGCCTTGAAATTTATGCTTTACAAGCAATTTAAGCTCTAACCTCGATATGAGGACCACTAAAATTATTACTATGAATTTTTAGTTTTGACAGATTTATGTTTAACCCCCGACGAAAACAAAGGGGTGCTATAAGTTTGTAATGTTTATCTGTGAGTATATGAGTCTGTGTGTGTGTGTGTTTGTGAACGGATGAACCAATTTTGATTAAGACTTTTTCGTTTAAAATGTGTCTTAATCGAGAGTAATCTTAGCTATGTTTCAAGAAAACCTGTTCAACTGTTTGATGATCATCAGCTCAACTCTTTTAGTTTCGGGAGTTCTTAAAATTTTTAATTTCAAATTATTACTTGTGTTCTTGTGGTCGAATTTAAACCATTTATATAGAAACAATGCTAATTGTTTTTTTTTATTTCGTAATGTTCCCATTAAGGGAAGGTAAATATTAGCCTTTACAGTCATAAAAGTGATCATTTTCTTTTTCATTTGATGGTTAAAGCATTCTATATGGAAATAACTTGTTTGTACGTTATCTTTTTTTTTCTTTATCTTTTTTTACATATATGGCAGTATGTCTTTCGATTGATGTAAGTTTTATTCCTATGCTTTTATAATAAATACAAAAATAAACTTCACTTCACTTTTCTATGTTTACAGATTAATATAATGATTTACAGAGAAGTAAAATATCGGACGGAAATTAACAACTTGTTCGAGAAATAAAACATCTCAACAGTAAGCTACAGCTTTACAACTAGGCGGGCTTAGCAAAATAGGACGCAGTCATATAATAAGTATTTTATCTGTTGCCTACGATTCAAAATGTCTGTTTATTTTTCGTTTAATAAATTCATTTATTAAGAAAAAAAAAATGTTATTAAATTAACCGTACTACTATAGCTGTATTTTTTTTCTATTAATCCTTTTACCTGTTCAATGTTTTATATTTTCTTTTCAACTTAGACAGAAACGAGAATCTATCAGATTCTGGATTTATTGCACTACTGCTGTAGTAATGCAAAATTCGTCATAACAGTATAACGAAATATAACTCACTAAAATAAATACACAATAAAAACTCACTTCAATTACATAATTGAAGTGAGTTTTTATCACGGTGAAGCAGTCGCATTGCGCTCCGATTACAACCCTAAGGTAGCGAGCGACACGCGCTGTATTGTTTCGATATCCATATTCAAACTGGCCACTCACTTTCCTGCGTCGGCGCATAGAATCGCATTGACTTAATTACGCGTTACTGCAAGCATGCGGTCGCACATTTGCAATAATAACTCTTATCGTTTTGCTTGTCAATTGCTTCTACTCAATAGACATGTGACCCTAATACATGTAATATCGCTTATTCCGTTTAAATGAATTACAAACATAATATGACTGCTGATATTGTACGAGAATTATTTCATTAGTGAGACCTTAATGTTGACAAATGGATTGCATATTAAGATTGAATTATAACACGACTTGTGTTTTCGCTTTGTATCAAGTGAAATCGTTGACATTAACAGGTATACTCTACAGGCGCGCTTGCACTAACAATTAAATTCAACCGCAGAATAAATTAATGAGACATCAGAAGACATAACAATCCAAACAGGTGCGCTAGTCACTTCGTTTGTACGCTCATAAAAATTCTATCCGACAACAATATAAGGCGACGAACACACTGGCATACTAACGCTACAATTAATCCGTCTGCCAACATAACCTATGAAAGATGACGTCGATGCTTTACAACCTTTTGTGATTGGGAATCTTTTTATTTAGAATACAATAATTGAAAACAGTCAAAGTCTGATTGTGATAGTTTCACATTCAGTTTGCAATTATAAAGGTGATAATCAATAAATTGTGTTTACCTTTTTGAACAAAATAAAAACTTTACTATTTTAATTACCACTTCAGCCTATCGCAAGTCCACAAGTGAACAAACACCCTCCCCTAGATTGACTCATAGGGAGTTAGTTGTAGTTAAAAAAAACGCCTGTCCAACTCCTGGTTTCTCTTAGGTGACATGACTATCCGACGTATATATAGACTATACGACGGATAGTCAATAGTCTTACTCTACCACTACATAGCGAACTTTCTTTATTACATTGCGAAAAACCAGCACAGCTCCAGCTGGGGCCAATTATATGTTCAAAAACACAAACTTGGTTTTCAGATGGAATCCGGCCAAGATAAGATCATAATACGGACTTTGATATTCATAAATTCTCATGATTTTACCATCTGAGTTATAGATCGTCTGAAAATAAAATGAAAGGGGATTCCTGATTTTAAAATGCGGTCATATTGCATTTATCGTTACGATTAGCGTTTGGAAAAATAACTCAAAGGTCAACAGAGCCGTAGTAAATTTCACAGTATCTAAGCGAGCAATCCGGCTTCGATCCTCATCGGCAGTAATAAAAAAAATTAATTACAATTTTAAATGCTGATGTAACACGTACTCGACAGCAAAGAAAACATCGTGAGAAAACCTACGTAAAGTCTGAGAAATTAAGTAAAAATATTGCAATAACACCGTATGAACACGCTTTTGGATAGCGCGGCGAACATTTAATTCTTTCTCCGAGAAACTCTCACAGAAATGAGATGAGGCCAGTGTCTGGTAATAGGACGTATATTTGCTAAAAGTTTATTTTTAAAATAATATTAAAATATTATTTGTTAATAGATTTATTTAAATTTTAGATTAAGAAGAACTGAAAATAATTCTCCGCTCTTTTATGAAGTTTTAAACAGTCCTGACAACCCCAATTTCAAGTTGCTGACAGAAATACCGAACTCGCGAGGAAGTAAAGTTTTAAAATCGGGTTCAATTTCGAATTGCTTCACCAATATCATTTCAATTTACATTTTATTCAAATCTATGCATTGGTACGTTTCGCTGAATGCGAACTTGTATTCTTATACAACTTTTGGGATATACTATTTGAAAAACGAAAATGAATTTTAATTTAAATATAATATTTAAAACTTTTAACCGATTTCATTTCTACATTTTGACAACGCAAGTAATTTCATTTTTAATTTTCTAACAATCTTCTTTTTTTTCTCTTTGAAATTAGCAATTACTACTAATAAACATTACGATATTGACTTTAAAACATTGTGCTTCAGTTCCACGGAGTACCTGATAAAAATATTCCAAAAAACTAAAGCTAATATTGCTATTAGGTGGCTGATGCACAAAAGATGTAACAATGAAGCTTCAAAACCGAACCAAATAAAGTTAACTTAGCCCTTTCCCAATACAAAATATGTACATGCCAAAAGAATTACGCTAGCAAATTATACAAGCGCCATCGTAATGGCTGGTATTATAACTATATTATTAACCGATAATTTTGAAAATGGAACATTTGATTACTTTACTATTTTATACGAACAAGGTTTTTTTTCACAAGAATCAGGCATCGACGAGATTTTTTCACCATGACTTTACTATGACTAAAAAAGAGACTTAGACGCAAGAATATTTTGAACTTTTGACTACTTTTGGCGAGGCTGATTGTTTGTTGCTTGTTGTAAACAAGCAAGTTATGAGCTTGCTTGTTTATTTTTTCATCAACTACAGCATATAATATCTCATAAGGAGGATTCAGCCATAGTTGTTACCCAATGGTGGCATGGGGGTTGCTTTAATTAGTTTCCTTTTTTTTAAAAAAAAGACGGAGAACATAAAAATGAAGCGAAGATACCTTAGCAACCAACCTAATGGTGGTCGCTTATGAAAATATTCGAAGAGTCGAAAAACTTATTCAAATTACATATGTAATGTAAAATTTGAACAAGAATTAGATAGTAGATCAACAGCGATGCCAACCAGTGACTAAAGAAGAGTGGTCAGAAATATTTCCCAATTAGTTTGTGTTTGTGTGTGGTCAAAATGTATGGGAAAGTGTTCAAGGATACTTTGAAAAAAAACGATACCGGTAACAAGAATATATATGTGGGGTAATTTCAACTACTGTTGAAAGCTATTTATCCTCTACATGTAAGATTATAAAATATAATAGATCATATTTATTTAACATAGATCATAAATAAAAAATATTAAAAATCAGTTTTTAACTTGCAAGCAAAAAATGTACTACTTTATAAGTTAATATTTTACAATGCAATACATAAGACGTATAATTCATTTAAGGAACAACCTAGAAACGATCACATTATCCCTAGGGGTTTTATCAACCATATATTCATGAATGTTGAATTAACCCTTTTTAATACAGTCTCTCACATGCACAAGTATAATAAATGGCCCTTTTCTGCAAAACAAAAATAGTTTCTGTATCAGTCGCACATATACTTCAATATCGAAAATCTGCAGTTATTGAAAATATTTTAATACCAGTCATGGTATTAAAATATTATCATGGTTCTAAAGTAACGTTTTAAAAGAATATCTTTAATTATTTTTTTAAATATTATTGGCCAATGAGTTACATTCTGTAAACTGTGAAGATATTGTTAAAAAACAATCAAAAAGTGACGAGGAGAGATTGTTGTCCTTATTTTCTATTAAGATATAAAAGAGTGGAGAAAAAAAAGAGTTACATACAATACGATAATTGTTGCCAAAAATGTGATGTCTTCACACAGTTTCTCACGCAGGTAATTTCAAAGACGTCACGGTCGTTATATATAGCCACATTCAATTTCCATTAGTATGAAATGAAATGACAGTAGTACCAAATGTTGCAACGTCATGCATTCTATAATCTCTTCGTTCCACACCACTGTGCGCAGTGGTCGGACCTCAATCTGTGCTGATTGAAGCCTTGCGATTTGTGCCAACGATGCATTTTCTTTGTCTTTCATTGATTATATGTTACTACCTTTAGAGATACATATTTATACCATTATGTTAGTATTATGTAATGGTGGCAAAAGAAGTTTAATTCTAAGTACATCTTCCATTTTACGTTACACGATAAGAATATCCTACGCAGAACCTTCGCTCTGTTTGAAATCTACGTGATATATTTTAAATAGCAGATAATTTATTCCACATCCAGTAACTACCGATGAATCGATCTCGTTTTCCAGACACCACTCTAATCCTTTGATGGATTTCACTATGTAAACGTTAAAGGGAATGCCGGAAAAGTGCATTCTACCAACGAGTAAAGCAAAGACTAATGATTTATGAAATTTATGTTGATTATATTTCTGACAAATTTCTTTTATTAAAATATTTTATCGCTTGCTTTCAGACCTGTTTGTCTGTTCGATACCAATTTTGCAATCGAATTTAAACTAATATCCCGATGAGGTAAAGAATAGAAACCCAGAACCAGATGACATACTTAAAAGTAGAAATAAAAAAATATGCCAGATTTTTAAAATATATATAATTATAACCGCAAATAGATAAAATGAAAATCTGGAAGCGCATGCAACAAATTTGGTGCATGCGGCTCATGTTTTTCGTTTTATCTTTACCAGATGAATTTTTTTATAGATTTTAGTGCGTTTAAGAAAGGTACTATATTTTTTTAAATTTAAATTAGTTTTGCAGTTTAAGTATGTTACATGATAAAAATCGAAATAAGATGGCGGCATTTTATTAAACATACAACAAGTATTACAGTTAACTTTGTCTTCATTTTAAATGGCTTATCTGCGTTAACCTTAAAAATCAAATTAATACATCAATTGTGTTATTCGTAATACTTTCCTACATTCGTACACAAACAAATTGTATGATATTGAATAACATGATAATAATAAAATGTACTTATATAATAACGTTTTTGAAGTGTAAATGTAAGTCTTGATACATATTACCCTAATAGCTACTTCAGTGAATATCAGAACACTTGCCTCAAAATAACACCTCACTAGTTGTTTTTAGTAATGGAAATGTATGAAGCTTCCAACCAAAGCTCGCTTGTTACAAACTACGGCACCTGAGTTGAGTCAACGACCCGTTCTAGCCAATCGCGACGATCACGATCCGCTCTGGCACTCGTCAACCGAAACAAATCGACGTCATTTTTTACTTTTTTTCTAGTCACGGCCACTGTTATCTACACAGGCTTTACAGTACGCGGCGATGATTGCGTTTTTACGTCCACACTTGGAATTACGTTCATGTTGTGAAGTGATCACGTCAGTGGCTTCGCTTGCATGGACTTCAGCTAAGCAACAACATTTTATGAAATCAGTGTACCTCTGTCAGTCATTTTTTTTTCATATATACTATTATGTTTATATATACTATTATGTTTATACATACATGAGTTACACCAATACGTCCAACTCTACGTTTGGTTAAATATTAGAATTATTGACTTAAGTAAGGGGTAAGTTTTTGGTAGCGTTTAATAAAGACATTTAATTTTAAATGTATTATTATAATTACGTCGGGACCCAAATAAAAGCTCTTTAAAGCACTATTTGAAACTCTCAGGATAATAGCGTAGATTATAAGTTTATAAGTTATGAATTGATAAAAAATTATATTGCTTTTATTAAAAAAAATTATATTTTACTGATGTAAGATAACATAAATGTTTACTGCGCGGTTTCTTTTTGTTGGTTTTATCAGGAAAATGCTTCTGGCAATCTCCGGTTTCAATTTCCCCATGTAGCTTCTTACTTCACCCACGGGATGATACCCAGTATAGTGGATCTTATTACGCTGCCGCTACACGGGACGTAATTTAAAGTTAAGAAGTAAGGATTAGGATTACACATTTGTCAAAAACTTATTTATTGTAATAAAAATTGCAAGTGAAAATATTTTCGATTTTAAAAATTATAAAGGTACTTTAAGACTATTGACACAACACAAAGTAAAAGCTGACTCATATTTACACAGATTTTTTGATGATTACGACATCATACACGATGTTATAATAAAATTAATCTTGTTATCTATAAATAACAAAATATCCACAATTTGAAGAGAATGTGAGGGGCGAGGGGCGACAAGATGCATGCAGTGGAAGTCAGCCAAAAGTCAACTAAGCGAGAAATGCGCTCAGCCCACCCAAGGATTAGCGAACTGTTGTGCCGATTCTTTGCTCGGAACAACTAATACAATTAATGTAAAATAATCCGTCAAAGTGCAAATATCGAAGATGTTTCAATTTTAAATTATAATTGCCTATAGATTACCTATGGAATATATTATATAAACGCAAATCTGCAGCATGTAACTACTAAAAAAGTTTAGTTGGTTTAATATACTCAAAAATAATTAGTGCCTCTTGCATTCTACAAATTATGTGGATACGGCAACTATATAATATATTTGGTTTACAGCACTAAAAATAATGTTAACGTAAACAATTAATTTAAAAGGTTCCATGACAATTTATTTGACACATTGGCTGTTAGCGCACAAATAAACTAAACTGATTTTTTTCGTTCTGAAAATCAAATTAGTTTAACTGATGTATGTCCGAAGAGTACAATCTGCCACTTTGCCTGGCGTATGTGGATTATGTGAAAGCCTTTGATTCCGTCGAAATTTGGGCGGTGCTACAGTCTCTTCAGCGGTGCCTAGTTGACTATCGGTATATTGAAGTGCTGAAGTGTTTGTACAGTAGGGCTACGATGGCTATCCGAGTACAGAACCAGAGTACGAAACCTATCCAACTGCAGAGAGGTGTAAGACAGGGTGATGTTATATCCCCGAAACTCTTCACCGCTGCGTTGGAAGACGTTTTCAAGCTACTGGACTGGAAAGGATACGGTATTAACATCAATGGCGAGTACATCACTCACCTTCGATTTGCCGACGATATAGTCCTTATGGCAGAATCGCTGGAGGACCTTAGCACTATGCTCAATGACCTCAATGGTGTCTCCCAACGGATAGGTCTTAAGATGAACATGGACAAAACAAAGATCATGTTTAATGTCCATGTCACACCTATGCCCGTAGTTGTTGGGAGCACTATGCTCGAAGTTGTTGACGAGTACGTTTACCTGGGACAAATAGTCCGACTAGGTAAGTCCAACTTCGACCGAGAGGTCAATCGACGGATTCAACTCGGCTGGGCAGCGTTCGGGAAATTACGACACATCTTCTCGTCAGGTATACCTCAATCTCTGAAAACTAAAGTGTATAACCAGTGCGTGTTGCCAGTGATGACTTACGGATCTGAGACGTGGTCCTTCACCGCTGGCCGTATGAGGACGCTCAAGGTCGCTCAGCGAGCTATGAAGAGGGCTATGCTCGGAGTTTCACTGCGTGATAGACTCAGAAATGAGGATATCCGCAGTAAAACCAGAGTGACCGACATAGCCCAACGGATTAGTAAGCTGAAGTGGCAATGGGCCGGCCATATAGCTCGAAGAACCGATAACCGTTGGGGAAGAAAGGTTCTCGAGTGGCAGCCTCGTACCGGTAGGCGTAGTGTAGGGCGACCCCCCACTAGATGGAGTGACGAACTGGTAAGACATGCAGGAAGTCGATGGATGCAGGTGGCTCAGGACCGTGCTTTGTGGCATTACTTGGGGGAGGCCTATGTTCAGCAGTGGACTTGTGAAGGGCTGTAATGATGATGATGATGATGTATAGGGTTGTTGATGAAATTAACACGGGAAATAAATATATTATTCGAATTTGAACTCAATGGAAAATTCGACGCTCTGAGCTCAAGTAATCCATTCTCGGAGCAATCCAACCGCTGTGTAAACATACACCGTCATCAAAGACAGACACTGTGTTATGAAAACAAGCAACCTCAAGCAAACACAAACAAACACGCAAAACAATTGATGAAAGTGAAGCCAGAGACGGTGGGGTGAGGTTGCGTAAGCGATGCAACGTTTTATAATCTATGAATTTTATTACATTTTACTCTGACTCACTAACAAATTTAACAATATAAATTAAAAAATTACTATATGATGGCGGCTTAGGGAATCCATTATCCCATTTCGTTACGTAGGTGTCACTGTAGCATGGCTATACCACATGTAAACTAAATCTACGTAATTGTATATTACGTGTACACATTCAAATATCTTTAAAAATGCTATGTTACAAAATATGACCACAAAACTGTTAAACAATGTCGTGGCAAACACCAACAGCTTATCATCACAGGATATGGACCGACTACAAAAGTGCTAATTGTTTAACCGAATTCGATAACACTACAAGCCCAATCTTACATTTTACACTCATATACGAATACAAAGCAAGAGCCACATATAGACACACAGTCCACCTGATGGTAAGTTGTAGGTGTTGGCCATAGACATCTATCATAATATATTAAAAATCAAGGATTAAGGTGAGATGCCTCAGAACCAGTATAAAGGGTCTCCAGGTTTTTTCACTCACCGCACATTATGGTGCTATTTTACTCACAACCTCCGACTGTTTAGTCTACTCTGTATCTAAGCACATTTTCGATTGAGTATATATATATTTTTTATTTTAGTTGTGTATATTTTATATACTTACTTTTATAAGTTTTTATGCATTCCAAACAGACGAGAAAAAAATGGAAATATACTATAATCATTTATTTAATTTAACAACAATTCGGGCAGCATACCGTTCTGTTCAGCATCAGTACTTAACTTTATATGGAAACAAAATATCACAACAATATAAAAAAATAAACAAGATTGTTTTGCTAGTTAGAAAAAGGGTCTCCATTTAGGTTATTGCGCAGTGCAAGACACCCTGATTTAGTAGAGACTACTAAATATTATGACATACGACTATCGCCGGCTTATAGGGTAATTAATAGAATCAGGCATTACTTTACGGAAATCAATTAAACTAAAGTTTAATAGTTACTTTGCAACCATCATATTGATATAATATTTTTTGTTGAGTTGTGATTAATATATGATTAGTATAAGTTTAGTTTGATTTTATAAACTACGTCATATCACTTGTAATATAATAATATTATTAATAAGGAATAGATATGACTAAATTGTATTGAACGATTTTAGTAATGGAATGAAAATGAACATGTTTTTAAAGGAATTTACATATTTTTAACTATTCTACTAACGTATACACGCGACTTTTTCTTGATTTTCTATCATAAACAACAGTATCAAATAGCTCCAGATCAAACGAGAAAACCTGTTGGCCACAGCTTTCCCAGTCAGAAT
Source organism: Parnassius apollo (assembly GCA_907164705.1). Classification (NCBI taxonomy): domain Eukaryota; kingdom Metazoa; phylum Arthropoda; class Insecta; order Lepidoptera; family Papilionidae; genus Parnassius; species Parnassius apollo. The sequence goes on from CAJQZP010001196.1 coordinate 8,379,538, forward strand.
TTTATCCAACATTGAAATTGATATCAGTTGGTAATATTTAAATTATAATTAAAAATTAATTTTTTATTTCAAAAAAACCTACATTGTCACAACGTCACAGAGAATATTTCATACAATCTGTTAATATAAACTAACTAAATATGTTTTTCTTATACTATTCAGATATAATATGCAATGCTACAGAAGTTTAATCTAGTACCATAAACAAGCTAGAAATTGTGCTAACTGCTTTATAACAACTGGCTACGTGAACGGTAACTTCAAATGAATAGAACATAACCGTTGTTATTCAGAGATGTTTTCGTTAAAGTATGTATATATTTACATTTCATTATATATCAATTCAAACACACTCTTAACTGTAGAATGTTATTTTGTAGTATTTGCCTTTACTTTCATAATAGAGAACAGGCATCGCATTTATCTCCCTTAGATGTATATTAATCCAGAATTACTTAGTGTATAAGAATATCGTACTATCAGTGAGCGGCCCCCCACTAGATAGAGTATCGACCTGGTAAAATATGCAAGAAGTCCATGAATGCATGCCGTGCTTTGTGTTATTCTTTGTGGGAGGTCTATATTTAGCAGTAGACATGCGAAGAGCTGCAATGATGATGATGATTGTCAATGAAACTGTAAATAAAATTTAATAATACGTACATTTAATAAATTTGTATTTGTACGTCAAAGGCAAAGCAAATGAAACATTCGCTCGTCATGATGTGTTGTAGTGAAACCACAACGGTGATTTTAAGTAATGACCGAAATTGTTGGATATATTATATAATATATATAAGATTTTAGATAAAATTAAAGGAATTAATAGGCTACAGTTGTAATGGGTGAGCATTATTGCTTAGAGAACCGAACACTGATGGTGAAAAAGGTTTATCGTGTGATGGCCGTAATGGTAAGCACAGTGTTAGGCGATCTCTCATTGGCTAGCGCCTACATAATGAAACCTGCTCATAATCAATGGATGGAGTTACTCAGGACCGTCCGAGAACCATTTTGGTCAATCTATGGGGAAGCCTATACCCAGTAGTAGACTTGTTGATGATGATGAATGAGTTGTATTTACGCAAAAATAATTAAATAAAAATTATATTATTTATGGGTCCATAATGATTTCAGTTTGTAATATCATGCATTAATATCCGAGAAGTAATTTATTTCATCAAATACTTTAATATTGTCCTTGTTTTATCATCTACACAAATAAATGAAATTGAAGTGTTTGTTTGAAATATTAAAATAGTAGCAGCAGTACTTATAACAAAAAACTATTTTTGTGTACAATTATGATAAATTCCACGCGGACGAAGTCGCGAGGAACAGCTAGTAAGCTATAAAAATCTGGCTTTTGTTTTGCTCATCCAGTGCCTGGCATAAGACATTACGAAATTATAAATTTGCTATAAAAACAAATGCAATATAGTCGAATGTGTTGTTATAGTTATATATTTGCATCTGAAAGACTTTAATTTACTTGGGTGAAATGGTCAAGGGAGCGTGCCACCCAACGTAAGTAAACCAATTTGCAGCGGCCGTTTTGCAACATGGCGCTCGTAATTACTTCACTTTATCGACTCCATTTGGCCGATGCCACTCTTTTTATAACGTGCTTTAATTTTATGGATCTGTTTCCCGTAATAGCTTAATAGCTTTTTATCCAAACTCATTTTGATACGAAGCATATGCAACAAAAGTTCATGTATGTATCTTTTTTTTTTCAGGTTATTAGGATTTTATTTAACCGCCCACGAGCTTAGTATGGCCATCCAACAAGGAAAAGGAGCCAGCGTTCTTGTTACTATACCGTGGGGAATTTGACTATGTGACAACGCATCTGCATTTTGATTCATAATCGAGGATAGAAGTAGATTGTCTATGGGCCACAGCAACCACTTACCATCAGTTAAACTGTGTGCTCGTTTGTCACCCTATCCTATAAAAAAAACTTAAAATTATTCACTTAATGGTAATTTAAATGGTGAAATCCAACCGAATCGCACTTATCCCCAGTTTAAAATTTAATTAGCAATTTAAGCAACTAAACATACTAACACCTCAAATTTGTATATGTTACAGTGAAAATCCGTATTCAATAAAAACGCGCTTTCCCTAGTTAAACCAGTTTTTACTGAATACTTTCGGTACATCTAGAATTGCCTAGCAGTAACTAGAATTTGTCTAGTGGCGATAACCGAGTAGTGTCAACGTAAGAATATCCACTACTCCATATCGGCCCATAGGTGTTTTAAGAGGCGACAGATCGTAACTGAAACAGGAGATGCACAGCGAAATCTTCCTGCTGACAACTCTAAATTATAAAAATCTGCGGTTGTCAACCTGCCTGTCAACCATAACAACCATGATGGTTAGAGAACAGCAGAACGATCGCTACATGCTAAAGCATAGCCCGCCCGTCCCTGAAAATTTGTAGAATTTATAGCCGCGCTGCCGTCGGTAAGTAGTGTCTACGAAGTTTTTTTTTAATTTTCGACAAAAAGATACATTAAAAATGGTGAAATATTATAAAAATAACAATAAATCAATAATAATAAATAATTCATAATATTTATAATAATTAAAATTATTGAGACAACTTAGCGATCGCAGCGCCTCACTTGTTTTGTCCATATTTTTGGGACACTATTTTCTACAGGGATCGCTCTCCTGTTCTCTAACCTCCATGATAGCAACTATGAGACAATTTATGGAATTAGAATTTACTACTAAATAAATTAGTATGTAAGATTAAAACTAGTATTATATTCAAATGTTCTTGTCTTATGATTAAAAAGATGATTTCGTATTTTTTCTAATTAAAAGAAATAATTTTTTTAATATTATTCGATTTTTATTAGACCTAAGCTGCAATTTTCACAGTTTTTTATAGTTTAACTACTCGTAGTTTATACTGACAATCATTTTTGATTAGCAATGAATTCTAGTTGTAATGAAGGTGTTCACTAAAACTGGCATTAATTTTCGCTCCACTTTCCCTAAAGAGCGTTCTATCTAAAAATGAATTTTCCCTGTAACATATATATGTATTTAAAACATAAAATTCTAATAAAGATGTACATTTCATAAATTTCTTCGTCCATAAAGTGTGTTAATTTAACGAGGAGTCTTAAACCAATGCAGATAAATGAACTCACAAACGTAACAACATAATAGTGCGTAAATCGAGGCGAAGGTGATTTTTACAGCCTGAAGCGTCAGCTTAATGAAAATGTTTGATTGTTAAAGCCCGTTCGATTGTTTTCGCTCGCTGTTAATGATCATTGATTAACTGCGAGTGTTGCCAAACACAATTGTAAATGCTATATCGTTTTGCTCTTCATTGAAATCATTTTACATATCAAAAGTTTTTATTGGAGTATTGGTGGGAAATTGACCGCTGATATATTCTTGCTCCTATTTTACTATAAAACTGGTGCGATTTTGCGTATTAAATGACAACGCATGTAAAGTATACGTAGAAACGTTGAAACAAGTATTGAGTCTGCTTTGGCGTTTTAATATACTATCGTCATCGACTATCTATTGGCTCAAGCACCCGTCGAAATCTCCAAAAAACTTCGTAATATGACACTTCAACATATTATGAAGAAATTTTAAAACAAATTACAATAAAGGATAATTTATTATTGACACTGGCAAAGTACAAGAGTACGAGCCATTACGAGTATGAGGACGCTCAAGGTCGCTCAGCGAGCTATGGAGAGGGCTATGCTCGGAGTTTCTCTGCGTGATAGACTCAGAAATGAGGATATGCGCAGTAAAACCAGAGTGACCGATATAGCCCAACGGATTAGTAAGCTGAAGTGGCAATGGGCCGGCCATATAGCTCGAAGAACCGATAACCGATGGGGAAGTTAGGTTCTTGAGTGGCAGCCTCGTACCGGTGGACGTAGTATAGGGCGACCCCCCACTAGATGGAGTGACGAACTGGTAAGATATGCAGGAAGTCGATGGATGCAGGTGGCTCAGGACCGTGCTTTGTGGCATACCTTGGGGGAGGCCTATGTTCAGCAGTGGACTTGTGAAGGGCTATAATGATGATGATGATGATGACGAGCCATTACCAAAGAAAGAAGTTATTTCAATTTACCTAACTGCAATATGAATGTTTCGGCTTGATTAAGGTAGGACCACCCTAGCACAGAACACCATTTTATATCAAGGGGACGTTCATTACCTACTTAACCCCAAATCAAGTGAAATTTTTCAAAATCGTATTTTTAGTGTAAATCCGATAATCTGTGCTTGATTGCGTTGTGTTTATTTAAAAAAATAACTTAACAATTTTTATACAATTTGTGGAATTTGCACAACAACCGCTATAAATATTGTTATGTAAATAAGATAACGGATTAATAAGCTGAAGTGGAAATGGGCCGGCCATATAGCTCGAAGAACCGATAACCGATAAAGGAAAAAAGGTTCTCGAGTGGCAGCCTCGTACCGGTAGGCGTAGTGTAGGTTGACCCCCCACTGGATGGAGTGACGACCTGGTAAGACATGCAAGAAGTCGATGGATGCAGGTGGCTCAGGCTCGTGCTTTGTGGCATTCCTTGGGGAAGGCCCATGTTCAGCAGTGGACTTGTGAATGGCTGTAATGATGAATGATAAAGTAGATTATGCCTTATTTACTTAAGTTAACCCAATTTTCTCGAAATTTTACACTATTTCCTGCGTAAAAAAATGATATTTGCTCCCCTCCACATGAGATTGAGTGAGATTCGACTCGACCCCCCCTCTGAAAACCTCACGTAATTACTGGACAGCATAAAACTGATGAATGTTGATATGTCTCGTACGGTGAGTGACGAGAACCGGAGACCATTTTGCTACAGTATCGAGGCCTTACATCTCATCCTCAGGGGTCACAACGCATCTGCATTTTAATATAATAATAATACAAATGTAGATGTCTATAGGCCACAGCATCCACTCACCATCAGGTGGACTGTGTGCTCGTTTCTCAGCCTTATTTCTATTTTTAAAAAAAACTGTTGTCAACTAAACATAAGTCTATTTTGAGATAATTCACACTAAAGTTGGTAAGAATTACTTCGTCCACAGCCGTACAATAAAATGAAATGATGTGTCTTACCTAGTTTGAAGAGCTAAAGCATATAATAAAATACTTAACGGTCAGTCACCGCAGTCTACATCACCTGAGGATGCCTCGTATAGAGGCGAAACAAGTGTCGTATTATCGTCGATGGTGAGTCTCTCGTAGTTTAGTGGTGTTGGGAGTAGTGATGCTGGGATTAGTGGTGACGGCATTAGTGCACGCTATCGATACTTCAAAGTAGGTAAGAAATATCATTTAATATTATTGAGCGGATGTGGGCGAAATTACTCTTACCAACTTTAATATAGTGGATTTCCGCGAAGTAACGCTAGATTATATTTAAAATTTACCCTATTTGCTGCAATAGCAAGACTGCTTTATCGAAATAGTAATAATTTGACTTGTACTCTGCTGCTTAAATTTTATATATCGTCTACATCTATACTACGTTACACTATAATCTACTTAGTTATTTAATCTAAGTCTGGCAAATTTTTATGGTTATTCAACTACTTGTATGTACATATTCCTTATAGTTACAACATTTCATATACAAACCTTATGAGTTTATCGGTTATATTATATCTACTTAACAAAATAGTTAATTTGGTGCCTTCGATTAATGTATATATTTGATCGAAGTTTAGTGCACTAAGTTCTAACCATACATGTTTCTGAAGTGACGGTATACACTCTAATCTTGTATATTAGCGCTGATCTTGTACATTTTTTTTGTTATCTATTAATAATAAGTAAAGTTACACACAGTCTCATTTGACCATTTAAAAAACGAAACTGAAGAAAACAAGTATAAACGTAATTTAATCCTTATTTTATTTCATTGAGTAGTATATACATATCTACTACTCAATGAAAAAAAATATTATTTTTCTATAATTATTTTCGTTTACCGTATATCTTACAATAATAAACTGCTACTTAAAAATATAAAAGTACAACAACAATATCAAAAGCAATCAAACCTCAACAGTTGAATAAGGCCAAAAACGTTATGTCAAATTGTAAAAAAGTAAAGTGCCAGTTCTCTTTTTGTAAACGGGAACCGCAGTAAACATCGTAAATATTACTGAAATATATGCAAGTAGTTTGACGTTAGTACATGAACAAGTTCAAAGACAGCGCAGCTTTCCAAGGCGAATCTCCGCAAAGCGTTATAAATTTTTACTAAAACAAACAAACGCCAGAGAGTCAACAAACATCGGGGCACATGCGCTGTGTCTCGTAACCTCAAGGCAAATGCGGTCCCGCGCGCCGTAGCAAAACGCCTAGGGCTACCATCTATAAAGACGCGGACCTGGGACAAGAACCTTTGTAAAAGTAGAGCACCGCAAAATACTCAAGGCCTCCACTTAAGAAAGCAACTAGGCTACACTCAAGAAAGAGGGTAGAGGGAAATGGTAGATACTTCACCGAGCGAGCAAATTGGAATGCTATATAACAATAAAAAATAGCAAAAACGAAAATAATACTATTTCTTAAAAAATATATTTCTAAAATTTTAAAGAATTGTTCTAAGGAAAAACCCTTTATAAGTTAATCCTTTATAAGTTTTAATCTTCCCTACAGTAACTATTGTAAAGTTTCGTATAGTAAACCACGATAAATTAGGCAAACCAAAAAATACAAAAACGAGCGCGAAAATATATATAGAGTTTCAAGAAACTATAACTAATTGTGACCCTAAAATAACTTACGAATGAATAGAATACAATGCGTATACTCAGGACAAAGGAAAAATAGAATACATCGATTGCTTTTTTGTCCTGTTATTAAAATAGATTGAGACTTGTGAAGTTCAACCGAAAATTAATCACAAAATGAAACGGAATTATTAAATGTCTCTCGCAGTGAAAAAAGCGATAAATCACAATATTAGACAGCTACTGTAGGGCGCGGGGATTAAATGATATCTTTAATCAATTTTCTCGAACTCTGAAATGAAAACAAAATTGGACGAATTCAATAAAAAATAATTTCATAGTAAAAAGCTATTTTAATGTAACAGATTATTATAAATTATTTATATCTTTTTTACTTATAAATTCATATCTTGGTGCCATATTTTAAATAACCGGAAAATGATGGAAGTCCTTATTGAAATTTCTTTAACTGAAATAAACTTTATACTCAGTAAAAATTCTAAACAATTTCCAACCTTGAGCGTTAAGTTAACGTTATGAGTCATAACTTTACCGCCATCAAGTCATGTTAGCGAAACCGCCTCTTAATTCCATTGTCGCTGAATTATTTTATATGCATAACACTTTATGGCCCCTCTTAAGTTATTTATTCATCATCGCAGTAAGGCATAACATAAAATATTTGTGGTTCCTTCATATTTATACAACTTCTATAACATTGACTTAAGGCGACGTTGTAGTGCCAACTTTTTAAATTTTTTGGACTTGTATTAATCTACTGAAACATACTTACTTATTGCGTAAAAACAAAATAATTTTATAAAATACGAACATGTGGATACAACAACGGCTTGTGTGAAGACAAAGATGCAATTGAAATAATACTAGTTTTTACGGATTTTATCGCGTATATTTAACTATAAATACCCGACGTTTCAAGCGCTTTACAGCACCCATGGTCACGGGGAGGACTGAGATGTTCAACGTCCAAATGTCATAGTTAACAGCGGTTACCATAGATAAAAATTTAACTTTTGTTCCGATCTACACAGTATGAACTTATGGTATCTTGAAGTCTTGCAGTTGTATGTTTGGGTTGTGATTTAATTTTATTTATTATAGGATCCCAAGCAGATGGTAGCACCCAGCCATCTTCTCTATTGAAATTAAGATGTTTATTGATTTCAATAGCCTCGCGAATCGTCCTTGGAAGGAATCGTTGTTCTTTACCGAGGATTTGTGGTCTATCAAATCTGATGATACTGCATATGTACTGCCATATGTTAGAGTCATGACAGGCACACGCAAAACACCAAAAGAGCCGGTTAAACGTCCCTCTGCAAGATGCAGGAGTGTACAAGCTTGATTGTGAGTGTGGTCTCTCCTACATAGGAGAAACTAAAAGATCAATTAAAAGTCGCGTTAAAGAACATATAGCTGATGTGAAGAATCGACGCTCCGGGAAGTCTGCAGTCTGTGAACTCGTACAGGATCGCCCCCGTCACTACATCAGATTTGATAGACCACAAATCCTCGGTAAAGAACACCGATTCCTTCCAAGGACGATTCGCGAGGCTATTGAAATCAAAAAACATCCTAATTTCAATAGAGAAGATGGCTGGGTGCTACCATCTGCTTGGGATCCTATAATAAATAAAATTAAATCCCAACTCAAACATACAACTGCAAGACTTCAAGATACCATAAGTTCATACTGTGTAGATCGGAACAAAAGTTAAATATTTATCTATGGTAACCGCTGTTAACTATGACATTTGGACGTTGAACATCTCAGTCCTCCCCGTGACCATGGGTGCTGTAAAGCACTCGAAACGTCGGGTACCTATTTATAGTTAAATATACGCGATAAAATCCGTAAAAACTAGTATTATTTCAATGTGTAGTGTTCGCGTAAATATAAGAAATCATTATACAAAAAAGCAACTCATAATAGTTGTTGCCTCGATAAAATAAACCATTAGGATAACACTAAATTACTCTTTAAACGTGTACCTAGCAGAATTTTTTATTTTTATAAGCCTCTTATTTTTTGATGAAAACACAAATGTATTATATATGTTATTATAAATATCTATAATAGTTATGAGAACAATAATATATAGAAGTAAGTATGTTGGTATTGATCGTGACGCTATTTGTCGTCAATATCCGACGTTGTTACCAACATAAGAAAATCTATGGCATCCGTCACCAAGTACACGACAGAAGTATTTTATACGTGGTAGATTCTCACTAGTACATGTACACACGTGCGTGTAGTAGCAACAAAATGCTGTTGCATTTCGAAAACCCTTTTTACTAGTTTCTAGTAATTCAACCTTAGTCCTCAGTGGTGACAACACATCTACATTTTCATACTTAATCGAGAAATAATGTTTTCAAGTATATATAGGCATTCACTTTCCTTCAAGTTCAAGCCCGACTAGAGTGGTGACTACGCATAGCGTCGACACGCAGCCACTTAGTGAAGTATTGTTGTGCTACTTAATTAAATATTTTTAAAATCATTACATAATATTATCTAAAGTATGCAAAATAAATCAACAGTCGAAAATCATTGCAATAACACATATTCAAAATAAAACCAAATATAGTCGCTAATAGGATTTCATCTGATCTAAAGCCGACTTATAAAGGGATAACGCATTGCATAATGGCAAACGCATAATTAATATGCATCAATAATACCTGGAATTCAATCTGAACATCAATAAATGAATTTAACCTTATGTATGTATATCATATTTATTTATTTATTTTGTATTTATCAGTTACTTATTTTGTTATTACAATAAATATATTGGTGAAGTTTATTTAGATATTATATAATATAGCTTATTACAATAAAAGTAAACGATTGGAACCACTTCCCACAATACAATAGATAATGTTGTCTGAAATAGATCGCACTTTAGCAATAAGACTGCCTTATTGTTCCTATCTCCTAAGTTTTCTACCTGTAATCTGTTTTCTTTCTAGTTTTGTGGTGTACGATAAAATATATACACACATATATTATATGATGGCCAATTTTCATTATGTCTTTTATTTTATCATCTTAGTATAAAGTCAGGGGTGATAACTAATATCAGCCTACACCCTGGGCCTATTTCAGTATAGCGGAAAACAAGATGGCCGCCATACCAATTTCAAAGATTTATAACTCGGCAAATGTTAGGGATAGTTTGGTAGTGTATGAACAAATGATTACCTCACAACCTCTATACATTTTATACTGGTAACGTGATAACGCATCTGCATTTTGATTCTTAATCGACGATGGTCGTATGAGCCATACCATACACACTTACCAGTTAGACTATGTAATAGTTTGTCACCTTTATTTCTATAAAAAATGCCAAACGGATAAATGTATATTTTCTAGCTTGTTTTTAAGAAATGACGTATCGTGTGCGCAGTTCGCATATTTGCCTACACATATTATGCTGTAATTTATTAGCTGATCAGCTCCATTATTTCTTAATGATGTATTATATTTATGTTTCTTAGTTTAAAGAACTTATTCTACTAATATGTGTCATTTATAGGTACTATTGAAATTAATTTAGCGCTTTTATGCTAATCGTAGAAGTATTTTCTCTCAACAGCATATACATTGGTTTTAGTAGTACCTTTCGTAGCAAATATTTAAGTGAATTTGAAATTACAAAAACATGTACTTAATACAGTCACCGTTTTGATACAAGAGCATAATTATAATTCAAATTATTTATAATCAAAATATTAATTTTAACAAAACTGTTCAAGTTAATGTCTATGCTATATTAACGATGTTTGTTTTTCATCAGTTAACAGTAAATTAATTTCCTCTAAGTTTGCGCGTTTGCAAATAAGCAAGTTATTCAACAATATGTTTGTGTCAACATACAATTCTCTGCTAAGAATGGTATATGCTATTTATTACAGCTATTGAGATTTTACTTATCTATTTTATTTTTTATTATAGCTATGCCGGAAAACATTCCAATTCTAAGGATAAACATGGAATGGCTTACAGTTTGTAATTATTCGAAATAATTCTTTGCAACGGAACACAGTAAAGAATTTATTACCGCATCGCAAGTAAAATAAATATGAAGGTGATACCTACACATACGAATTACGAACTCCTAGGCAAAACAAGGGGTTACAAAATTTATTAAATTTCATTTTCGTTAGCTTCGCAAAACTGACAATTATTTATTTCTGACTGGCTTTTCACGCAGTGTCTAATACTTCAGCTGTTATTAATCGCGTCAAACTTTGTTCAAAGTATGCTTTTTGCAATATTCAAGACAATTTGTTTCAGTTCTACAGTTACAGTTTCTTCGTTCTTCTTATTTTGTTATTGAATAAACGTTTAAACAGAAAATGTTTAACTAATAAGCGGTGTAAGGATATCCACTACCCTATATTATCCTGCGTGTGTCGTAAGAGTCGACTGAGGGAAGAAACCAAGAGATGGGCAGAAGCGGCTTCACAGTAAAATTGATAGTAATGCCTAATGGCAGTGGGTTCGTGGGTTCGAATCCGCCATTCGACTACTTTCGTGAACCACTCCTAACACGAGCATTTTAAGCTTACCAGGAGTTTTTAAAGGGAGTATAATCAATGTTAATAACATTGCAAGTTTTTTTATAATAAAAATAATATAAAGTTTCTCCTTAGTAATCGAGGGCAGGGACTTGGAATATCTATTATGACAGTTTCAATAAAACATGTAAGCTTACATGTGGGTTGGAGGTCATTGGCATTTAAAGAGGGCGTATGCGGAGTCACCTGTCAGTGGAGCCCCCTCCGGTAACGATAGCCTCCCCCAGCGTGGAAATATTAAATGTTACTTGTTTTGTACGTCATGTGGGCATGCTGTTGTATGGGGTTTGTCTTGACTCCTCAAAATGATTTCGATATGAATTTATTTACTAAAAGCCGTAATTCAGTAATAAGTTAAAACGGAATAGGTATAATGTATTTGTTTTTTATTATAATTTCTTAAGTTTGCATAGATTAGGGTTGTTAATTATTTTTGTACTTGTTTGCTAAGAATTATTGTAAAATGCAATTTTGGATCCTATTTTTTGTATCAATTTAAATTCTGTGAGCAAAATTTTGGTAAACATGTTCATTATGTCCTTTATATTTTTTTACTGTTTAACCACGGTAAAAATTGGATTGGATTTCGGATTATAATCATTTTATCTAATCGAAAATAACTAGACCACCATATTGCGCCGTAAGCTTATTGAATATATAATACGACGTCATTTAGCTAACAGTGCATTGTCATCGAAACTAAACATTTACGCGAAATTTCAGCTCAATCGGTTGAGGATAACTGCTTTAAGATTCAGTTGCATGATTTGACCATAACAAAAATACATTGCAAGTTTAATAAAAGCTTTTGAAAAGAGAGAGTACCTAATACAATAAGATGATCAAATTGGGTATAAGTTAAAAGCTTTTTGTGTTTATAGAAAAATATCTAATTAATAACTTCCCGCCAATATATCTTCAAATTATCTTTGAGAAAGATCTGAATAAACTGTGATAATAGGTATTAGGTTATAAATTATCAAAGCTTAGAAAGAGAAATGCTTCAATTTTTTTAACTTGATAAATATCGTTATTTTATCTTCCCTAGGATCAGGAATAGAATAGATCTAGGAGCAGGAAAATAAGCAACCTTCATTAAAATGGCAAACACAACAACTACATTAATAGTCGGTAGTTCGATTAGTTAAAGTTACACTTTATATGAATAAAGTTTGTATTTTAATGTACCTATATTTTTTTCAAAAGTTAGGACCCAATAAAATATTATGTTTTTATTGTTCTCAGTTATACTATATTAGTACTTAAAATAATAAAAACTGTTAATATCTGTAAAGTTAAAATAATGTTTATATATGATTGGATAACACACGAAACCTTAGAGTGCTAAAACATAACATTGAAATTTGCAAACACGTAAAATTTTGCTAAATAGTTAAACCTCAAATGACGTTATCTCAATCCTGACATGGGTATGTTCGTTTTATCAAGCACAAACAATGCTTAGGAATAATCTCGTGGAATTTTGGCAAAAAGGGAAATGTCCTATAGTTTAGACTTTAAATAAGAAATTTAAGAACGCTTTTTGGTAATCTTGTGGGAAATTACTGATATTCTACATACATTTATTAACGAAAAATGTGTATTTGTGTGCAAGTTTAAAATTTAATAAATCTTTGAAATTTTAAGAAAGAAACATAAAGCGAACCACTTTTAAAACAAACTCCTCTTATCGCTGCGCGTTTAAAAATGGCTGCTAAAAATGCTTCAGAGTTTACAAAAAAAAGGTCCAAAACTTTTCAGATTTGATAGAACCCGGACGCCCGCGGCCATTAATTAATAACTCAGTTAAGCCCCATACTGGAGCTTAACATATCAAGCCAGGGTTTCACAACCTCCGGTCAAATCCCGCGCTTCCACCCGCAAGCACTTCCGGTCACCGAAACTCCGACAGGGGTTTGCAATTATTATGCGCACAGTTAGCTCTTAGATACTCATACAAATCCATTTATAATAATTAATGACATACAATGCCGAATTTTGTCCTCGTTCGGATAATTTTAAAATGAATTAAATTTACTTCCAAACATATTAGAAGTATTTATCTGAATTTTAATGCATTGAAAATCTTTACTAACTTAAATAGTAATTTGTAAAAGCATATTACTGGATAAATATAAACTAAAAAGATTATATTATAGTTATTTCCAACTTTTATGAAGTCTAAACATCGCATTAAGCTAGGCGTCTCTTGGCGGTGATTTAGTTTAGAAAGCTATCTGTAACATCTCTGCAAACTAGTTTGATATGTACACTTGCATGGTGCAGTGAACGTACCTCGTTAGTAAAATACGACTAGAAGTTATTCCAACGTATCCAAGGCGATGAAAGTTAAAATCATTTTTTATACGTGCTCGTTTTTCAAGTGAAATTCAAGCTTTACCCGTGGCTTAGTGAGATTGTAAGATCTAATTAAAAGACCCCACGGTAGTACTAATTATAATGTTCTGATATACGTGGTTCTTACATGGTAGAGCCAGTTGTAGCACGAATGGGTCGGCTCGACCGGAGAAGGACCACGTTCTCAGAGAATACCAGCGTAAAAAAGCAGCTTAACGCTGCTGTATTTCGTATGTGTCGTGAGTGTAGAGAACCGGAGACCCTTTTTGCTGGAAATGAGGTATTCCATCTTAGCCCTCACGGGTGACAACGCATCTGCATTTTGATTAATATTTGAGGATAAATGTAGATGTATGGACCACAGCAACCACTTACCATCAGGTGGAGTGTTTGTTCGTTTGTCACCCTATCATATAAAAAGAAATAAAAGTAAATAGTTTTCTATATTTTGTTTCTATATTTGTGCATAATGTTAAAGACTGTTATGTTAAACAATAGTCAAAGAATTTATTTAAAAATAAACGAAAAATAAATCTAACCTTTGTAAAATACCTAATGTCTTTCATGCAGTTTTGTTTTGTGATTACACTGCCTTCAATGTGCCTGACCTCGAATAATTTTGAAGGTGAATGTTATAAAACCAAGAAACATAGAGTTACGAACTTTTGTACAAGTTGTATTTGATATTTTAATAAATTTTTTCGTTACACACTTTTACGTTGAATACAAATTAAAAAAGATCCTCCAAAGTTAATGATCCATTGCCTTTACAAGAGTACACTGCTGAATATATACAACATGTAACATCATAATTAACGCACTTTGAGAAAGTAGTTTGTTCAGAATCGTTTACTGAATCGATTCCTATCATTTTTAATATAGGTAATTTTTTATCTCAAAAATAATTAAAACTACGTAAATTACAGTCACACTAAATCTGTACAGTCAAAACAAAGTGAAATAGACCGTAACTTAAGGCAATAAGACTTTTATGAGTGCAGTTTTATTTGTTATTACTAATTCTGTCATTCATTAAAAATAAAAAAAGGAAGTTTATATCAAGCATGTTAAAGTCTTTGCGCTCGTGGATTTGTACTGTGACCACAACATTCTTCCGGAATTAGTATAACTAATTTGATAAATAATCAGTGCATAAAAATCTTTAACTAAAATTCAGTGTATGTATTATGATTATAACATAATATACTAAGATCTGAGGGTGTGCGTTAATTACGTTACATATTGTGTATATATATATATATATATATATATATATATATATATATATATATATATATATATATTAGCTTGCCAGGCAGACGACCTTTTCGACGACCCTTTGTCATGTCCTATTAAAAAGTTGGTCCAAACTGCACACGGCGCGAAAATTTTATTAAAATTGGTTGAGTAGTTTAAGGGTAACACCTTATTCTTAAAAAAAAAACGGTTTACGCAGTCTAAAACTAGCTTCGAATTTACTAAGTTTGATATCACTGCTAGTAGTGCTGCTTGACTATCAGAATTCATATAGATAATAAGGTTGACGTAGTGGTTTTTCAGATTGATTTCGGCACACTGAAGTATAGCGAAAATTTCTGCCGGTGAATTTTTGACCCATCGGTATATGGACGGTAGATGGAAGAATGCTTCGTTACCAAATAAGTAAGGTCTCCAATTCTCATCACTCACCATATGAAACAGTATAATGCTGATATGCAAGAAATCTATACCGCTCGATCTTATCCATCAATGTTTTAACACATAATACACTACAGTGTGACTGTAAAAAACACAAAGATGCATCAAACCATATTATTGACTAAAAGAATGTAATTGAATAAATGAATGAATTGGCATTACATTGAAAATGGGCTAAATTAAGAGTACCCTTAACCGACGAGCATCTATGTGTGAGTAAATGGATGTGGACTAGGCGAGAGAGGTGTGTCAGGATCGTACTAGATGGAAGTCTGTAGTCTCTACCTACCCTCTGGGTGACAGGTGTTTATGTATTATGTATGTATGAATGAATGATGTTTAGTTATTACACAACGTACAAAAGAAATTAAACAGTAAACAAAGCAGAAAAACATGTAGAAATACATTTTGTTGCAGCAAAGAAGAGGTCTCTTCTGCAACCTGATGCTGTAACAATGCCGTCACTGCCATAGCGCTGTGTGTGCCAATACGCGATAATACGAGTAGAATTAGTTTTAGTCAGTGCTCGTTGTGATTATGGATTTGCCAATATTTGTAAATAAAAACTTCAAGATTCTTTATAACATTATTCTAGAATTTTTATATAGTTTAAACAACAAATTTTAAAAGATCGACAATAATCTCCCTGATAGTACTAGTATAGAATAGTAGATATTCCAAGACTACAGATGTGTCACCCATGAAGACTACGCCGACAGTTATACTGATATTTCCTACACCTTACAGATGACAACACAGCAACTATGCACTGCTATTTTGTAGCAAAATATATTCATATTCGTATCCCACTTATTACTACACATTTTGAGTTAGTAATTATAAAACAAAAAATACATGATCTCGAAACACTTTAAGCATTTTTGAAGCATAACCGTTGACAAAAATTACGTAAAGTCTAGAGACCGTAACATCCCAATAAAAGCCTACTCTAAACATAAATCTCCATAGAATGCCTCATAGTTCATAAGGGTGCTAACTTGCCATAGTTACCACGCTTGGCAGGCGGATAGACAACCGTAGTTTCTGTTTCTCTCTGTCTCTTATAATAACATCATCTATGGGAAAATACGGGGTATTGGATATTCTTATATCGCCACTGCACGTTCAAATCTGTGCTATTATTTATTCTGTGTCTGTGTTTACAAATCCTATTAACCTTGGTGTTATTAAACCTATGTTATTTTTGTTTCTACTGCGGTAACATTTCAATAGTATGGTATAAATGTTTCATTCAGTGCATTAGAGGGCTATCAAAGTCAACGAGAACGGCCAAAGCGAAGTTATAATGTGTTATTACGTCTCACGGCTTGACGATGGAAGTCGCGAGAGTTGTGGCGTCTGCGGTGAGGCTTACGAAAGCCACGAGATCGCCTGCAGCGGTTGTAACGGTTTTATAAACAAAGTGGAACAGTTTTATGGTCTATATTTCTGTGGTGTTACTTTTTACGCGTTGTAGCTTAATGTTTTGTTTTTGGAGGACCGCGGTCATACAAAAACCCCTACAATTTCTTTTTCTCCATATAAACCTCCTGATATGTCACATCATTATGATTTCCAGAGTTTTTAGTCTCATTTAACATAGGTTTATGAGTATATTTGATACTGGTCTTTATAAAAATATATATTTTTAGATATAATGTTTTCTCGAGTTCCTATAAAAACTCAACTAAATCTGTGTTAAAGTCGTCTGGGAGAAATACCAGAAAAGTCCCTCAACCTATGATATATGGAATATAAACATTTCGTGCCCAGACCAGCGAGGGAGAGTAATATCAAAGATGCGAGACGTCTGGTAGTGCAATCAATAAGCAGCAAAGCGGGGTCATTATGATAAATACTCACTATGATGGGATTGCGATTTTGAATGTCCAACAGTGTATTTTTCCGAGTGATAAAGAAGAATTAAAATAATATAAAGTATTATTAACTGTTACCAAAAGGGTTCAGTAAAATAAAAATTGTAAATTTACGACGGAACCCTGTGTGGATAATAGTTTAATACACACTTCACGATTTTGCCGTTTATTATATTATATATGTATGAAAATGCAAAAAAAATAAAGAACAGACCATTATGTTATTCGAATAGAAAGTAGAAACAATGCAAGTCATCAAATTCAAACTTCAATTTAGTCCGCTACTAGCATAGTTAGTAGTGTCGACCCCAACAGAACCTAATCAAATATGGACGAGACTTGCGCCAGGTGACGTGGCAGGTGTACAAAAATATCCTTTTGTCTCTTTCCCACCCACATGTTGCATACATGTCACATTAGAACGGGGTTTTTTCTACCTCGCATTACTTTTTCAAGGGAGGGTAGATATGAATCGGGTTGACGTACTCGCCCAGTGATGTTATTTGACTTTTCATCCGTTCGCGTCATGCATTTTAAAAAAAATTGGCTTTCGAGTTAGTTATTGTCGTTTTGCCTCGCTCTAGTTTTAAAGCGCGCTTCCGGAAATGCATTCAGACAGTACCCATGTCGACGGCAAAGTTGTAAAATTTTAACGTTAATAAAATTAGGTATTCGTTTCTGAAGCCTTAGTTTAAAGAATGTCTGTTAGTTGAAAGAATATTGTTATGAGTTTAGAAAGATCTCATCATCCTCATTACCAACGGAATTTCTAGGCTAATTGTTGCAAATAGGCCTTTAGGGTTTGATGGTCAAGGCAAAATTTTCCAAGAACGCCCACTTGGAAAATGTCCCTATTCTCATATTTACCAAACTGGGCTTGTTTAGGCTGGGTGGATGAACGCAATTCCGGATACCCTCCTACAGGCAACACTCCCCATTACCTGTCCGTTGTTTTAAGTTACCGTTGCTGTAAGTTTAGTTTGATCTATCGCCAAAGCCTCGTTCGAGAATAATAAAAGTAAGGTGTAGGTAAAGAGTTTTTTTTTTATAGAATAAGCGTGAGAAACGTGCATACAGTCCACTAAGTGAATGCTTTAGCCCTATACTGATATTCTGTGAAAGTATGGTTCTCCTTCCCCGGTCGAGCTGACCAATTAGTGCTATAATCATAATATAGCTGCAGCATGACTCTACCACGTATGAAACTTTATCATCTTTTAAAAAACTGCGAGTAATCATCTATCTAATCATTTATTCAACCTCAGGCTAAGATTTGGAAACCGGATAGTTAACTTACATCAAGTTATTAACAAACAGAGCCTATTGAGGCCGTCTTTATCGCCAGCAACCAGTATATATCGCAAGTAACATAAACAGTTCACAGCTGGACTGCACCCGAAATTGACTCGATCAGCATGATCGGTGGATTGGCGATTTTTTAATCAGTCAAACCGATTTGAATACAAGTATTAAGGTCTGACAATTTCTAAGATGGATGTTATTACGCCGTTTGTAGGACGCCACAAGATCATATATCTAATCTTAGTTGCCATTAGGGTACAGTCAATGAAATATTAATATAAATCTTTATAACATTAATTTCAAAATAATAAAATGAAAACAAATGAGTGTAATAAAATAAGGATAAAAAACCTCAAATGGTTGCAAATTATTTATAACATAACAAATGTTTATGTAGAAACAATATGCTTTAATTTTTCCACGTCTTTTCAATAAAGACGCAACTGATAAATGAGGGAGATAAGGCATCATTGAATCAATAAATCGTAATGTAACTTTCGTAACAATTGCGATACAATCATAGAAAAGCGTGGGTATAGTTTTAGGCGTACTATTAACAAAGGTCCACGGGTAAACTTCAAAACGCCTACATACAAGATCACTTGTGGTCAATTTTACTAATTTGATGATCTAACACAATTCATCACAGTCAACATATTACTCTATTACTATTTAATAACTTTATTAGATAAACTCAAAAAAAAAAACGGTTAATAAAAAAAAAAAAATTAACCGAACAGATAGCATTGTTTTTTTTTATATAAATATTTTACGCCGACGCCACCCCCCCCCCCACTAGATGGAGTGACGACCTGGTAAGACATGCAGGAAGTCGATGGATGCAGGTGGCTCAGGACAGTGCTTTGTGGCATTCCTTGGGGAGGCCTATGTACAGCAGTGGACTTGTGAAGGGTTGTAATGGTGATGATGAATTATATAAGACAAACTGTGATTCAAGTGATTGTAAAATTGTGCCCTTATAACCATCAACTTATCTAGAGATAAATTAGTCAATGAATATTTAATTTTAAGACACTGTTTTACTTGCACTTTTAAAACGCTGACATAATGAATAACTAACAGCACTTAAGATTAGCGATGAATAAATTATAACGCGCTGTTTCACCACGAATAGCCCTTGGAGCCATAGATAAGAACACCAGTCAAATATTTTGCCTTGTGTACATCGCAACAGTAAATAACGCACACGAATTTTATATTTTGTTTGTTTGTTTTCTGAGTTTCAAACGACAAAGTGTAATAAAAGTGGACCTGTCGCTTGCAAATTATATGAGCGCGTATGAAATATTGTTGGTGTAACTAATGGGGTGTTTGCGTGTAGTAGGCGCGCCCTGACTCCGAACATTGTGGTTGTGTGACCGCGCCTTAACTACGCCTGCGAGTATTTTTAAAACGGAACTAATGAGTTTGCGCTTTAATTAAAATCTCATACACTAATTAGCAACAACATACAGCGTTATTTTAGTCATTTTTTCTAAGGTAATATAATTCAGTGTATATTACTAATGTCATGTAGTTCGATTGACGGTTGTGGATGGAATATCGGATATCCAAGGACTATGCTGTTATGATTTTTATGTCATAATACTTAAGTATACTTTTTTTCTACAATGAGATTTCTTACAGCATGATATGAATAGCTTACTTTACAAAAATGTGTGTAAATAAATTGGTCTTTACATCCAAGCGAATTCTAAATTCAAAAATTGAAATTATTATTTAAATTAAAATTCTAAAATCAAAATTTAAAATGTAAAACACAAAAAACCTAAGAAAACCACCTCAAAAATATTCATATAAAAACTTACATCATTATAAAAGTTATTCACATATTATATTACTTAAAACTAATATTGCACAAAAGAACTTATAAACTCTACTTCAAAAAAAAAAAAAAAATGTATCCCTTTTTCTGCCAAACGCACCCATTTACTTACTGCACATAGGAACTTTAAATTAGTTTATATCCTTCGTTTCAATCTTTTATTATTCTAAATCCACATTTGTCGTTGTTTCATAATACGTATTCTTATGTTATGCCGTCTCATTATGTGACGTAAAGTCAAATACAAACATCTATATAAACATACCAGTGCTGAGCACAGGTCTCAATTAATTTCTCAGAGGTTCTTAGACAGGAAAAATCCATAGTGATACCCCAATTTAGTATTGTATTTTGACGGAATTTTTTGTACATGTAAGTTTTTCAAACGGTCGCAAAGTCTACTGAAGGTAAATGAATGCTGTGGTCTGTAAAAATCAACATCTATCTTTTTCTAAGAAACAGAATGCAGATATTTTGCCGCCCCTAAGTTGGAAAATTGAACGCCTCCTTACTATTAAGAGGGTATTCGGTTCTCGTTACTCACTATACGTAACACAGTAGGGTTGTGCTGCTATTTCATACCGATATTCTGTGCGAGCGAAGTTCTTCCCCGGTCGAGTGCGGTCCATTCGGGCTGCAGTCATAATAAATTGAAGCGCGGCTCTACCAAATAAATGGTTTTATTCGGCTGTTTTCGAAATATTTTTTTTTATTTATGCCGCCAAATAACAGTGCTCGCACCGCTGTGGTCCAGTCTAAGGAAGGGAATAATTACAGGATGTGGGGCATTCCGTCTTGGTACTCAGAGGTGACGATTCATCTGTAGCCTTCCTAAATTACACCATAATATATTTTACCTATATACCAATTCCATATATATATATATATATATATATATATATATATATATATATATATATATATATATATATATATATAAATGATAATAATCATCATTTCCTCAACAAAAAAAAGCTAACTGACGGTTGTAAAGAAATACACACAACGCAGGTGGTAAACTTACTCGCAGTTTTTTAAAGGTTTCGTATAATTTTCGTTGTTAAAGTCAGCTGCCAGCAACCTACAGATAATTTGTAACAAAATACGACCATTTCACGCATGAATAGCTTTTTCAACGCTCTAAAAAGATGTTTGACCGAAGCAAGTTTCATTCGTTTTATTTCAACCTGAAATATCGAAATCAACAGTTTACCTACTTACAAGACATTTACAACTAGTTCAACTATATCAGCATGGGTTACAATTGAGAATATTTCACTAATATTACAAGGATATAAACGCAAATGAAATTTAGCTATTAAAGGGTACCAAGTTGATTGTTTTATTAAATAATTCAACTTTAATGCCAATATTTTACCCGATTGCGGTCGAATCTAAAAAGAGGGTAATATTTTTTCAGTTTCTTCATATATCACCCAGTAATTGAAATATGTAAGTTTGTTTGTAGGAGCGAAGTATTGGAACTGTTGATCCGATTCTAAAAATTCTTTCACTTATGGAAAGTTAAACTATTCCTAAGCAACAAAAGTAAACTTTGTATTATTGTAATAAAAAATTGTATAAAATCAGTATTTTTACAAAATTATGTATGAGAAAATAAATTGATTAGCTACATCAGCGTCCGCAGACCAAACAATTTCATTTCAATGAAAAGAATGTATTGCAAATTAATAGCTGGTTTAGCAATTAGCTCGCTTAGACAAAACATCCTCTTTTAAGCACTACAAGGAAACTATTTTCGGAATTATACGCAAGCGAAACCAAACGGTTCAGTGGAAAATCGAATCTCTACTCCTTTCTGTCTGAAAGTCCATCTGGGTAGGCGTCATACCTTCCATATTTCTGACGCCAAGCAGCAATGAATGCGCTTCTGGGTTCCGGTCCCAAGGATAAAGAGAGTCAGTATTATTACATACTATCAAACACCTTAGTCGTCGGAGGCTAGATCACTCAGTAGTATTCTTTACAAAATTTCGGCTGCGGTAGCCATTTACCATCAGGTGATATAGAAAGAAATACAATATTAGATCATTGCTAACAGGTTATTCGTTTCTTAATTATTAATTTATGTATTATATATATAAACTTGTCAGCTATGCAGCGCAATGGCTAAAAATTGTCTAAAGCACTGCGCCGCCACGGGTTTAAATACCGCACGTAACAAGTTATTTGTATGGAACAGAAATCATTGTTCCGGGTCTGGATGTTTATCAATGTGTTTTGTAAATGTTAAAGACTTTGCGATGCAGCAGAAAACCCTAGTGTTTATTTAAATTTAAACCGTTTCTTTTTATTAAACAAAGAAATAAAAAACAGTGTTAATATTTCAACAAAAAGGACGCTAACTGTCTAATATAAATTACAGACTACGAGAAACGGAAGAGAATAATTATCACATCCTTTAACATCATGCTTGATTGCATACGTGTTGCAATTGACGGACCCGTTCACTAAAATTGAATATAACACTAGCAACGGAAATTACGTAAAATATCTTGCAAAAGGAGAAGTAAATATAATTACATTTCCCGATCCCGAATAACCGAGTCATTTTGATATTTAAAAAACAAGCCAGCGAAATCGGATAAAGCTCAATTCTTAAAAGTTTAATGTTAAATGTGATATAATTGCATAATTTTTCAAAAGATCTTTAAAATGATAACGCACTCGAAACGGAAGAGTCGAAAATACATTTGCATAAGGTACGTACAAAAAATACGTACATAATATATAAAATTCACTCCAAATGCTTTCTTGAATATTTTAATGTTTATGTTTTTGCGATATGTTTAAAAATTTAGTGAAAGGCTCCTAGATTTGGTAAATAAACAAGAAACTAAATGAGAATAATTCTCACTATATGCACTATGTTTATATAAAACACTTAAACAAAAACAAGTATATCGTGTTACAACTTCTTAGTGAGTCTAGGCTTACTAACTTTACTAACATTTACGGATTTTATCGCGTTTATTTTTACTTTTTATTTACTTTTATTATTAATTCCCGACGTTTCGGGCGCTTTCCAGCACCCATGGTCACGGGGGACTGAGATGACTGACGTCCCGATGTCATTGTTAAACCCGGAGTACCTTCAGCTTTTTTAATTATTGTTTATGGTCCGATCTATGCAAAATGAACTGACTATGTCCTGATGTGAAGCATCAACGTTCCGGGAAGTCTGCAGTTTGTGATCATATCCTAGACGGCCCCAACCATTACATCAGATTTGATAGACCACAAATCCTCGCGAAAGAACACCGATTCCTACCATGGATGATACGTGAGGCTATTGAAATTAAAAAACATCCTAATTTCAATAGAGAAGGAGGCTGGGTACTACCACCTGCTTGGGATCCTATAATCAATAAAATTAAAACTAAACCCAAGCATACCACTGCAAGACCTCAGGACATAGTCAGGTCATTTTGCATAGATCGGACCATAAACAATAATTAAAAAAGCTGAAGGTACTCCGGGTTTAACAATGACATCGGGACGTCAGTCATCTCAGTCCCCCGTGACCATGGGTGCTGGAAAGCGCCCGAAACGTCGGGAATTAAAAAAACTAAAAGTAAATAAAAAGTAAAAATAAACGCGATAAAATCCGTAAAAGTAGTTTTAATCATGTATAGTGTTCGCGTAAATATAAGAAATCATTATTTACTAACATTACTAAATTATATTGTGTCTTATGTCTAGACAACGCAAAAGCATGCCTTGTTTTATTAAATCTACCCGAGCGCCTAGCTTTATTTTTTTCATAGTACAAGCTTAGTTGAAGTGGTCAACGGGAGTATTAGTGGGGTTAACAACATTCCTAATATACTTTTTAGATTACTTGACGTTTGTGTACAGTTTCCATACAGTATGAATTTAGGTCTTCTGTAATCCGAAACTTAAATATTTGGATGCTCGCCATTTCTTATATTAAATAAATAAAACTCCGATTATGTTAGATACGAAAAATCTAGGTAATTTTTTGATGTCCCGAATAAGCAATAAAGTTTTACTACACTATTTTTATTTATTTACTTAAAAATTACTTTTTGCGTGTTTTTTTTAACACTTGAGATATAATTTTATAAGAAATTTTGTTTTTATTTTGTCTAATTGTTTTGCAACTTAACTTATTTAGATTTATATACCTGTAAACAACTTCAAATTAATTGTGGGAGAATTCACTATCCCACGTCACGCCGTGGGTGTCATGAGAGGCGATGGAGGGAAATGGAACAGGAGACTGGCGGCAGCATCTTCTTTTTTTAGTTATTATAAGCCAGTGTTTAACTACAACCCCACCTGGTGGTAAGTGGTAAAGAAGCTCTAGATGGCAAATAGATATATTTAGATGACGTCATAGTTTTGCGAACATGTAGAAAAGCTTACAGCCGTATTCGAAAGATTCAGAAAAACAAACCTTAAAGTCCAACTTGATAAGTGCCATTTTCTTAGGAAAGATGTAATATATCTAGGGCACACTATAACAACTGAAGGATTGAAACCCGATAATAACAAAATCAAAGCAGTATTAAAATATCCCCTACTCGTACCATAAAATCTAACAGTATTAAGGAATTTCTTAGACCTTGTAGGCTACTATAGGAAGTTTATCAAAGATATCGCTAAAGTCGCGAAACCCCTTACAACCTGTGTTGCAAAAAACAATAAAATAGTAAGTATAATTCTGTCTTAACCTAACAAAAGCCTATTTTCACTATTGCCTTGATGATTAGTGAGATTGACAACTCGTGTGGAATATAGGGAATATGAAATAAACCGAAAAGTTCTAAGAATTAAAAATTAAAACGCTACAAGTTTACAACCGCACCTCGCCTGTGGAATTTATATCTTTTGTTTCACATTGTAATACAAATAGCGCTAAAAAGATTGAAATCACACTTAATGTCGAAACAGATTACATCTAAACTGAACTGCGTTATAATTAATATACTCACTCATTTCTCACTATTATGTCAATTCGTTCATCGACGGGTAATTTATGTATGTGACATACAGCGTTCGCGGTTGTGTAGTAAATCAAAAGAAATCGTGATTTTCCTTAAATTACTATTTTCGCTAACTATTAAAAATAAGTAATGAATGACTTTTTATATATATACTACCATATATTTAGTCACTTACTTTGTTACTGTTCTATAAAAAAAAATATAACTGTTAAGACTACTTTCTAGTCATTGTCTTGAGATTGTGATATTCTTCAGTTCAACCAAAAGGGTCAAAAAATTTAACTCTGAAGTCAGTTTTTTTTGTCATTAATGTAAGAAGTGTGTGTTTTCTGTCGCGGTATGTTATTTAGTCGTCGTTTATAAATAAATGTTAATTTAATAAATGACGGTAATCTTTTGAAAATGTAACTTAGTTAATTATACAGAAAAGTGCGTCGTACTCGGTGCACATGATTCACTGAAGTCACATGCGATTCTCAGAGCATTGTTTCAAGCACAATGTTGTTTTCTTTTGCAATAACGCTGAATTCGCAACGATTGCGAAAGGTTTGAGTAGACACGTCCGTTTGACCGTCAGTATGTTCTTTTGCAATGTAATTTGTTATGGAATTTTTGATGTTTTTTCCGAATATTACATGAGAATGAACGAAAATTATTTACTTTAAATTCAAATTGATATATGGAATTTTTGATGTTTTTTCCGAATATTATATGAGAATGAACGAAAATTATTTACTTTACAACTTTTCTTTACAGTGTTTACCTGATCTTTAGATATTAATAACTTATGTATTTAATTTGTGTGACCTACTTCAGTATAATAGAGAAAATAAGGTAGCCCTCCATCAGGTAATAACGCACCTATAGATTCATTCTTAATCCAGGACAGATGTCATTATTTTACGGCCACAACATCCACTTAACATAGGGTGGACCGTGTGCTCCCACACTCTCACACTTACTTCTAAAAAAGGCAACATCGCGTTTGTGACGGAAATAATTCACCTACTTTTTCGAAGCACTTACGAGATCTAGCAAAGCCACAAAAGCTTTGAAAGGTTTCTTTGCACTGTAGATATCAAATCAATCTTATTCGATAATCCATTGATTTTGCTACAACAACATAATGATCATTAATAGATCTACAACAATTACGCAAAGACCG
The DNA here is from genome assembly GCA_907164705.1 of Parnassius apollo. NCBI lineage: Eukaryota > Metazoa > Arthropoda > Insecta > Lepidoptera > Papilionidae > Parnassius > Parnassius apollo. The sequence continues at coordinate 8,406,145 of CAJQZP010001196.1, forward strand.
TTTATATTACATAAAATTCGATGTTGACGTCACGGTAGCGTAGTGGCTTAACATCTAGCTGCTGAGCTACGGGATCATGGGTTTGAATTCCGGATTAAAACAAGTGTTTGTATGGCCTACAAATACTTTTTCTGCGTGTAAATACATCCATATGCAATTTATACACCTAATTAATTATCAATGTATATATAAAGAATAAATTTCTGAAGTAAGGAGAAGTATTCTTAAATAAAATAAATGAAAACAATATGAGTATACTTATAAATAACATATTAAAGCCCTTAACACAAGAAAAAACTTTGCAATTCTAAAAACAAACCAACAATCCTTCAAACTAAACAAACTGGAAGCACCGAACACCCATTAGTAAATTAAATCTCAATGTTAACATCAACCTATGCATACATGAGCTGGACGTATCTCATTTAGAAACATGTAGATCTGAATGCATTGCAAACACGTAAAAATAACGCGTTAAAACAGTGCGGTATATGAAACGATAAACGGACTATAACGGGAAGCGCACGAAGTACTACTCGTATGAATCGGTGCAAACAGTGCACGCTAGGCTGCGCCCGTGAACGCCGAGCGCATCAGCAAAAACAGCATTATGGAGAATTTCTCCTCATGTCCACGCTTGCTTGATCTGTATGAATTATATTATGAAAGCCTTAGTGTTCAAACATCTTCCCCTTGAGCTTAACAAAGAATAAATGATAGTACTAACGTAGTTCAGTTAGCAAACTGCTGAGTGAACTAACAAACGTAGTCTTACCATTGAGGTGTTACTACTACGTAAGTAATATAGTTCGATGAGTTTTACATCTTAAGTGAGCATTATATACTTTTACATAATTACTTATAGAACAATAAAGTGCACTAATTTCGCAAAAAAATGGAACACTTATATCGATTTTAATAATCTCAAATGGTAAACATTTTCTCCATCTAGATGCTAACGAAAAGTTTTTTTTTTTAATTTTAAAATAACTCCATCTAGATGTTAACGAACAGTATTTTTTTTTTTTCAATTTAATTTAAAAGTAATTTTGATTTAAAATTACAAATTGAATGCATAATTATTGATTACTAGCTATCCACCCCGGGTTGACACGAGTGATTTCTGGATCTCGACAACAGCGCCACCTACCGGGTCCTATTGTGAATCTAAACCATACAGGAGGGTAAACCCTGCTATTGAGCGGGTATTCAAACACACAAAAAATTTCATCCGAGCCATTTTAGTGTTTTAGCGAGACTAACGGTCAACAATAGATTTTTAAATATTTTTTATAGGATAAGGTGACAAACGAGCACACAGGCGATTGCGAACTGACCCTTTGCACATAATATTTATAATAATTTAGAAATCGTATTACAATGTGTTAGAAATTATATTACAATGACAATGCACTTAATCTCAATTATAATAACCTCTTACCGTACGAGAAGAACAATGATGTTCATAATATAGACACGTAGACATAACAATAATTAAATAATAATTTATACTTAATATCTAATTAATAATTTATACTAAATATTTGATGTATTTAATTATATCAAATAATTACTATAGATTACTTGTACTATTACTATTGATATTTGTTAAATAAATTTGACTTTATTAGATAATTATTAAAGAACTACATTAAAACGAATGAATAATTTAAAAATACTAGAATTTTTAAATTACAACTAACAATAATAAGCTAAAACGTTAAATATAGGTAATACAAAAAAATGGTAGACCCTGCAAGCCATCCCTGGAACTCCCCGGTAATTTCAAATGCAAAGCGCTCCAAATTTCACCAAATTACGAGTATGTTGCAAAATCTCGAAGTTATGTTAAAAAAACCGTTTTTTTTTTATTCTTTTTCCTTCGATATCTCGCGAACGAATGAACCGATTTTTATTATCCAAATGGCATTCGACGTCATTTTTTGAAGTTAAGAGCTGATTAGTTTTCGAAATCGATTGGTAAAGCCGTTTAAAGTTTATTCTGAAAAAACAGTTTTCCAAAATTTCTACTTTTGCGGCTTCTCTTTGTCTTTGTCTCTTTGATTTCTGTTTACATACTTACATACATACATACATCCGTACGGACGTCCACGTGAAATCAGTCAGAATAGCTTCCTGGGATCTCAAAACTTCGAGATCTGATGAAAACTCGATTTTCGAAAAAACCAATAACTTTCCTATTTTTGTAAATTTTCAATTTTCTTAGCGGGAAGTTAAAAAAATAAAGGTACAGCGTTGTGGCCAACTTTAATCATAAATTAAAATCGTAAAACATACATGTGCTATAGCTATATAGATAATTGTATATCTCTAATTCTCTTTAAGTCGTCTTTTGTTTACTTATTTTATACCAGTGCTTGTCGTACGTGTTAAATCCTACCGTATGGTGAGTGGTGACGAAGCCTTAGATGGTTGTCTTACCTTTGTTGTTGTTGTTGATGTTTTCAAGGTTAAAAAAATTTTCACCAGTAAATAGAAATTCTTACCCCACCCTTTTCACTGATTGTGACTTACCTGAAAAAAAAACGAACAAAATTATTAGTACAGATATAATTTATATTTGCGATTTATATCACTTGGTGTAACCTCATCTTCATCTAAGTGATTTGGATATAAGTTAAAAAAGCAAGTTTCTATGCGAACTACAAAAATTAAAACAGATGTATAAAAATACTTTACATCTAAACTTCACAACTTTTAAAATAATCGTTTACAAGTGGGGTAGTGTGCTATCACTTTTTTATCATCATCAGCTCTCAACAGGATACAAGTATCTTCAATTTTACTGACGATTTAACAGATGTCAAGCAGATTTTCGATAGATGTCTCATACCTTTGACGCCGAGTATTCAAGATTTAGTATTAACGAGACGTCTATATCACATTCTATCGCAGGCTATGAGATCTTTCCTACGTCTATCACACGAGTGGCATAAGGGACGATTTATGACGGACGGAACGATTGATATTGTGTTGCGTGATTAGTAAGCTGAAGTGGCAATGGACCGGCCATATAGCTCGAAGAACCGACAACCGATAAGGAAAAAAGGGTCTCAAGTGGCAGCCTCATACGGGTAGGAGAAGTGTAGGGCGACCCCCACTAGATGGCGTGACGACCTGGTAAGACATACAGGAAGTTGATGGATGCAGGTGACTCAGGACCGTGCCTCGTGGCATTCCTTGAATGATGCCTGATGGATTATCTTCTTAATAATTAAGCCGTGTCATCGCTTAGCTCGTCGCCATCTAAATCATTCCGACTTTTGCAAGTTCTTACGTATGGAACAAGTATTAATTACTTAATTTTGATTATCCATGTGGACTAGTGTAAAAAGCATTATTAAAAGCGTAGTGATCATAATAAAACTTCATTTATACATAATTAATCACCAAAAATAAACGAAAAATTCTTATGTCAGTTAAATCATTGTAATGTAATTGTGGGTCCATTTCATTATACTAATTAAATAATATTTCCCACTTCGAGCTTAACATGCACTAGTTATGGGATTCCTATTCGTCACTTAAATCTAAATTCTACTTGTAGTTAAATTCTTACTTATTTTAAAATTTATAAATTAAACGATTGAATAATGCTTTTTATGCACTTGTTTCAATTTAAACGTAAAAATTGATAGGCTTACTCATTAATTTTCAAACTCAATCGACAGTCAACTAATTTTGACAAAGTAAATAATGCTCTGTCGAAACTAGTACATTGGTTTAACGCTAATAATTTGCTCTTAAATGTCAATAAGACAAAATGTATTAAATTTACAATACCTAATGTTAAACATTCAAATATCAGTATGCTCTTAAATGGGGAAGAGTTGAGTCTTGTGGATACCACTTTTTTTCTTGGTATTACAATCGACGCGAAGCTTCAATGGGGCCCCCATATATCTAAATTAGCAGGCAGACTTAGTTCTGCGGCATATGCTGTAAGAAAGATTAGAAGTCTCACCAATATTGAGACAGCTAGCTTAGTTTATTTTAGTTACTTTCATACCGCAATGTCTTATGTAATTTTACTATGGGGTAATGCGACTGACAGTAAAGTAATACATATTTGTTTTGCAAAAGAGAGCTGTACGGGCAATTTATAACTTAAATTGTAAAGAGAGGCTTAGAAAAAAAATTAAGGAAATAAACATATTGACTGGCATCACAAATTATTTATGAAAATGTAATGTATGTATATAAAACATAAATAGCTTTAATAAGAATAAAGATGTTCATATTTTAAAATCTAGGAACAAACATAAGCTTGTAATACCAGTTACTAAACTCCATAGAATTAGTAATTCATTTATGGAGCAATGTATACGCTTTTGCAACAAAATCCCAGAAAATATACAAAATTTGTTATTAAACAAGTTTAAATGTTTTATTGAAGAAAAATTGTACAAAAAGGGTTATTCTAATATAAATGAATACATAAATGAAAAGTACCCCTAGGAGTGAAGAAACCACCGCCACGCTGATTCCATAAAAATTCATACAAAAAATGTGTAGAATTAATTACCTAATTGTAAATTGAAATATGTTTAAAAAAGTCCCGCTGTGTTTCTTGCTGGTTCTTCCCAGGACAGAGGTTTTTTTGCGAACCAGTGGTGAATAAAAAATGACGTTGAATAAGTATTATACAATAATCAATATTGACTAAAAATCATTCATTTCATTTCATTAAAATTGATATCCACCTGTGAAGTGCTCAAAGTTGCTCTCCCTCTCTCTTTTTACTAAATCGTAATAGAAAGAGACAGGTATAGAGATAATTATTACGTAATTTAAGTAAGCAATTTTAAATAAGGTCATAACAGTTTTATTGAGTACTGAGTATAACAACATCCGATCACTGTACTTCATTATTTACCATGCATGGTGGTAAGCAAAAAGATTGCATCAACAACAAAGCGGTCACGTTCCTGCACCTATCAATCAGAGGAACGAACACTGATTCATGGCAATATTCGCCTGTAGTGATCGCGAGTGAATTCTAAATGAGGCAAATAAGCAATTATGCGCTCATATTCAGGCTCGATTACGCGATGTGGGAAATTTCGGGGCACCCCGCCATGTGCAGCAGTTCCGACCGCAAAAGGGAATAACAATAAAACACATTTAGCCGAATATACACGCTCCATTGTTATGTATGTACTTCTGTGCTTTATATGGGAACCTGTTGTTATTAATGAAAACAAAGCGAAGAGTTGCACAATTATTTGCAACAACTCATATATTATTATGAGCCGTGGTAGCTCAGATGGTTAGCGCTCGCTGTAAATTTCACAGTACACGAGCAAGCCGGGTTCGATCCCCGCCGGCACCAATGTAATTGTTAATTGAAATTTTAAGTGCTTATTTACCACGTGCTCGGTGGTGAAGGAAAACACCGTGAGAAAACCTATAAGTATGTCTGCGAAATAAAAAAAATATTTCGTAGAATATATAATATGTGAAGTTCGCCAACACGCTTTGGGGCAGCGCGGTGGACAATTCCTTGCCTTAAAACCCTCTCAGAAATGAGCGGAGGCCTTTGCCCAGGAGTGGAACGTATATGGGCTGTAACTTTAACTCTCTTATTAGGAAACAAAACAGTTACTGTACTATTTTTTTTGACATAAAGTTAAGAAATATTTTATATTATTTTGTAAAAATAAATAGATAATTATAATAACCTTTAAGTTTTTTTCTACTAAGCACAGACCTCCGTTTATTCCTAAGAGTTTTAAGGAATAGGAAAGAAATGGGCGCTACCGAGTCCTTACAAAGTAGTTAGTTTTCACCGCAAAACCCATGGCTAAACAACACTGGTAACGGCGGAAATTGTATCGTTCTAAAATAATATTTATTTATAAAATTTGTAATCGAAAATCCCAATCGTTTTTATAAAAAATAAACCGTTTTCACCACTAAAACATTAAATTATGAAGCAAAAGAAGTTTGTTTTAAAATACTTTTAATTTTTTTAGACAAATGTTAAATCCAGATAGATATACGTATACTGTATACATACAACAGAAATTCTAGCAGATTTCTGTAATTTACCCACTCGCAAGAGCATTGATTTCGTTTTTCTGTTAAAACCTTCTAACATCCTTAAATCGTTTATACAATTCATCGGCTTTAGCAAACGTTTGTTAGGAATTCCACGTTTAACAGGCGTAATATATATCACGGAACACCTTGTCCCGGGCGTGTGTAATGTGTTCACAATTCTATCAACAAAACACATACGGGATCACATTTACATAATAAGCATTGCTCGCACCCAGCGCCAGATTTATTCAGGTTTTTGTTGTTATTTTACCTCATTTCAATACGCTGTAAATTATATTCTGTGAAATCAAACAACACGACGATAACAGCAAGGCTTGTTTAATATTCATCGCCGAGTTTGTGTGTCAACAGATATAAGAGATAATCGGATTTAAGCGTGAGGCGAATCTGCGCTGTCGCGACTGACCGAAAAATATTTTCATAGCATTTACCTTTCGCTTCTGTTACAGATTACAGTGAGAGATCACGTCGGCGCAGTGCCAAACTATCAGATGTTTATCTGAAAGGTTTAAAAGGTCAAATCTGTGATTGATTGTTATGGTTTTCTTTCATTCGTTCTAAGTAATATTGATATGTTTCTGCAATTAATGGTTTTATTAAACTTTATTATAAAATTCGAAGGCATCAAATGCCGACTATCCTATATTTGCTCTAAAGTCCAGTAATTCTTAATATAATGTAATTCTTTATATAAATGTATAAAACTTTAATGAATTAAATTCGATCGTACCACATATTTGTTTATTGCTAACAATTATATCCTAAGAGTCCTGATGAGGGCCATCAAAAATAAAATGGAATATGGTCAGCGCGCATGCATGTCGCTGACACAGTGTTGGTCGCTCGCCAAGTGTCGCAAGCCGTCGCGTTGTCCATGTGGTGTTCTCCTGACTTCCGATATCGCTCTGACGACTGCTAATTCAGGGCTTCTCGGAGTTATTAATCTAAGAGGCCCTTTTTATAAAACCTACGTGCCTATCACATAATTGGGTTTTCATTTAAACATTAAGGTATTATGCATTCAAAATATTAGACCTAAAGGGCAAGTGGAAGACAAAGTGAAAAATGAAAATGGGTATGGACTCATAAAATGACTTAGTGTTACTGCTACAGCAACAAAAAAATATACAACTTTTTCTCTAATATGTAAAAAAGCAATACTGTAATTTTATAACAGACCATTTATTTTCACATAAATTATATTCTAAACATTAGAGAATGAAGCGAACCTGTATTTAAATAGCACTAAACTTATCAAACTTCTAGACTTATTTGATTACCAAACGTCTACAATTTGTACTATTAATTAGCGTGACTTATGCAAGCTATAAATTTAAATTAATTAGATATAAAATTTATTCGAATTAATATATAAGACGCGCTAATTAGTATCATTACTTGATGGTAAATAAAATACAATAACAATTAACAGTATGGGAATGGCGAATAATTTTTTATAATTGATTGACTCATTATAATACAAAATAATGAAAAAGTGATAGTAGCGTTAGATTAGATTAAGGATAAATTCGCCATTTGACTTTTGTCGTGGACCATTTCTAACTGAAACATTTTCAACTTACCTAGAGTGGTTAATGGGAATATTAGTACTGTTAAAAGCAATGCCTAAAACCCTTCCTTTACTGAGAATGACCTCAAAATGCACCTAATGGTAAGTGGATGCTACGGCCCATAGAATCTACATCTATCATCTTTTAAGAATGAAAATACCATCTGTATTTTGTTTCGTTCGTTGTAAACTCTGAAGACGTCATGGCATCCTCAGAGGTGATAACGTCGCCACAGAAACTACGTTCGACACGCTCAGTGGACGACCGGTGACAATAAGGACGAAATTAAAACTCTGAGCTAGCAAAATTGTTCAACGTTAGTGAAAAAACGATATTGATTCTTTATTTGAATTGAATTTAGTTAGATTGGTGAAAATAAGAAGCCCAACAAAATAATGCACAGACAAAAGAAAACTCACGTGAAACTTTATCGACTTGTCACTTATAATTAAAATGAATATTGTAACCCGAAATATTTGGACGCAGCAAAGGCAGCATAGTCATGTTAACACAAACTAAATCACAAGGCTCTACTGGATTTGCATTTTCTTGATATCTGCCACAATACTAGATGGTAGAACGCCTTGTCTGCCTAGGACTCCATTTAGGTAGGTAGTAGGTTCCACTCCGTCACCTATTGTGCCGGCAAACAGTAGTGCTTGTATTAATTTGGTCTGATCTGAAGAGTATAGCGAGCCCGTACCCCGTATAGTTACATTCCATTTTAGTCCTCGCTGGTGACACAATGCGTCTGTAGCGTTCTTAGTTTGAATAGTTGGCTGCAAGCGTCTATAGACTGTGGTAGCCATTTAACATAAGACTTTTAAGTCTGTTTGGCACTTCAGTTTTATTAACAAAAGCAATAATAATTATTGCAGAAGACTGATGGGACGAATTATAATCTACATGAACACAACTACGTCCTGAAACTATCTACAATTTACTCTTATTACCCAGAGTAATTTCGGATGATAGCATTCACGTTACTCTTACTTCACAACAAAAAGAAGTCATATGTTATAAAATTGATATTACGTCCCCGACATTTCATATATCGTCTTTATTACAATAGTTTATACAAAGGATCAACAGTACAATAGTTTATACAAATATAATATAAAAAACATAACATACATAAACACTCACGCCTGTCACCCAGAGGGGTAGGCAGAGACTACAGACTTCCATTTGGCACGATCCTGACTACCTCTCTCGCCTCATTCACATCCATACACCTACGCATACATGCCCGTCGGTTAAGGGTACTCCTAATTTGGCCCGTTTTCAATAAATCGCCAATTTGGTCGATCGCCTAGGACGTCCCTTTCCGACTCTGCCATTCACTTCTGCAACATAAATTTTCTTTTTCACTCTTTCCTCATTCATTCTTTTCACATGACCAATCCACCGAAGCATTCCTTTCTTAATCCTGGTCACAACAATCATCTTGCAAACCACACTCTTCTCTTATTACACAATTTCTTACCCTGTCATTCAGATTCAGCCCCAACATACTCCTTAACGACCGCATTTCTACCGCGTTCATTCTACTCTCGTGCTTCTTCTGCCACACCCAACTTTCACTACCATACATTAAAGTAGGGACCAACACAGCATTGTGAATTGCCATACGTGCATTTTTCGACACATTTTGACTCTTCACAATAGAGTGTAGGGCCCCATTTATTCTATTTCCTGCATTCGCTCGCCTTTCTATATCATTATCACATCTCCCATCCCTGCTAAATACGCAACCCAGATATACAAACTCATCTACTTGCTCGATCAATTCCCCTTCTATTCTTATTTCACATATCGTCTTACTTTCTTCTCTTTCAAAAACCATAACTTTCGTCTTACTTGCGTTCACTTTCATACCCCTTTCTTTTAATGATCTGTTCATTAATGTAACAATCATTTGCAGCTCGGCCGCCGACGATACAAGAATAACTTATTCATCGGCGTACAAAAGGCATTTGACAGTTAATTCACCCATTCTTAATCCGCATTCTTCAACTTTCAAATTTTGCAAACAACTGTCCATAAATAGGTTGAACAGCCACGGGGAAGCCACACAGCCCTGTCTGACACCTTTATGGATGCCAACCCAGTCCAAGTAGACCCCGTTGATCCCAACACAAGCACTAGAGTTCCTATAGAGCGACTCCAATGACTGTATCAATCCAGCGTTCAAGCCAAATGAATTCAGTGTTTTCCATAGCACATCTCTATCCACTCTGTCATAGGCCTTTTCCAAGTCCATGAACGCACAAAAAACCTTTTGGTTTTTGGCCAAAAACTTTTCCGCGATCATGCGCATGGAAAAGACTTGATCTGTAGATCCCATTCCCTTTCTAAATCCCGCTTGCACATCCCAAATTTTTTCATCAGTTTCTTTTTCATGACCCTTTCAATCAGTACCTTAGCATACAGTTTTCCCACAATGCTAAGAAGGCTGATACCACGGTAGTTTTTACAGTCCTGCTGCGACCCTTCTCCTTTATATACTAGGACTATCACGGCTTTGCACCAGTCTACCGGAACCCGCTTCAGTTCCCAGCATAAATGAAACAAGGTGTGCAGCGGGCCTGCCACCACTTCCTCTCCAGCCCTTAGCATTTCGAGTGAAACTCTATCATATCCGGCAGCCTTACCTCCTTTCATCCTTTTCATTGCTTTCATTATTTCATCTATATTTATCTCGCTACCTCTTTCCTCTTCTTTCGGAGTTTCAACTTCATTTACTTTATACGTTGTCTCCTCACTCATAAAAAACGCTTTCAAAATATTCCTTCCATCTCTTTAAACTCAAAACTTCATCATTCAGAATATAGCTATTCTCATCTCTTATAGCATTCATTATAGGCTGTTTTGAATGTCCCCTGGCAGTTCTTACGAGTTTCCAGAACATTTTAATATTTGCCTGGAAGTTATCCGATATTCTTCTATCATTCATATCCGTTCTTTCTTGCTTTTTCCTTTCAACTACTTCTTTTACTCTCTTATTTAGATGTCTAAAGACTGCCTTTTTTCTTTCAATTACATCATTCGTACCGCTAGAATTACCAGCCTTTTTTGCTAGTAAATCTAGCCATGTAATAAATTCACATCTATATTGTAATAAAGACGACGTTTGTTCGAGATAAATACTACTAATAAAACTTTTTCAGATTCAATAAACTCTGAATATACTCGTGATCAATTACGGCTCTGTGGGAGCTCAGGGGCTAAGCGTTCGTCACAATTTTCACAGCAAGTTCAGTTCGATCCCCGCTGACACCAATGAATTTGTAAATTGCGATTTTAAGTGCTGATTTACTAAGTCCATGACTTAGGGTACGTGCGTTAAATATTACCAGGTCGGTTCGCCTTAGATGGTCACAGAACCTCCACCGGAGATTCATACGAACAACGCATGACCCTTCGTTAACATGGCCGCCACCGTAGTTAGGAATAGTGAGGCTGCCGGGGACTAGGCGTTTCTTTATGTCGTTGGTTATGGGGGGGTCAAATACTTCGTATTTGCCATAATTGCCATGCTTGCCAAACGGGTTTTCAACCGAAGTTTTTTATTGTAGTGTTGCTGTTATCAGAAAGATGCTGCTGCCATTATCCTGTCTTAATTTCCCTCTGATGCCTCTTACGAGACCCACGGGAAGATATTGGGACGTGGATATCCTTAGACCGCTACTACACGGTAAATAAATTAATATTATAGCAAATGTCTGCCATCGCCAACAATCTTTATCGAGACTAGAATTTTCATCCCTGTTACTTTTCTATGAACAAGTGAAAGATTTATTTCATTTTACTATTTTCGCTTAAAAATAATGTCAAAATATATAATATTTCGATATAATGAAGTAAATTATTATTTTTATATTAAATTTTATACAAATAACGTGATCATATATATTACTCGTGTTATATTTCAAATAAAAAGGGCCGACGCACTTGAACTCTAAACTAAATAATATCCATTCATTAACTGCATATTAAGAAACGGCATAACAAAACAGGTTCGATATACGTGAGGTAACTATTATGGCTCGGATTCTGCACTTCCCCCGAGCGGCTAGCTCGCAAATCATAAACGATTAGAATTATTAATATTATTGTCGTGTGTTCCGCTGAGTTTCAATATATCGGATTATGGCCCATCTAAAATGCGGCTATTGTCATGAAATTTTAATATTTCTTAGGGGATATTGCACTGTAATCCTATTGAAGTAGTAATTAATGCGGCTGTAGTACGTGATCGTTAAGGCGTAATGCGAATCTGAAACGGATAAAGACTTCTTATAAAGGTGTCATTCCAAATGACAAACAATCACAATATGATTTCATAACATTGGTCACTGAGCTCCAATGACTGCATTAATCTGCGTTCAATACAAACTATCAAGAATAGATACCATCAAGTAGTTCTTTGTAGCGTTAGATTAAATTAAATGTTCAAGGCCAATTTTGTCATGATGCACCTACTTTATTTCGATCACGGCGACAACTTCCTTAATGTCAGCAGTTACCAATTGTGCTGGAAATATTAATAGCAGCTTTCATGTAGGCGCACGAATACGAGGGCAATCAAACTATAAATAATTTAATACCAATGAAATACGATCAGGGATAGGATAAAATTACGAGTTAGAGACACGGGGACAAATATAAAACAGCAAACCTGAAAGCCCCGTTGAAATTCGAATAAGGAATACAAAGCTAAGAAGTTTAGTAATTTGATCAGTTTCACTTGATCGTCGTGTCGTTTAGTAATACGAGAAACAGTAATTTTTTCCCTTCTTTTAATAACTTTTCTTACTCTTCTGCTGGATTTAGGTTATTTTAAGTTTACCAACTAACATAGAATTTGACAGATTCAGAATAAGTCAAGTATATTATAATGATAATCTACGAGAAGAGCCCAATATGCTGGGCGGGTTGGTGCATGCAATGTCGATACAAAAGTACTTGCAGTGCTGATCCTTTTTACCAGTCTGCGGGATATGGCCACAGCGTAAAGAGTAAGGACTTTACCCATGTGATATAGCTTTAGTATTCTCGAAAGGAGCGATCTATTTTTAGCATGGTGCACAATGTTTTTGATATTTGACGACTCCGTGGCGCAGTGGCTTAGTAACGGGTGGCTGCGCTGGGGGTCGCGGGTTCGAATCCCGCACGGAACAAGTATTTATATGACCTACAAATAATTGTTCCGGGTCTGGATGTTTGTCCTTGTGCAATTTATGTTTGTAAACTGCCCCCACGATACAGGAGAAAATCGTAGTGTAGGGGTAACGTTTTTAAAGAAAACAAAAAGAAAAAAAAAAGATATTTATAGAAAATTTACAGTACAGATCGACAGGAATTAAAGTAACAACTAGAATGTTACTATACTAATATAACTAATATTATTAATGTAGCAGTCATAAATGAACGTTACTATAAAACTACAATTATTTTGAGAGAAATTGCTATAAGATATTTTATTTATTTATTTTCCTAGCATAACCAACGAGTCTTAAACCTATCTGCATTAAAATAACTGATGGATATATGATAAAATGTTAAACGAGGTACTTTGTGCGGAATATTATTTTTCCTTCTGTCTAGCAACCATCACCTTATATCTATCGCCAAATTGATTCGCTCATCATACAAAATGTAGCTAAAGAGCCTAAAAACCAACACGCATTGGGGCAGTACGGTGGACACTTCCTTGCACTAAAACCCTCTTAGAAATTAGACGATGTCTGTGCCTACGAGTGGGAAGTATAGGCTGTAATTTTAAAGAGTCTATAATAATTGTGGCGTGCAACCAACTTCTATCTCCATTAGATTAAAGATATTTTAATTGCACTTAAAGTACAGATTCACCGCGTGCACTGCGCCAAAGAAAAACATACTAAATAAACTTGCATGTCTGAAAAAAATTGAAATTTATATCACGGAAAGAGTATAAATAACTGTGTAAATATGATTCATTTTACTTATTTGCTTTACTTTACCATTTTAAATTATTTATTTGCGTTTACTAGAAATGGTATACCATTTGTTCATGCAAAGGAAAGACAGTCAGTGAACTTTTAGCACTAACCTATATCATAGTATTGGGAATGTTTTCTAGTATTAAATACCTACTTTAAATTGGTATTCATCGATTATGATTTCACACCACACCATTTAAACCTCAATTCAGTGTAACCGCAGTACGATATTATAGTACATCTTCTAAAATAAAATTCTTTGTAACAATCAATATCGTTTTTATCAAAGTTACTCCAAGTTAGTGCTAAACTTACCGCAATTAGAAAAAAATACAACAAAATTTTATTGTGATGCGTTAATTTTATTTAACGCGTCACAATGAAATCATCCACTATTATTCACATTCATTATTTGTTTCCTTTACATTCCTAATCTTGGCTCACTCCGATTAAGGTAGCAACCGCTAACACATATATCAAAGTACTTGCGTCATCAGTAACGTCGACTATACAAGAAGGAGATTCGCGAAACCTAATGGAAATCAGAATATCAGAACGCACTAATCATACGTGTAGCAGAACTCCGTTCTCAATTATTAAACGCGACAGTATGCATGACCCAGTGTGGGCGATTTAATATTCAAGAGTCGCGCGTCCGTGGCGCACGCTTCGGTGTAATAAAAGCACGCTCCGACGCTTAACAAGCTGGACCGATGAGCTCCTTCGTATTTCAAACAAGTTGACCCCGTACGTGACCGCTACGAGGCGAGATCTTAATTTCTGCTGTAACGAGGAGATTGTGAATTATTGACGTTATTTGATAAGTGCGCTTAGTTTGTGCCTGTTGCGTGTTAATGATTCACGTGGTAACTTTTAGTTGTATTATAGTATTGAAGAAACATTCTCGAGTAGCAGCCTCGTACTGATAAGCAAAGTGTAGGGCGACCCCCACTAGATGGAGGGATGACTTGATAACAGATAGAAGAAGACGATTGATGGAGGTGGCTGAAGTTAGTGCTTCGTAGTATTCATTGTAAGGGCTCAGCTATGGACATGTAATGGACTGAAATGATGACAATGAAAATATTGCCAGTAAAAATAAATATATACATAAACTCTTACATCTGTCACCCATAGAAGTAGACAGCGACTACGGACTTTCATTTGACACGATTTTGACAAAACCCCCTCGCTTCTTTAACATTTGCTTATACATGCATGTCGGTTATGGGCTATATTGCTTAAATTAGCCTGTCACCAATAGACAATCTATTTTCAATTAAGAATTAAAATGCAGATGTTTGTCACCCCTAAGTACTAAGATATAATGTAGTCACCAGTAAAAAGGGGCTTCGGTTTTCTACACTCACTCAATAAAAACTTAATTCAGGGCAAGTTTTATAGAAGTTTTGAACTCGGTTTGTATTATTAAATCAATACAATATCCAAAAGCTCGAATAGACGTAACACAAATTTCGAAATATTTTTGTTTAAATAAGTTCGCTCTCGAACAACAGTTCAAATTCAAAGCGAAAGTAACATCACTGGTATGTTAATTACAAATTAGATTTAAAGTTATTTATCAATAACTACTCAAGATTGAAGAGGTTCGTGCTAGAATGGATACGCCGACAGCAATTTCAAACTTAAACTTCCAAGCTGTAAAGAAAGTTATCAGCAATCGAGGGGCCATTGATTGCGCACAAAGAGCCTTTCGTCTCGCGACATTCGAGTTCGATTTTGCGCTCACAATACGGACGTCGTTTTTCGTCTTGCATTTGGGATTATTGCTGCACGGTTGGTTCAGTCTACGCCGGTATTGTTCGACCCTTGTCGTTTAGCTTAAATTTTCCATATATATGTAAAAAGTCGACGAATGCTCTCATGGCGTGCTTATTAAAATGATTGCTTATACCATCGTCGATTGTGATTAAAAACAAGTAAAGACAAGTAAAGAGCCCTATTCAAAATCCTGATTTGTAAATTTGGGTATTTATATAATGATTTCTTATATTTACGCGAACATTGCACATGATTAAAACTACTTTTACGGATTTTATCGCGTTTATTTTTACTTTTTATTTTTAATACCCGACGTTTCGGGCGCTTTCCAGCACCCATGGTCACGGGGGACTGAGATGACTGACGTCCCGATGTCATTGTTAAACCCGGAGTACCTTCAGCTTTTTTAATTATTGTTTATGGTCCGATCTATGCAAAATGAACTGACTATGTCCTGAGGTCTTGCAGTGGTATGCTTGGGTTTAGTTTTAATTTTATTGATTATAGGATTCCAAGCAGGTGGTAGTACCCAGCCTCCTTCTCTATTGAAATTAGGATGTTTTTTAATTTCAATAGCCTCACGTATCATCCTTGGTAGGAATCGGTGTTCTTTCGCGAGGATTTGTGGTCTATCAAATCTGATGTAATGGTTGGGGCCGTCTAGGATATGATCACAAACTGCAGACTTCCCGGAACGTTGATGCTTCACATCAGCTATATGTTCTAAAAAAGCTGAAGGTACTCCGGGTTTAACAATGACATCGGGACGTCAGTCATCTCAGTCCCCCGTGACCATGGGTGCTGGAAAGCGCCCGAAACGTCGGGTATTAAAAATAAAAAGTAAAAATAAACGCGATAAAATCCGTAAAAGTAGTTTTAATCATTTGGGTATTTATTTATTTGCAATTAATAAATATTTTATGGCATTCAAAATCAATATTCGATATATAATATTCGATAAACGCAAATATTAATTAAAAACTCAAATTCATTAAAAGTCAGAACTCAAGGATTTTAAAGATAGCAATAAAATATATTTTGTGTGCGAAAAGAAAAGACAGGCGAAGTGCACCGGCGGTAATTTATCACATAAGGCCTGTCAAAAAATCCGCTAACTCGTATGCATCAGTTGGAAGCTTAGTCCATACCTGGCGGGTTGGTCAGCTCAAAAGCAATACTATTTAATTAAAATTTTTATAGCATTCACTATTGCAAAGTTTATAAAAGGGAGGTCTTCCATTCAACCCATTGAGTATTTGTAGCACTTCAAAAAAACATCTCTCTGGTAATGTTGCTCCTCAATATTAGTTCGTGAAATTTTCGCCATTAGTCTCCAAAGACCCTAAATCTACGTAAAATACACAAATCACTTGAATGGCACCGTCTTACAATCCCCATTTAACACATAATCACTGTATCATCATATCAGAATAGCAAAAATCGACTGAACAATATATTTTTCTGATTCATAACAGTGCAGGTCCATTTTGGCTGGAAGCCAAGTCGCTTGCACAATGCACAATAAATACCTAGTTCTGCGTCTACTCTTAATTACTTCACCGATATTACACGAGTATACACTACGACCGTCATATTATTTTACTATCTGCTAGACTATATGGACGCCCACATGATATAAACATTGTTGTCAGCCAGTAAATGTCTTCTAAATTATTTTGGCAGGCCAACTTTCAAAATTTCTGATCTAGAAATCATTGCAGTTCCAGTTTCCCTCTCAGTCGCCTCTTACGACACCCACGGGATGATCTGGGGTAGTGGATATAACACACAACTTCTGAAACATTAAGGTGATACCTTGAAAATTTGGTGGTTTTTCTATTTAACATATTTTTTTAAGTTTTATAGGTTACAAACCAAAATTTTGGTACATGATTTTTGACTATATGACCTTGGATTGCATAAAAGGAAAACACAATATCAAGTAATTTTCTCGATAGAAAAAAAATTGCAAAGTAGGCTCTAATCATTTATTATTTCTTCATGACTCCACAATATTCTTACGAATAAGTTCAGGGAATTATTTTTAAGGCATAGTAAATAATCATATCCAAGTTTTCATAAACCAGTTTTTTTTTAATCCATAATGAAGTTTTGTTAAAATAAATGTTGTTAGGCGCTTACTTAATTTTTTTCCGAGCGCTTGCTCGGTATGGCTATCTCATAATTTGCGTACTATAAAGACATTGCACCACTTTCATTTTGACACTCCCTCAGTCGTCCGTCCGTTGGCTTCACCGACAAAGGAATAAGCCACGCCCCCAAAACTTCGATTCATTATCAAGGTATCCCGTTAATCAAATATGAGGTGAAGGAAACTGAAACAGGAGGCAGGCAGCAAAATTTTCCTGATGAAAACTGAAAATAATAAGAAACTACGGTTACTATCCCACCCGTCAAGCATGGTAGAGCCACGCCGCAGCTATATTATAGTACCAGTACCAGTGTAAAATAGCAGCTTATTGCTACTGTGTTGTGTATGGTGAGTGTGTACCGGAGACCGTTTTTCACTTGTAACGAGGCATTCTATCTTATTTCTCAGGATTCACAACGCATCTACTCTTTGCTTTTAATCGAATATTGTAGATATCTATGACCCAAAAATTCCATTTACCGTCAGATGCACTGTGTACACGTTTATCGTACTTATACTATGACAAAATCCGTCCCTATGAGACGACCTGCGGGAGACGCCTATGTACGGCAGTGGACCTTTGATAGGCTATATTCAATAAATGAATAAATAAAAATTTAATATTATGTGATATTGAATGTACCCACATACGTATTCAGAAATTCTCCAATAGCCAGTTTTCCTCGTACTAGCAAACGATGCTCTAACAAAAGACGAATAGGAATAAATCTATCCAATATTTCGAACTAAAATTGATTAAATATGATGAGAAATACCATGAAAAGTGCGACGTGAAAGAAGAAGTTTAACGCTCACCACACTGCCCAAAGTGGAGAATGAACAATCCCTATTTATTTACGTAATACTCGTTCCTGTTAAATCATGATATGAATATAATTTTTTTACACACGCTTTGAGCTTTATTTAAAATTTTTGACATTAACACTAACTTAGGAGAAGATTATTTACTTCGGTTTTATATAACAAACATTTTTGATAGTAGTTTTTGCTGAATATCAGATAATTCTCATCGGTAATATTTAAGTCTAGATCTTATTATTTTAACATGTATGTTAAAATCATCTTTATATCCCGCCTTATCGTCGCGGTGGGGCCCAAAAAGGAACCCACTTGGACCCGAGGTGGCCACTCCGAGTGGGCGTGGTGAGCCCACTTCGGATGTGTGTTGGTGGGCTACGGCGAGAGGGTTGTCTTCTCCCCCTACCGCTGCAGCCGTGGTGGAATCACGAGGGAAGAGAAGTGTTAGTATGGCGATGCGCCACTCGCTCTATGCTATGTTATGCTGTGATGGTTGGGCCGCGGAGGGAGAGGAGTGACGATATTGCGAGGCGCCGCTCTTCCTACACTTCGCAGCCGAAACTTCGTTGGCGCTCATTTTTCCTGGCCCCAATGGCCTCCGAGTGTTGGACTCTGGGGGGTCCATTACGTAGGTGGCGTTAGAGGTCGTAGAGGAAGGAGCACCTTGTGGTCCTGCGTGGCGCTAGTGGGGCCGCGGATGTTTGCGAAAGCGTTCTCGTGACCCTGCCAATATGGAACACCATAGGGTTTTAGTCGATATGAGTCCGATATAACACGTCCTTGCCCACGCGAGGCGTGTATACGTACTGCGTAGGCACTTCCACATGTTAAAAAAAGGATACAGATGGCAAATGTAAAGGTGCAAAAAAGAGTGCGCAATTCGACAATTTCCTATTTCAAATAAATTGAAATGGGAATATGTTAGATATGTTTACATGATACATGGGTGTGGTGGCAGTGTAAGATAATCCATCATACTATTTCGCCCAGTGGATGGCGTAATAGGCAACTATGAAAAATGCCAAAAAGATTTTGACTTCTGAAAAATGGCGCTACAATTATATCTTTATGCTTGACGTCAACATTTCAAGACCGTCAACGGGAAGCAGCGCCAAAAATGCAGGCGGTGGTAATGTGATCGTCAAACCGCCTACATATCGTGACGATTAAGGAAAATCATCCCTACAAACAAGATGAAGAATTACTCTGCAAAAATACTAAAAAAATTACTTTATTTTTAACAAACGTTCATTATCATCATCATCATTATTACAGCCCTTTACAAGTCCACTGCTGAACATAGGCCTCCCCCAAGGTATGCCACAAAGCACGGTCCTGAGCCACCTGCATCCATCGACTTCCTGCATGTCTTACCAGGTCGTCACTCCATCTAGTGGGGGGTCGCCCTACACTTCGCCTACCGGTACGAGGCTGCCAAACATTATTTCATAATAATTCAATGTATATTGTTTTAAAGAAACAAATTAACCCCACAATTTCTACCACATGTTTCATAAATTCCCCTAGAATACTATTCCATAACTAAGGCCCTGTCATTACTATTCCTAGAGCGAGACATTACACCTGGCTGCGGTGAAAGAAGGCTGTATAAACAGTATGTTTATACCGCCCTATAAACATGAGTGAAGCTTGAGGTCGTGTAACATAAAGTGATTTTTAAATCACAGCGCGTCGAGACTAAGTTATTTGGGACGCACTCGTTACGCACATTAAGCCTCTAAATGTGGGGTCTTACATTTTAGAGTGGTTGATAATTTTACTATATATACGCACAAACACTGATTAAACTGTTGACAGGATAGTAGGTAGGACAAGTACATTGATTAAAGGGCTTTTTAAGAATCAAAGTAAGCACAAAGAAGAAAAATTACGTGTCAATAAAATGTGTTTATTTTATATGCTGAAACACAATAAGAAAATGTACGGTTAATGAAACTTCTAAATAAAAAAAAGAATAAGGTATATTATAACTACACTGTAACTTTTTTCATAGAATAAGGATGACAAACCAGCACACAGTACACCTGATTGTAAGAAGTTGCTGTGGCCCAGAGACATCTACTCGTACATCTATCATCGACTACGAATCAAAATGCAGATGCGTTTTCACCTGTGAGGACTAAGAGGGAATGCCTCGTTTCCAGTAAAAAGGGTCTCCGATTCTCTACACTCACCATACGAAACACAGCAGCGTTAAGCTTCTATTTTACGCTGGTATTCTGTGAGATCGTGGTTCTTCCCCGGTCGAGCCGACCCATTCATACTACAACTATATTACTAATATAGCTGCAGCATGGCTCTACCACATATGAAAACGTAACTGTTCCAATATAATATAGCATCATCATATTGGTTTTATTGTCTTATTATTAGTATTATAAAAAGAATGTATATAATGATTAAAATTATCATAAGAACATAATTGTTTTGTTACTGAAGAGTCATAAATTGTTAAACCAGGACCAAAACGAACCGAATCAAAGCGTTACCCAAAAATTGTTAGGTAACCGCGATAGACTGCCGTCGGAAAGTCAAAATCGACCAACAAATTCAATTAAAAGTTTGCTGCGAGTAACCTAAACCGACGAACGTTAGATAAAGCTCAATTAATTATTACAAAGGGACGTCTTTGCAACATCACATAAGCGTGATCAGTGGCGGGAAAACTAGAGGAAAGCATGTACGTAACTATTAAGCAATAGCTCATTTATACGGCTCAGTAGTCTGGAGATGCATAGAGTAAGCTATCCCTTTTTAACTATTTTATTCTTATATATCCGTCCTTATCGGGCAAAAGGGGAAATGCGAGAAGGGGCTATTTGTTTTTACAGTCGAACGACGACGAGCAAATTAGGTGGACAAACTGTTGAAACGTTCGAGGTGTCTGTATTTTACACTGCGAAAATTCTTCTCTTAAAATCACTGTGGAGTGTCTCAACGATTGAGTTCAAGTAGGGTTATAATTTTATCTTCGCTTCCTATAGGGGTTTTACTTGCTCGATCTGCGTATTATTGGAAGGTGCTTGAGGAATTTTCGAGCTTAAGTTTTATTTCGCACAGAAATATCTCGTTCATTTCCATTTCTTCTGTCACACAGATTGGTTCACGTTACACGTTCACAATACTGTTTAAGTTATGTGAATATATATATATATATATATATATATATATATATATATATATATATATATATATATATATAAATAAAAAAAAAACATAATCCTATTCCTATACCTTTATTCTTGTTATTATATATAATCGGAATCTCGGAAACGGCTCCAACGATTTCCATAAAATTTAGTATCCGGGGAGTTTCGGGGGGCAATAAATCGATCTAGCTAGGATTTATTTTTAGAAAATGTCTTTTTGTCCGTGTTTTTAGGCAATGAAAAACTGCTACAATATTAGAATAAGAAGGTAAATTTTGACAGTTTATTAATGATTACAAATAGCTTAATTGGTATATTGGGCGGTCACAAAATCGTAATACCATGGCTAGAGCCCAAACCGACCGACCGACTTTTTTTAATTTTATTTCAAGTTCCTTTCTTTTTTGAGAAAATCTATTTTTTCGAACCCCATTTTTTAGTCTTTTTTAAAAACACGAAAATTTAAATTAAACTAATTCCATTCATGATTTTTTATTCAAATAACCAGTTCAGTTTTTTCTATTATGTCGCTAAGATAAAAAAATATTATTCGTATTTCATCAGTATGTAATTTGTATCTAAATATAATTTCCAAAACACACGAAATAAAAAAAAACCGAGCGAAAAATACCGAGCAAAGCTCGGTCAACCGGGTACTATATATATAAACATACACATAAACGAAGCAGTCCTATAAACTGCAATTCACTTAGTTTTGATAATTTACAATGTTTTTGAAGCAAAAATTATACTGCAATTGAAGAAGTTTGTTGGAAATGTTAACGAGCTGTAGAAAAGTATGGTAAAGGTTTTATGAAACCATACAAGTTATCTCAACGTGCACGATTACAGGTCGCACGTGACATACCTTTGTCCAATATTCCAAAACATTGTTAATCTACGGCTTAAACGTATTCTATTTTAAGAAAAGTTTTATGCAATTTTTATAGAAAAAATTAAGAATAATTTCTACATTTACGGCCGCAGCAAAAAAGATCATAGCAGTACGGTATACCAGTCTGGACATAAAGAATCATATAACTGTTTAAAAAGTTATTTTTTTCTGACTCTGAAACATAATAACCAACAACTCATATAAAAATAAACCTCGCAATGCAATCATGGTTTGGTGGAAAGTGTACACCAATATACCAAGGAGGTACAGAGCTTCATTTTTAAAATGGAGTAAAGACTACGACCAAAGTTTTTCAAGAGACTGACTTGGATCAGCCCCTCAGTTATGCACTTATCACAAATGTGCCCTGGATTTTTCAGCAAGACTCTTAAGGTCTCACGGCACGGAAACATACCCTGATCGAGAACGATATTTCGGACTTCATAAGAACTTAAACTACAAACTGTGGTCAGTATAATAAGACATTTGTTTAAAAATTACTACGACATTGCGTTTCTCAAGAAATCTAAAGATTTAAAAGCTAGCAGTGGCTAAAATCTCCTTAGAGACCGTGCGTAAACTCATACATCATATACTCGTGGCCAGAGAGATCAAAAGCCTATATAAGATCCAAAGGTAATCGCTTTGCATTCAGTTATTTTATATTAATCGCTTCGATACTAACTGACTTTGATACTATACTATTCATCAGAGTGTGAAAAAATATATCGTTGAAGTGGTAACCCTAACTAACGATGTTAATGAAGGAGATAATATTCAGAACCAACTCACACCCGGCCCGGTCTTAATCTACGAAACATAGCTGTTTGTTCACGTCCCACTGAAACTCGAGGAGTTTTTATACGCGGCTTCATTGTTGCTCGTTTCGTGTAATTAACATTCAGATTTCACTGTACACCAACTAATTTCGTGACCAGATGTTGTTATTTTTGCTAACTACAATACTTAATATTAATATATAAGAAAGAAAACCGTGTATGAGTGGTATACATTAAATATTTAACATTGAAACGACGAAAACACAATGTTCTTGAAACGACCAGAAGATTGACGCAAAATCACTAATGAGATTTTAATATAAACTGAAATTTCAAAATATTTTATATGGATAAACTGGCACTACATTAGTCGCGTTATGCATAATTCAAAAAGTAAAGGAGTAAGAAATTAATTTAAAAACGGTCTTCGTTTCTCGTCACTCACCACATGAAACACAGCTGCTATTTTACTCTCGCATTTTGTGAGATTCTAACCCGATCGAATTGATCCACGAATATTTTCTATTTTAAGCTTATTGTTTGTACACCTACTATTCCACGTAAGCAGTGTGTGGAAGGCCCAGGCCTTACTGTGACTGTGATTTGATAGTAATGGTAATGTATATTAATTAGAGTTGGACCGATTAGTACTTTGGCCGATTGGCCGATTAGCCATTTCTTAACCGATTAATAGGCCATTTCTCAATAACAATCTTTATTCAAGAATTAAGTGTTTTATTTTTGTTATGCAAAGGGAGAGACTTAATTTTTTTTTAAAGTTTGTTAAGAATAACATTATTAATATTTTATTTTGTTCTGTTACTACTCTGCATTAGGATTAGAAAAAGTTAAAAAGTAGAATTAAAATAGTAAGTACTCAGGTTTTTGTTTAATTTTAAATAGCTACCTCAAATTCTTTTTTTTTACTAAAGTTCCTATGTTCAGAATAATTAACATTAAAACATATGAGACCGATTTTTTGGTAAAGTTATGTATGAATCTACTTATTTTATTATTTATTTGATTTACCTTCATATAAATCTGTTGTGATTTTACGCATGGGAGAGAAACTATTATTTTCTTAAATTTCTTTACTCATATCAATGTAGCCGCACTTATCACGCAGAAAATCACGAAAAACCTTTGCTGAAATTAATAAAATAAAAAGCCGATTAATCGGTGATTTTAGCGAATTAATCGCCGACTAATCGGTGACTACAAATAGGCCGATTAATCGGCTTCACCGATTTGTCGGCGGCTAATCGACCCAACTCTAATATTAATTAATAACAAAGGCAGGTAATGTGTAATACCTAACATTCCTCAATGTTCATAAAGTGCACAAAGTAACATTGAAATAAAAACATTTAAGTTAAAATGAAGAAAGATGGTTGGTATCATCAGGGCCGGCGCCAGACACGGCGGCGCCCGACGCGGCGTCCCGTCGTCGTCTACCGTTTACAAGGCACGCACCCTAAGACTGCTATATCAATGTAATAACACACATAGTAGGTTTCGCACCCCACCTACCGACTTAAGTGTCTATACCTATACTTTATGATATCCGAGAGCATGACAATTTTACGTGATCTAAATGAATTCACTACATCCTTTGTTTTACGTTGTGTCAATAACTTAGGGATTTCTTGATATTATTATTTATGCCGCGTTTATAACAGTTTACAAAAAGGTCACACACATCAATATAATACGTATGCACACAAAGTAATCGTAACTTATGGTTCAGATTAAAAATGCGTGTATTTTTATCGGCTACTAGCGATCCGCCTCAGCTTTCGACGGTGATTTCTGGATATCCACAACAGCGCCACCAACCGGGCCCAATTGTGAATCGTTTACATCATCCACTTAAGGGGATATAGTAACTCAGCTCAAATTCTAATTTCGCCCCCACTTCCCCGCGCGTCGTATGCTATGTACCGACATGTTTGTAATCACTAACACTGCAAGCAAATAAGTCGTTAGATACCAATGATATATTATAAGTAAAAAAGTGTAGATAGGTTACCTACACAATATTCGATCTTCAAAAACGGCACACTAACGCACACATAAATAACTAAATATTGCAATAGCATACTACATTACGATTAGACCTCAAAGTAGGATGGCATGATTAAGCTTTCGCAAGCGTAAAAGAGACAAATGTAATTTGCGACGTGACGTTTGAATGTAGTACGCGGTCTTGTGTAGTAGGAATGATGTAGAATAATTAATCAGATATGACATTATACCGTACACCGTGATTTATGCCTAAAACGCGATTCAATCATGAGTGCAAGTAGTAAAAGTAATAAAGTAGTAAAAATGCATTAAAAGTAGGAAAATAAAAAAATTGGTTTTACTAAACATTTATTATCAAATAAAGTGCTGTAATAATTATTTATATACGAACGTATATACCACTTCGTTATGCTACAAAACAAATAAATTGAACATATTAATTAATAATGACATAGTTAATTTACCCTTCAATAAAACAAGAAATATATTATGTACACAATTTGAATTACGATACACAGATGAGTACTATCCTTTTTTATATTCTTTGATCAGAAACAATATTACTTTCTCTTTCAAACTCACTTATTGGGGTATTTTTATCCCTCTCTATTTTTTCTGACAATATATTTTAAAATACGTAATTTTTGAATTTGTAAGCAATATGAAAATAAATTAAGGAAATAGTAAACGAATGAAATATGATTCCTTTTGACTTTTGGAAACCTTCCTTGTGTAGTTTGTGCAGAATCTCATCACATATGACGGCATTTTCGGTGCAAAAACAAAACACGAATTACTATCAACGCCGTTGTCAATGACGCGACGATAGCGCGACAACTGAGCTCAGGTTTGCTAGTTAGCCTAGTTTTTACGTGCCACTTGCGGTGCGCGTATGTAACCTATCTACCTATTTTTCTTATAATATTATTGTTAGATACGCACGCGGTTTACGCATGCAAATAATTCAGCAAAATCATTCGAGCCGTTTTCGAGTTTTAGCGAGACGAACGGACAGAAATTGCTTTTTATATATAGAGAAGATTACTGTCAATTTCCTGTCCGTAACTAAGATAATTACTTATTCATTGATGTAACTATAAATATTATATTTGCTGGATAAGCTCACGATGGTGAATAAATATTACGATCACACAAACGCACACTTGAAGTAGCGGTATAAGAATATCCACTACGTCTATCATCTTATGGTTCTCGTGAGAGGCGACAGAGGGAAACAAACAAGATGGTGGGCAGCAGCTTCTTCCTAATAAAGTCTAGCAAAAAAAAACTGAGCTGACCAACCCGTCTGCCAAGCCAACTACAATATGTAACGTAATTAACGCACACCCTCAGGCACCCCAATTAGTATATTATGTTATAATCATAATACATACACTGAATTTTTAGTTAAACATTTTTATGCACTGATTATTTATCAAATATGTTATACTAATTCCGGAACAATGTTGTGGTCACAGTACAAATCCACGAACGCAAAGACTTTAAAATGTTTGAAATAAAGTTCATTTTTATTTATTTTTATTGAATGACAGAATTAGTAATAACACAAATAAAATTGCACTCTTAAAAGTCTTATTGCCTTAAATTACGGTCCATTTGAGTTTGTTTTGACTGTACAGATTTAGTGTGACTGTAATTTACGTACTTTTAATTATTTTTGGGATAAAAAATTACGTATATTAAAATGATAGGAATCGATTCAGTAAACGATTCTGAACAAACTACTTTCTCAAATTGCGTTAATTATGTTACATGTTGTATAAAAATATCCCTCTTATGAGGCATTCTATTGTGAGACCTGGTAGTAGTGGACGTTCACAATTGATTTTGTAATAAATGAACACTTACTTACTCAATCATTAAGTATTTATATGAACCCCTTTTTAACATCACTGAGCCAAGACTTCATAGAAATTGGATTGGCCAAAACTGTTTTAGTTACTATTTATAAACATCTTTTATTCATATACCAATAAGCAAAAATTTTCCACTGTATCAAATATCCTGGCTCGACTGCTTAATTTCAAGCGTGTAATTTTATAAACAAAATCGATTGTATTCCCATCTTGTGTTCTGGATATTAATGAATACGAAATCTGTAAGAAATGAAACAGCGCTTTTACGAATAATCTGACATTTTAAAAATACGTCTGTGTAGTATGAGAAAAATACAAGACTATTTATAAATTAAAAAACAATTTAAATTTTAGGTATTCCTGAAAGTATCGCAAGTTTGTTTTTTTAAGCATTATCGTTTACTTTTCTTTTTGTTAACATGTAACATAGAGATCTTAAATGATAGTACGTGGTATCCGAGCTATATATACCTACCCTTAAAACTAAAGTTTTTTTTTAAATATTATTATCCTTGATCCGTTTTATATTATTCTTATAAGAAGCAAGGGTGACAAACGAGCAAATTTTACCTGATAAGTGTCTACATACATATGTGAATATATATATTTATTCGAAATTAAGAATCAAAATGCAAATAAGTTTCACCCTGAGGACTAAGATGGAGTTCCGCGTTGTCGGAAGGGTATCCGGTTCTTGTCAATCACTATACAAAACGCGGTAGCTTTACGCTGCTATTTTATGCTGGTATTCCTTGCGGGCGTGGTCCCTTCCCGGTGGAGCCGACCCATAAGACGCTTCAGCGTGGCTCTGTCACGTACAAGCTTGCTTGTTAAGTGTACATATAATCTATAATAGAATATACAGGGAGATTTTTTTAACGTCTCGAAAAAATAGGGTGTAACAGGTTAACGGAATAAAAGCCTATGGCACTGATATTTTACTTTTTTTTATACATTAACATATTATGAAATTGATCTATCAATAAATACTACTAATTGGGTGCGTATCATTTTAATTCCGATTGTTTTTAATTGATTTAGTTATTTAGTTCAAAATTTTTGATATTATTTTTTTAATACTTACCGATAGGTTCTTTTAAATTTGTGGTATTTATTGATACTTAGATCAATTTCATAATATGTTAATGTAAAAGCAAAAAAAATTATAAAATATCAGTGCCATAGGCTTCTATTCCGTTCACCTGTTACACCCTATTTTTTTCCAGACGGTAAAAAAAAATCAGTCTGTATACATATAAATAAAATTGGAGCGTCTCCCACTAATGTTGAAATAACTGACTTATATTAGGCTTATAGGTTTATTAGCTTGATATTAAGCCATAAACAACCATTTAAAAAATGTATGTCTATCTGTCCGTATGTCCCGGATAATCTTCGAAATGGTTGAATCGACTGTGATAAGAGATCTAGGCTATATTTGGAATTTATCGTGTCGTATACACTTGATTTTTTTTTTTTGGAAAAAAAACTCAAATTTGATTAAAAAAAATGGTCTTTGATTATGTTGTCAGGTGAAACCGGGGCGGATCGCTAGTATTATTATTAAAAAGGAATACTTTTACGAATTTTTTGCTACGAATATTTTTTTTAAGTTTAATTAATGTACCCTTTTGAGTGGCCTAAAAATATCACGAGCCGGAGGCAACAACTGGAATGTCGTCTAAATATTTACATTAAAAAGATCATTCCCTAATTTTCCACCATTATGGGTGAAATTTTTTCTTAAAATTTGTATGGGACCACTCCTGAACTATAACGAAGTTCAATCAAATAGTTCAAATGTTTCCGAAAAATCGGTGAAGATAGGTACAGACATAAAAATGCGCCATGAACATAGTAACTTCTCATTTTCGGAACCTAGTTAAGAAATATCAATGCTCTCTGTTTACTAACTTGAATTACCATTCAATCACTGGAAATCCTCTGTAAAATGAGCATTTCGTTTATGTTTATTCGTATAACTAAATACATATCCCTGAATCTTATTCATCTACTATGATGCACTTGTAACACAAGATTGCACTGAAGTAGAATATGCTAATAGTGATTAATGTGAATAAAGGGTATAGTCTTTACCATGTATCACAACTCCGCAAATCGTGCTATGTAGAGAGTCTGTCGCATGAATGATTACAACGCGCTATGTTAGAATAGGGTCTTGTCCATAATCCATCCCCTTTGCTTAGTGCATGAATTGACATCAAAGCGAAGCGGGGAGATCAACGTTACCTTACTGAACAGCTAGACGGACATAGTCGCACCGTGATCATTACCACGCGAATAATTGACAGAACTTTTCGCTGTTGAAAAGTTAAATTAAAAATACGTGTGGCACTCGGTGACTGCCGCGGTAAAGCTATTGCATAGCATTTTTTATCAACTTATGCAATTATAATTATTTATTTATTTTATTTATGCAGTTAAGTCTGATATTAAATCAAGTTACACTTTTTGAGCGTGGTGACCGATAATAAAACAATTTTTTTTTCTCTTATTGAATAAATGAGAAGTTAATATTGTTTAAAATATTTTTAATATCTTACAATACATGTAGGTTATTCAGGAATTTTTATCATTGAGTTAGCAGCTAGTGTACACGCATACGTCTAGTCGAACGCTCACAAACACCGTGCCGAAGTCTGCCGAGTGCCGAAGTCTGCCGAGTGCCGAAGTCTGCCGAGCGCCGAAGTTTGCCGAACTGAAACGACGTTAGACGATGCACGGCTTTCAACGCCACACCTCCGTGCCCGTCGGAGTGGGGGAGCGTGAGGTTTTTTTTTCGTTACGGAATTTCTGGATTCGGTCCCCGCGCTCAAGGGCCGCGGTAGAAGCTATGCAATAGCTTAAAATTTAATGAAAACGATACAAGCAAAGTTTCTAAACTTACTAATTAGTAAGTAGTAGTAGTAGTAGTAGTTTAAGGTGAGACGTTGCTCGCATAAGCCGTGGAATGACCACATCAACCTAGAATTGGTACAATAATACGAGTTTGTATAGAAAAATAATTTATAATTTAGGTCCTTTTTATAAAGTTTGAGATGATCTTAATTAACGCATAGCTGACATAAACATTTTATCTCATCTCTTTAAAGTTAGCAATTAAAAATCTTAAATAACCTGCATTATAGTCTCTGGGATCGGAGTCTTAGTAGCTCAAGGAATAAGTGCTCATCGCAATATTTCTCTCATCTCAAAATATCGTAGGATGCGAGCAAAATCAGGTTTACTCCCTACGGCTTTTACAAATTTAAGTGCTGTTTCTCCGTGTGCTCAGCTGTTAAAGAAAACATTGTTGGAAAAGTTGCATGTTAGAGAGAAATTGACAAGAATTTGAAGACGTGTGAAATCTGTCTGCACTTATTGACGCACCGCGACGGACTTTTCCTTTGCTTTAAATTCTCTCATTCACTTTTTCAAATTTATTGCAAGCAATTGTTTTAACATGAAAACAGTTGACGATATGATAATTACCAACCTATCCTTATTTAGACATACAACTTGTGTTAAATACTTAACAAACACAATTGGTACATATAAAAAGTGTAAATAAGAGTATCGTAACATAGTTTACAGTCGTAGAAAAATGGATTGAGGGACAATAAATTTACAAGCTTATAGTCCACCTTATATTAAATTGCAATTACCTATAGTAATTGTCACATCTGCAATTCAAACTATGAATGCCTCGATACGCCTTTTTGCCGATACGATACCAATAACGATGCTGCTATAAAATTACGGTGCAATTACGCGCATAAGAATAACTAATGAAAACATTAAACCATCTAATAATACACCTAGTGAGCGACGTCTTAATATTTATAAAACCTTATGAAATTTAAAATAAACGATTTTAAAAGATAATTGATAGAATCAGGCGTTACTTTGCGGAAATACATTATAATAAAAATATTAATTACTTTGCAACCTTCCGCCAACTAAATACAATGATGTGTCCTACCTGGATTGAAGAACACCTCCCGCCTCCCTCAATTGCATGCACTAACTCCATCACTACTAGTCCCAACACCACTACTCCCAGCACCACTATTTCCGACACCACTATTCCATGTAAGACACACCATCGACGATAATGATGTTGATCCTCAGGTGATGTAGACTCTACGGCGGCTGACCGCTGACCGATTTTAAAAGACACTAAACAAATTGGTGGATCTAAAATACTTAAATTCAGTTTTGACTTCTACTCCATTTTACATGTAATTCAATATAAGCATTATATAATTATAATAAATAATATGAAAATGGAGTTGACTCAACTTTGAGTAACCCCTACGCCTCTGGGCTTAGGTGTAACGGGTGTAACTTCTAGTTGCGAGTTGGATATTCACACGAAAAGCTTCCGAGTAATAAATAAATAATTATACCGGATTATTTTGCAATATATTGCAGAGAAGGTTCAGAATAAGCAATACAGGCGAATGGTAAAGAAAAATTAATTTAAAAAACCTCAAAAAATTTTGTCCTTTTTAACCTTTAAATTCAGATTGCGTGGTAATTAACTGATTGCCATTCATAAATATCTAACGCCTACTATGTTACTAAGCACGCACACATTTCAAATCAAATCAAATCACTTTATTTTCGGACAACATAGATCCATAAGGGGTATATTATTATAATAAATATAGTAAGGGCCGTTCGGTCAGAAAAAAACTGCAATAACAGTATATTAAAATAATAAAATTTAAATATTTTTTGAAAAATAACCCTATACCAAACAAAGTTATATTAATATGTATAAATTTTAAAACAAACATATATTTAAAAACACCTTTTTTATCTTTTGTTTTAAAAACGTTTAAAAATAAGGATTTTCTACAGTACCATGTCGAACTCATTGCTTGACCACTGTCCCACGGAATCATGTTTTCAATTAACTGTTCATGAATTTAATTTGGTTAAAAAAAGAGAACGGTGAGTGTGGGGGTGGTATTTTTAGCTTCAGAGGACTCGCATGCTAAGCCAGGGGTTAATTGCTTACTGTCACGTTATTTATCATTATAATTTTTATGAAATAAAACACAACCTTTAAAAAGTATGGATGCTACATGTATATGTGCTATGATAATAAATCGTTGGTATTAGAGGGACGTGAAAGGGTGTAATGGAGACAAAGTAATTTCTTCAAATGCCAAACTCAGCTGCACACAGTGCACCCTGCTAACTAACGGACGAAACTCCGACGACCGACAAATGACGATAATATGTCCAGGCGAAATTGTCGAAGCTAAATCCTACCCTCTGACTTCATATGTTGCTGTTTCCATGATCGTAGTGCTATCGGCTCGATGAGTACCGTCAAATCTTCCATGTTGGAGGCTAGAGAATTATTAAAAAATATGTAAGAAATACTTTTTTATTATACTAATACAACTATAATATATTATCTAATATATACTAGGTAAATTATTGAAAAAAATATATAGGATTATGTTGTGACCAGAATTAAGAAAGAAATGCTTCGGTGGTTTGGTCATGTAGAAAGAATGAATAAGGAAAGAGTGACAAAGACAATATATGTTGCAGATTTGAACGGCAAAATCGGTAAGGAATGCCCTAGACAAGAGTTTATCGATCAAATTGGCGACATATTGAATAATGGACCAAATTAAGAGTATTCATAACCGACGAGCATGTATCTACGCATACTACGTATTTGAATTTAAATGATGCGAGAGAGGCGTGTCAGGATCGTGCCAAATGGAAGTCCATAGTCTCTATCTCTAGGTGACAGGCGTAAGTATTTATGTTTAATTATGTAGGAAAAATCTTAGTTTGTAATTATGTTTTAACTGCGGATGCATCCGATACGATATATCGGCGATACTCGAAGTTTGCCGATATATCAGCATCGGCGATATTTTTATGGCCGATTCAACGGTACTTTTAAAATTTCGTGCTTTAAAATCTATTCCCTTGCAAACGAGGTAAGAACTAACTATGCTGTGCTGTGTCTTGATACTTAGTTTCCACTGTCTACTTCAAAGTAAGTTGTAATGATCTCAAAGAAGAAGATATCACAGAAGGAAACACTCTAGCTAAGGTCTCTTAATATATCGAGAGGCGCAGATCCGTTCGTTTTCTAGCGCAATAACGTCTTATATCCAAACTGGAAAAAAATGGCGCAGAAGTACTTTAGTTTCCAAACGAGTTCTGTCGCATCTGAGAGCCTATTTTCCACCGCAGGTCTTATTCAAACAAAGTTACGAAATCACTTTTCTCAGCAAAACTTAAGAATACTTTGTTTTTAAAACAAAAACCTCATCAATGTTAATTTTAATTACTAAAACTATAAACTAATCACAACTTGTCTATAGTTTTAAACAGTTTTA
Source organism: Parnassius apollo (assembly GCA_907164705.1). Classification (NCBI taxonomy): domain Eukaryota; kingdom Metazoa; phylum Arthropoda; class Insecta; order Lepidoptera; family Papilionidae; genus Parnassius; species Parnassius apollo. Next base: position 8,439,660 of record CAJQZP010001196.1, read on the forward strand.
CTTAGTTTGTCCTGTTATTTGTTCTTTTTATATTAATAAAAAATAACCTGACTTGTGTTTTATCGCCGATATTTTTATTCGATCATCGGTATCGGTATCGTATCGGCAAAAAGGCGTATCGAGGCATCTCTAGTTTTAACCCTTAATAGGTACTTAAGAAAGAAAAAGAACTTTTTTTTTTTTTTAGATTTTCTCCTGTATCGTGAGGGTAGTTTCATTACATAAATTTTACAAGGCAAATATCCAGACCTGAAACGTAACCGGATCTTTAAGAGCTTTGAGGTAATCTATGGGCGAAGGCCTATGCTCAGCAGAATTACTCTGGGTTATAATGTCATGAAAACTTGGATATTGTGGTATCAATAGAGAATCTTCCACTTTATCTCTTCCTTTGGCTAAAAGAGTCAACTTAGGACATCAAGAGTCAAAAAGGTCTGACCTTCAAGGCTTCTGTGAAAATTCAACTAATTGCTTTTTTAGATTAAAATGATTCAATAGCCATTCGGGTGCATTCTGCATTTCCCAAATTTGGATGTGTCGATTTCAATAGCAAAATCCACCGGGGCTACGATATACATGATTTTAACAATATTCTGTTTAAATTTCCTGGTAAAAATTACTCTGTAACTTGCAATAATACCACAAAAATCATTTAATGGAACAATTTCATCTGCCGTGTGATCAAAGATGTCTTGAGCTCACCAGCATCCTAAAGTGATACATTTTCCACTTAGTAAATTAACAAATTTACTAAGTGGAAAATGTAAAATCAAAACGTGTACAAATAATATTCAAGCAACATTGCACAATGAAAAGTTTACTAAGACTCCATTATCGCACCATTCTACAACAAGACAGTAATAAAGTGAAATGAAACGATAGTGTTGGATATAAAAACAAGTTATTTATAAAGCTGTCCGAACACAGGGGTGGGGCGAGCGGTGGCGACATCACTCTATTTGTCTCGGCAAACGCCACTGTTGCCCACTTCACGTCGCCTTCTCGCAGTTTGCGCTAAGGATTTTATCGCTTTTCCTTCTTATAGCTGTTTCCGTTTTATTTTCCGAAATCAAACGACTAAGAAATTTCAAAGAAAATACCCAGGATTACAAATTTTACACAAAAGTATTCCTATATTATAAGCAAAATATTACCGTTAATCATATACAGAATGTCCCATATATATGCGTGTGTGTGTGTGGTAAAGCCATGCTCCAGCTATATGCAACACAAATAGCCTCTACCGGGGTTGGACCACGCTCTCACAGGATAACAGCGTAAAATAGCAGCTAGATTTTTTTACTGTAAAGAGGGAAGCATTCAATTTTAGTGCTCAGGGTTGACAACGCATCTGCATTTGCATGGGCCATGCATCCACTTAACATTAATCTAGTTGACTGTTTGTTCATTTGTAACACTTATTCATAAAAATACATATCTGAATATTTTCTTTGTCTACATATATATGCGTGTGTGTGTGTGTGGTAAAGCCATGCTACAGCTATATGCAACACAAATAGCCTCTAACGGGGTTGGACCACGCTCTCACAGAATAACAGCGTAAAATAGCAGCTAGATTTTTTACTGTAAAGAAGGAGGCATTCAATTTTAGTGCTCAGGGTTGACAAAGGTTGGCCATGCATCCACTTAACATTAATCTAGTTGACTGTTTGTTCATTTGTAACACTTATTCATAAAAAATACATATCTGAATATTTTCTTTGTCTACATTTTTAACTACACGATAAGCTAACCGTGCTTCTAAGGTAAGAAAAAATTAATACGACAAAAAATAAAAAAAATAACTCATACTACTCGCTCAGTAATTAACTCATTTTATGGTGTAATACAAGTAACTCTTGTATGAAGCAGGTTAGACAACTAGTTCTTGAATTGCTAAATTGTTTATTATATTTCTGTTTTAGACTTACCAAAAATTTTAAGAAACGTTCTTTAACTCCACTTTAGCATAATATGCAATACGGAAAGTATATTTTTAGCAACTAAAACAAATTATTAAGTCTGAAAACATGTTGGAGAAAATGTATTACAGAGAGGTGGACGTTAAAAGAAGCCGCACTAATTCACACTACATAAGCTTTAAAACTAGCGCTTATACGCAGGAAATTGTAAAGATTCACGTTAGGTATCTTTCAATAAAAAAAATAAATTCATTCTGTTACAACTAAGAGTAAAATAATACTGGATGGATAATCACAGGCTGTCAGACGTCTCCTGGAAGTCTGTATTTATGTATGGCATAAGTGTATATAAAGTACTTATTATACTCTGTGGAAGGTACCGTTTCGAGTCACCGTGGAACTTTCCAGAAAAGTTGGAAATTTTGCAAATAAAAACATTCCTTTAGAAAATTTCACAAACATTGCTCAATTTAGCAATGGGTAGTTGTGGAGAAACGAATGTTTTATGAAAATGTTACTTTTAAGTACTACACCATATCATATCAATAAGTCTATGACGAAAAATTATCAGAAGTTATCAAAGCAAAAATGGTAAGCATGTTAAATCTAATAAACCTAATAAACCTTTTTTAGTCTGAGCAACACTCAAGTTAAAAAAAAAAACTTTGATGGGAAACTATCTCGATCATAGTCTGTATGTGTGGTCGAGCCACAACCACAACGACTCTATAGAAGTACATATCTATAAATATTATGAACTACTTCTGCCTTTACATACCCCATACTCGTACCTTTACTCTGCATGAATAAGAACTATAACCTTTAGGTAAATGATACAATAATCTTACGTTCCGCGGAACTAACGTCGTGAACAAAATTCCCCTTTATTGTGTTACGGAGTGCTTATTGTATATCCGTACGTTTACCCCATTGTAGCAGCTTCGAGACCGCATCTTTTGGTATTGGTTTACAATTGTTTGATGATAAATTGTTGAACTATCTACAGAGATACATTAAGTCTCCTGCCAAATGCGAGCTTAGGTAGGTTTTGTAGTGTGTATTGTTATCGTAAAATTAATAAAATACTTCTCCTCTACTATCCAACAAGGATCAAGTGATAGCTCAAAATATCAGTAGAATACAGACAAATATATGCATTTTTAGTTTCTTTTCTAACTGCACTGAAATTACTTATGTATTTTTTTAATTTCATTTTTTTAATTTCCTGTATTTTTATAATTTCACTGTATTAATCCTAATTATTTTAGCCATTATAAGGTCAGTGTGACATTCTGTTGAAGTTATTTATTAGCTAGTAGCGAGCTGGTAAAAATCCAATACGTCATATTAGATTGAAAATAATTAATCCAGTACAATCTCCAATTATTATTCTAATTGATGATAATTTATTCTAGAACGTTCGAGAATGTTATTTAACCCATTACCAAAAGAATCTGCCGGGGAGCAAAAACTACATAACGATTCCTGCACAAAAATTTTCCAATAATAGATCGGATGTGTTTAAAATGTTTCCCCCTTTATTTTCCCTCTTAACAGCCCAGTGATGGACATGAACTTTGGAAGCCGCAGATAGATTTTGATGTAATCGCCACGGGTGAATTTGTGATCACAGTAACTGACACCTCGTACTTTAAAAGCTACTTCCCGCCTTGTGCGTTATATATCTGATTTTAATGAGACGATAATGACTCTTATCTAGAAAACGTCATGAAATCATTCCAGCATTTTCTGTAGAAGCCCTTTCAACATTTACGAGACAAAATGGGATGACAAATTCTCTTGAGCCGTGGTAGCGCAGATGGTTAGCGCTCGCCGTAAATTTTACAATACGCGAGCAAACCGGGTTCGATCCCCGCCGGCACCAATGAAATTGTTAATTGTAATTTTATGTGCTGATTTACCACGTGCTCGGCGGTGAAGGAAAACATCGTGAGGAAACCTGCATGTCTGAGAAATAAGAAGAAAAAAATATTTCGAAGACATGTGAAGTTCGCCAACACGCATTGTGGCAGCGCGGCGGAGACTTCCTTGCCCTAAAACCTTCTCAGAAATGAGAGGACGCCTGTGCCCAGCAGTGAGACGTATATAGGCTGTAACTTTACTTTTTACTTTACTTTAAATTCTCTTGAAGTTCCACCACAGGGCGCATTTTTTTATAAATAACAAACATTTTAAAATTAAAATTGAAATACACCTACCTCTTCTTCAGTTGTAGCGGTGTTTACGGAGTCCATGCTCTGACAAAGTGCGAGCTCCATGTTCTTGTGTTGCGGGGAAGCGGGCTGCGGAGACGACTGCTGTGTCGGTACCAGGGCGCCTTGTGTCGCTCCTGACGCCTGCTGGGTGCCCGCGCTGCCCGTAGCCGTGGGGCTCTGAGCCGCTTGCAGCGCTTGACCTGACTGCAGTCCCTGGGCAGCCTGCAGACTCTGCGCTGCTTGGAGGCTCTGTTGCGCCTGCAGACTCTGTAGCGACTGGTGAGCCAGAGTCAACTGGTGCTGCTGCACGATGCTCTGTTGCACAATGCTTTGCTGCACTTTGATGTGCTGGTGCACAGCGAGCTGATGTATCGGATGAAGGGAGCCGGGGGGGAGCGGGATACGGAGGGGAGAGCCGCTGTCGCTTCACTTGCGCACTCTGAAGCGCTTCGTGCAGCCTCTTCACCGGTAGGGGGCTCTGGCCGAGGTTATCCACGACTGTGGCGGGGCGTGCAAGCCGAGTCGCGTGACTCCGGCGAGCACCGACTGTTGTATCGACAGGCGAAATAACACGTGCGACGCGACGTGTTATCGATAACGACGCACCGACAACGGCGTAACACTACGCACGTTGCAAATACGGCTTTAATCGATTTTCCAATTAAGGTTGTTATAGTAATGGTTTTTACAACGCTATTAGCGATAGTTTGTTATAAATTTGAGCGCTTAAACACTTTTGTTCTCATTCGTGTCAGATTTACTGCTCTGCGATCAAACCTGAAAAGAAAAGATATACATAGGTAAATTGTTTGACTTCACGTATGAAATAATCAATAAAAGCTATCACAACGGTATCGATAAACATGTTGTGCGTGTATTTAAAACATTGACAAATTAGGATATAATTAGTTTGCTTTATTGCCAATAAGAATAAAACCCTATTGGTGACCTTTAAATAAATCCATTAATGCTATTAGGAGAAAGTTATTTTTATCGGCAGCGTTAAATTATATTTGTTCAGGCTAAAATTACTTTAGAAAGCAAAACAATAGCAGTATTTTAATGAGTATTAAAATAAGATTGATACATTTTATCTAACCAAATGGAATAATAATACAAACTAAACTTTAACATTCCACAGCAAATTATATATATAGGCATTTAATTGATTTACGGCACTGAACACATCTAGAGATCTATTTGCGATTTTTCAAACTAATGTCTTCCGACTAAAAAAGAAGCGATTTTAACGTCTAATACAAAACCCTAAGGTATATTTCACCTAGGTGAAAAATTATCCAAAATGTCAAACACGCCAATGTATGCAATGCAACATGTGGGTGTTTCGTCGCCATTTAGATTATTACTCGTCGCGATAGACACCTATAAACCTCTAAATTTAAGACTAGAATGACATCATAATTCCCTGTTCACTGATTTACTAAAAGTAAGTTAGTTCATGACAAAACTACCAGCAATAATAATGTCTTCCAGACCGAATTTCGGTCACGGCGACCAGTCTCAACGGAGACTAGCCATTGGCGCAGTACAGGATTATAGTGTCCGTGTACGCGCTAGCACAAGTACTATCCTTTCTATGGAGTGTAGAGGTAAGGAGTACAGACTCTGTAAAAAAATGTGTCCATAAGAATGCACTAAATAAGGGTGGCGCCACTGTAGCTACAGTCGAAATTTTAAAGAACTTTTTATAATTTTTATTGCACAGACTTTCACCATAATTCTTTTTACAAAAATTATTTTATTGCCTTCAAAATTTTTATTTTCAAAATCACTCTTAACGTATTTTACGGTGATTTATCATACCCTGTAGCTAGTAGTGCGCTGTTGTGGAGAGTTTTTGAACTGTTATTTACTGCTTACAGAAGGACACATTTTCAACTATTCTCCTATGGTAGATTGTGCTCCTTGCCTCTATACTCCATGATCCTTTCACACTCATAGTGATGGGATAGAAAAGCGACACGACTGGAGCGAGATCATGACCATGACCAGCGGGTTCACGTGCTTTACGTTGCTAGGGAGTGAAATACCGCCACGAACTTAAGGCTGCTATTGAGAATTTCTTGACAGAAAAGCGCAATTTTATCTTCTTTTTCTTTATTATTCTTGGGCCAAACACCCAAACTTTTAAATATTTGCAAATAACTCAACTTTGAAACATTTAACTTATACTAACCACTCTAAACATAGAATGTATACATGACAAGTCTGTAGAATTTTGTTCGGCAACATTGAATTGATTTTCCACCATTATTCAGTTGCTGCAATCTAATTCACAGCGTGTTCGGTTACACGAAGAAAAAGCTACTTATATATATATGACAAGCGGATTGGTAATATGTAATTGGTATATATATACATATATATATATATATATATATATATATATATATATATATTACGTGGTAGAGCCGTGCTGCAGCTATATTAGTAGTATAGTTGTAGCACAAGTAGATCGGCTCGACCACGACCACGCCCTTACAGAATATCAGCGTAAAGTAGCAGCTTAACGCTGCTGTGTTTCGGATGGTGAGTGTAGAGAATCGAAAACCCTTTTTACTGGAAACAAGGCATTCCATCTAACTCCTCACGGGTGGAAAAGCGTCTGCATTTTGATTCGTAGTCGAGGATAGATGAAGATGTCTATGGGCCACAGCAACCACTTACCCTGAACTGTGTTTCTAGTTTGACACTCTTTACCTATAAAAAATATAAGATATAAGTTATGTCACCATTTTACAGTATGCATTTCGTGTTCGCAAGATGCATTGTGCACAAAAATTGCATGTATTAATTTCTTTCTCTTCGTTGCGCCATTGGAACATCAGATGTTTGGCTGGTAGTCTGATAGGACAAACGGTGTGCTTCGTCATACATAAAGCATGCAACAAAGGACAGGAATAATTTGTTCTATCCGATCATAATTACAATATAAATGTCTTTAAGGCAAGAGTGAATAGACTTTTATTAAGCTAGAACTTGTACTTTACCATCTTCGGACGAATCACCAATTACCATCGGGAGGAATAGTAGTCAAACACTGGTTTATAATAGTTGAAAAATGTTAACAGCTGCTTAAAATTATTTTCTTTATATACTTATTTTTTACTTCAACTTAGCTTTAGAACATACCTGCAACTCTCACTCGTAAATAAACAAGTATAGCAGCCTTGTTATGTTTTAAAATAAATAAACACTTCAAGTGTAAGACATAATTGAAACGTTATATTGTCTTCAATCAAATTGATAAGATGAACGCCTGCTTTATATTTATCTGCATATGTCAGCCGCACCTCTGTCTAAAATTTGAGACCCTCTTAGAGAATTCTTTAATGAATACTAGCGTTGAATTACTCGCGCCTGATGAAAACGCCCGTGGGCAATTTTAAGAACCTATTTGCTGCTTAAATAATTCAAAAATCAATACAACACCTTCTAAATTCGGGTCTTTTATTCTTTTACACACAACGCCCTAGAGCCTTCTGAAACTATTTTGTGAAAATTAGTTTATTATTTGTAGTTTCTTAAAATCAGTTTAAGCTTTTTATCAAAAGCTTAATTTTTGTCTGACATGAATGCTTACAAAAGCATATCTAGAGGCTTGTAAGGGAATAGCTCACGGTTATAGACCTGACAACCTTTATAGGCGCCATACCGAAGAGAATATTGACTTTATAGTATTTGCGCTATAACCACTTAAAAAATTTAACTTGCGAAAAATACAAGGATGAAACATTACCCAATATGCGATCAAAATACAAAAGGTGAAAAGAAATTTTTCTTAAGATAAAAGCGCTTTAAGACAGACACTTGTTAACAATGTTCTTCAGACTGAATTTCCTTTACAAGACTGAAGTAAGGAACGAAAAGAAAAAGTAAAGTAAAGTAACATCCTATATACGCCTCATCACTGGCTTTTTCTCACTTCTGAGATGGCTTTTAGGGCAAGGAAGTGTCCGCCGCGCTGCCCAAATGCGTGATGGCTACTTCACATATCATCGAAATATTTTTTTTTCATTTCTCTGACATGGAGGTTTCCTCACGATGTTTTCTTAAGTGGGCTACATACGAGACGATATCGGTGGCGATCTAGGGTGGAAAGAAATCGGGGCTTTTATCGGGGCAGACCCTACACACGGGCCTGCCTAGCAGTACGCGTTCGGACTTGGAGCGGAATGCATATGCGGTAGAGCTCTTCAAAATGCCTCCGACTCTCTTAAAATACCAACGTGTTGGTTTGGTATTAGCCCTTTCGGTTAATTTATTCGAAAATAGAAAAAGAGGAGTTGCTGGGTGAAAAAATCAAACGTCCAAAAGACAAAAAATTAAGCCACATAAACGTACTAAATGGTCTGTAATCCAAAGATATGATTAATTTTCTCCGGATGGATTAAGACAGTTTTTACAAACTTCTAGAAATTATTTCGCCACTTATATAAAAACATCAATGTCTCCTACCTATGCTATTTAGTTATTTCTTCTCTTTGTTCATTTCTGCTTTGGTCAAAATCGGGTTATGTATTACACACAACAAACAAAGAAATAAAATACTTTTCTATAATAATATGTATACTTTTATTTTTTTTAATGTAATCTTTATTTATGGACTAAAACTATCAAAAAATAAAATAGCTTATATCTATTTTTTTACATAAAGAAACCTTTAATTTCGGACATACTCCCTCCTATATAGTATGTTTGTTAAAGTGGGGATGCTGAAGAGATAAGAGTTAGTTGTTGATGAGAGGCTGAAGGCACGTAAGAGATCTGAGTGCGGTCTTGTGGAGATAGCGTGGGAATAGGAGTTAGTTGTTGAGGAGAGGCTTTATTTTCTCCTTACTTACTTCATACACCCTACTTTACGAACGGCAATAAAACAATTAGTTTAGTAGGCATTCTTGACCATGTCACTTCGCAGGGTCACAGGCTAGGGTGGATATGATTTGAATTTCGATAGATTTTAATTAACTTATTTATTTTATTCAATCAATTTTTTTTTGTAAAATATGAGTGCCATAGGCTTCTACTCCGTTCACATGATTAAAATGTAAAAATTTTGTTATGTAGAAAAGGTCATTCAGTATCACTGTTTCGTTAACGTCCTTCCGCGAGGGCTGCCGGCAGCGACTGTCAAAAGAAATCGGGCCGATGCGCCTACACACACGCAGTATGGAGGGGGCGGGGCCCCGATCTAGGAAGCATCGGCTGCGTTTTTGCTCCTGCCAGCCGATTAAGGAGGCGATATCGGGCACGACTTAGGATGGCCCTACATACGACACGATTTAGAGGCAATCTAGGAGGCATCCCCACTACTCCACCCTAGATCGCCACCGATATCGTGTCGTATGTAGCCCGCTTAATCGCAGAGCATGTTGTAAATCAGCACTTAAAATTGCAATTAACAATTTCATTGTTAACGGAGGGGATCGTATCCGGGAACTCGCGTAGTATGAAATTTACAGCGAGCGCTAACCCACTGATCTACCACGACTCTTACTGACACAAACTTCAAAGGACGCTACAGACGCGCCACTTCTGAGGGAGAGGGACTCAGATAGAATGCCTCAACTGTAATTATACTGATTTCTATACCCTTTAGATCGAAACACAGCAAAGCAAGCATTATTATTTGGTGGCAGGAACACGTGCAGTGAACAAGTGTGTGCGCAAGCACATGTAAACTATCAATCCCTCCACTCTCATAGCAGGAGAGGTCGGCAATCTGACACGACTGCAAAGAAATCAGGCGCAGTCAACTTCCCGACTCCGAGCTGCTTCTGAGAATTTCTTGACATAAGAATCCTGATTTAACTGATTTTGGCCCTACCCGGAACTTGAACCCGGGAAACGAACTAGTAATAAGTTATCACACTGAATCCGCTTTTAAGAAATAATTAAATAAATAATAATGCATTACATAACACGCATTGCTACAAAAATGAAATGTATTAATTAAACCGACTTCCAAAAGGAGGAGATATTCAATTCGACTGTATGTTTTTTTTTATGTGTCCTCAGAACTTTTTCTGGGTGAATCGATTTTGATGATTCTTTTTGTATTTGAAAACTGGTGCTTCTCGTGTGTTCCCATACAAATTTGATCAAGATCTGACCAGTAGTTTTTGAGTTATCCTTAACAATGCGTATTTAATTGACTTCGAATACATTGATGATGTTCTCATTTAAATTACCTATATAGAAGTCATTTCAAGTCAATTGAAGTTATACATTAACAAGAAACATGAAAAATTAAATGTATTAAAAATATAATAGAACATCTTTTTTATTAAATAATTGTGTTTTTCTTAAGGAAAACTTTACTTATGGAGTCTAGGCTTGATAACTCTTATTCAAATTTTCCTGGATATCGAAGTTACTAAGTAAACTTGAAATTTCTTTGTGCGCCTGTTTCATTAAAATATGAATAATAAACCTATAACATTGTAAGTTCCTAACTTTTATACTAGACCAGCTCGAAGACACAACAAGGTTGTTAAAGTTGAAACACTGTTTCTAGAGAGGTCGTATGTGGTTCACAATAAATTCTCCTACAATTGTAATACTTTAACAAGAATTTTGATCTATGATACACACAAACAGACAACAGCGACGAGGTAACTTTATTTTCACTTTAAACTTAGTAATGTTTTTGCCATTTAAAGTATTTTCAATTAATCCGTAAAATTGTATACTTGAGATGTCGCAAATTAGACGTTCAAACCCTAGAAAAATCTAGTAAAACTCTGTAAACGTAAACTCGAATTACGTCACGTATAGAATTGAAGGAGGTCCACTCATTCAAACTGCTATAATTAAGTTATTTACTTATTCAGCCTCACAGCGTCCATTGACAGTATAAAGTTCCGGTACTAATTGTGTACGCTCTTATGGAAAGTAGTAATATCTATTCTTAAATATTTTTTGCAATAATCATGTAGTTATATTCCATTTTAAAAAATTACTACTTATCTAAAGCTCTCCCTCAATACTCTCGTAGACGCTAACTAAAATGTTCAAATGTTTTAAAAAACATTTTTATAAATTAAATGAATTAGCCTGCCACATATCAAAAGTAATTATATTTTAACCGACTTCAAGAAGGAGTAGGTTCTCAATTCGAGAGTATGTTTTTTTTGTATGTATGGTATGGTCCTCGCAGATTGTGAACCAATTTTAATAATATTTTTACTAAATAGGCTTTACTTAAAGGGTGGCTCCATTAAATTTTGAAGAAAAAATTCTACTCCCAAGGTTGGAAAATATGGGAAATGTTTCATATTGGTCTATTGTTTAAGGAACTTCGTATGATATCTTGGATAGCAGATAAAGGACCCATTTTAATGATTCTTTTTTTTAAAAGTTTATACTTCAAGGTTGGTCTCATATAAATTTGGAGAAAAAATTCCAGTCCTAAGGGTTGCAAATAAATATTTACCTTTTTTAGCAATTTCAAGTCGGTTTTTACTAATTGTTAAAAGTTGAAAATTATAATATAAGAGCTAGAATAAGACTTGTTATAATTATCGTAACATCTAAACTAACGCTGTATTTGAAATGTTTAAAGAATCATCAAACACTCTCAAAACTTTAAGCTTATACATATATACAAGTTTCATACAAATAAGCTTGTATAATATAGCAACTACTTTAGAGGGTGAAAAGATAGGAACTCGGGAGTATACGTGATTATTGAGTACAAAATGTGTAATACTTTTTAAACCATCATTTTGTACCCCGCTCACGATAGCGAGTCAGGTGTACTTAATACCCCCGATTAACTGTCGATGACATACATAACGTTAATATGACGCTATTCACCTACGTTTAATTGTATCTATCATTTAAATAGTGAGACTCAACCGTATACCATGTACGTGGTAGAGCGAGGCTGCAGCTAGACTGTGGTTGTATCACAAATAGGTCGGCTTGACCGGGGTAGGACCACGCTCACACAGAATACCAGCGTAAAATAGAAGCTCAATACTGCTGTGCTTCGTATGGTGAGTGTAGAGATCCGGAGACCCTTTTTTACTGGAAATGAGGCATTACATCTTAGTCCTCAGAGGTGACAACGCATCTGCATTTTGATTCTTAATCGGGGATAAATATAGATGTCTATGGGCCACAGCATCCACTTATCATCAGGTGGACTGTGTCGACGGTTCGTTTGTCACCCATATTCTATAAAAAAAACATCTAAGTTAAGTAGTTCAGCAGGGAGTTTAAAAATTACGAATTAAATTTATTTTAATATTATTGAAATTATAATAGAATTTTATTAGTAGTGACTTCAGCTGGTCTGCGGTTCTGTGTACTATTTCTGTCTAACAGTTGTCTATCTTTATTAATATTAAAGCGACAGTAGCTTAATGGCAGGGAGCGGACCGCGAACTCAAAAAGGTCGTAGGTTCGAATGCGCCATTCGACTACTGGCGTGAACCACTCGTAACACAAGCAATTTAAGCTTACCACGAGTGGTTAAGGGGAATATTAGTAATGTTTATAGCATTGTTAATATTCTTTAAAAAAAATTAGACCACAACCTTACAGTAAGTTTGCACCCATCCTTGCGATAATCCCTTTCATAATTTGTTAACTTTGTCCATATGGTTTAAGAGATATTAACAAAAGATAGTTCATCTAATTTTTCATATTTTTTAACAGTTTACCTTCTACCTGTCTAACTATGCCACATTTTTACTAATACGATCACATTCCAATGTGTTTTTTTTTATATTGCTGCAAGTTACTGCGTGAATTTGTACGAAGCAAGTGATTCCTAAACAAGAGATTCGGACTCAATATTTTAAACCGTTGGATCGTATTAAAATAATTCATCTTACACTGAGAATGTGCTCTTTAATACCTTTTCTACAATGAGAACTTTACAATGGATTAGATTTTTTAATTTATGAGTTTGAGATTAAGTGAACCAATCTCAAACCATAAAAGTTATAAAATACTTACACGTACAGCTTGTAAAACCACTGCTGGACGTAGGTCTTCCCCATAGAGTGCCCTATAGATTTTGCTATAGTTGCTACCAATTTTTTTTACAATTTGAGTTGTCATCATGAAGATTCTGCTATCCATCTCCCGTTTCAGTTTTTCTCCGTCGCCTCTTACGACACCCATTTAGTCATTCCTAAAAATTCTTATAATTTCTAGGCTAATTTATGTGTGTATTTTTTGTGTATGTTACGCAAATGTGAACCAATTATGATTATTTTATTACTAAATAATTTCATATGTAGTCCATTAAAGTTTGCAGAAATACTCCACTAAAGGCGTAAAAATACTATATACAATAATAATAGTTAGAGGATGAAGTATATAACGCACATTTTTAGACGACATGCTGGTTGTTACCTTGAGTTTACAGTTCCTTTTTTCACTCAAAGGTGTCAAAACTTTAACGTCAAATAAAATGTAAAAATCTACTTCGAAGAACTAAAAAACTTCCACATATGCTTCTGAAGTCGAGGTTTTAAGTTTTTGATACATCAGAGCACCAACTTCAGAAGCAATTATGCGGAAATTATATACTTTTATTGAAAGCTTAATTATTGAAATTATTATCTCACTGTTTGAAATGCTTACGCTTACGTCTACAAAGCTATAAAACAAACAAAATACATTAACAATGCCTCCACGCTCGGCTTTAACATTCATTTTTAAAGAGGAAAAACGAAGACGGAAAAAGTATGATTAAAATTTAAAATAAATCTTTTTTTCTTACCTGTTCATTACATTTTATTTTTATACAGTCGTAAATATAATCAGTCACAAAGTTGTAAATACGAGGTAATAAAAGGCATGTATATACAGCTCTATAAAAATTGTTCGCATTCATTATGTCGTAGTAATTTTCCGGTCTTATAACGACAATGATCAAAGTAAAAAAAAAATAGACGAAAGACTGCAATCGACGAGAGACACAACTACTCGTTCTGGTTTAATGTGTGTGTAGCCGTATGTAGTCGTATTATTTAGGTGTTCCAAGGTCACTTTTTGTTCCATACTGTGACTAAGCTGTATACAAAAAAAAGCTTGAGAGTTACTCAACGAAGTTAAACGTCTCATTATCAGACGGTGCTAGCAAAGATACCTATGCAAATATTCATTATCACATTTGAAAGGCAATGGTGCGCAAAGTAACTTGCTCCTTGGTTGTTATAAAATTAACAATTGTGTAAAATATTTTAACTTGTATATTCTTGTGCACAGTACTTTTTATTTTTCTGACAGCAATATTAACGCGCTAATTGTGACTTATAGGCAACTCTGATCTATCTAGATCAAGTGATAACGCATCATCGTTATTTATCACTTGTCACTATTACATTCTGTCAAAAAATGGTCTTTCTTCGATCGAGTTTTCCTTCAAGAGAATCTCAGTCAAAATCTAACTCAGGAATATCATTCCCATTTTATAAGTATAAGTTTACAAGCTTTTATCCGCAGTTTCGCCTGCGTGAAAGTTTTGATTTACTTAAATAAGGGAGGTGTGCCAAACCGAAGGGATCTTTTTCCAACATTGACACAATGCCCCAATACATTACATAATCTACCCCGCTGCCTTTTTATGTTATTTAGCGTCAAACGGAAAACTTTCAAAGTTATCAGATATATACCTTGTGTATTCCTCTTTATCAGTATCAACAAAGTACATTTTAACCTAACATGTGTACGTAAACTAAATAAAGGTAATCGAGTACATTTTTACAATGACTCACTCTGCGCAGTCCAACCAAGCTACGTTAAAGTTATTTTTATATAAACAACATTAATATTCTCACGTAACATTCTAGTCGGACTAACATTAATCATAATCTATCTTACACACAGCTGTGTCAAGTGAATTAAAACGAGTGTAAATTGAATATTTTGGTTTTTAAAATTTTAAATATTCTATCCAAATTTTAATCGTAGCATCAATTTACTCTATATTTGTACTTAAGATTCTTTATAGATTCTCTTGGTTAAGATTTGATTAACTGTATAGATGGGTAGATTCAATTCAAAGAATAAATTAAAATTTGTATTTATAATATCCTACACTTTAAGCATTTTTTTTTGTAATAAATGTCTATAGAATGGTTATTCTGATACAGCTCTAACAATTTGGATTTAAAATTGTATTTTGATTATGATTTACTTTAGGTCTATCTTGATAAAGTTCGCCGTAAGTAAGAAATAATATTTTTTTACTTACGCCGAACAAAACTAGGTCGATCAGGTAACCATTACCCCTGGTTATCTATACCTCCACCTCGTGACCTTCGGTCCTGCAAAGCAGTAGAAACGTTGTTAGCATAAAAATAAGTGATTGAACGCGTTAAAATTTAGTACGACCAAATGTATCTTACACTGAGAATATACGCTGTATAATATATATATATTGTGTAGTTAGTGAAGTCGATAATTGTAGTCAGTATTTTGTTTTCCATCGTGTATCTTTGGTCGTACTAAATTTTAACGCGTTCAATTACTTATTTTTATGTTAACAACGTTTCTACTGCTTTGCAGGACCGAAGGTCACGAGGTGGAGGTATAGATAACCAGGGGTAATGGTTACCTGATCGATTTGCAACTCACTAACTACTTCACTTTCTCTTATTCCAAAATAAACCTTTACCATTCCATGCGGCAGATATATTACGTACTCGTAATATACTCGTAATATTATTAATCACAAATTTACATATATTTTTTTAATTTTAACAAAAGTTAGCACAATAAGACATCAATAATACACAGTTCTCTATAGATGAACCAAAAAATTATTACGCTTACGTAGTTGATTTGCTATTTAGAAGATTTTTTGAAAAAATCTACTAAATATAATTTTTTTCCCAAATGTCAACTTTCCGACAAGTGTTTATGTGTTTACCTGATGCTAATGGATAAAACTGTTAACGGATAGTCTGTTGACAACCGATTGATACAAAAAAAAAAACAAATACCACGACAGGCCGCCACTCAGACCCAACCCCCCCCCGGGGCGGGAGGCGCCACACGAGAACTATCCTACCATTGGAAGCGAGTTTGCTTCTCGCCGGATAATCCCCGCGTTGTTTTCTGATTTTGTCGCTGGTGTGGTACAGGGGATGGAACTTTTTATTACATCATCTGTGGTACCTATCGGAGGCAGAACCCAGCCATGATTTGGTTGCGCCCGCAAAATAACATTTCGTTAAAAGCAAGAGTGCTACCAGGCCTGGGCTCGCGCATCAACGTCTCGGGATGTAAATACCAGCGCTCTTAAAAAGAAGTATAATTCTGCTTCCAGGTCCTTCAAAAGTGCCATTGTCAAGGCAAAGAGCACATTGGCAGAATTGGCGAGAAACTAGTTCGTCTTCCTTCAAGAACACGTGCATTCTGGTTTCTCGCTAGGCTGTCCAAGGGAACTTCTGTCAGCCATCTGTCACATCTCTGCACAGGGAGAACGACTCACTGGCCCTTGCCGCAAAGAACAAAGCCGATCTATTAGGCTCTCTCTATGCGTCCAACTCGACTCTTGATGACGGGAGAAACACACTGCCGACCATCTCGCGGTGTGAGTGCTAATTGGTGACCCTGGGTTTTCTAACTCATAAATGGGCGGAGGCAGTAGAATCCAAAGGGGAGGCGTTTGCCGTCATTTTGGACATAGCGAAGGCTTTCGATCGGGTTAGGCACAAAGCGCTTCTCTTGAAGCTTCCTTCATAAGGGCTTTCCGAGAGATTGTGCAATTGGATCACTAGTTTTCCTGCTGAGCATCAAGATCGTAGTAGACGGTGCATGCTCCGATTACAAGCCCATTAACGCTGGTGTTCCACAAGGCTACGTTCTATCACCAACGCTGTTTCTTCTGCATATCAATGACATGTAACATTCATTGCTATGCAGACGAGAGCACTGGTGATGCTTTATACAATGGCCGTGCCAATATTTCTTAGGTAAACGTCGCCGAGTACCGGGACAAACTTGTGTCTGAAGTCGAGACTTTGTTGTACAATGTCTCGGACTGGCGACTAAATCTAGTCCAGTTTACTCTCCAGAAGATACAAGTTAGCGCGTTTACCGCTAAAAAAAACCCTTCGTCGTATCTCCTCAGTTTCAAGGCACTCCCCTTGTTGCCTCAGCCAGTATCGGAATCCTCGGCGTCGACACATCATGTGACATGCAGTTTCGTGGTCACTTAGAAGACAAGACCAAATTGGCCTCTAAAAAGCTCGGCGTGACCAGCAGTGCGGGACAGTATTTCATGCTGGCTCACCGGCTGCAACTTTACAAGGCACAGATTCGGCCGCACATGGAATACTGTTCCCATCTCTGGGCTGAGGCTTCCCAGTGCCAGCTCCTACCATTTGATCGCATCCAGCGCAGAGCAGTTCGAATCGTCGGCAACCAAGCTCTTTCCGATAGGCTTGACTCACTGGCATTGCGAAGAGATGCATCTCTTTGCGTATTTTCTCGCATCTATCACGGGGAGTGCTCTGAGGAATTGTTCGGACTAATTTCAGCCGCACAATTTCACCATCGCACATCGCGACAAAACTCGTGATACTATCTACACCATCTGGATGACTGGCGGTCCACCACCGTACGATTTAAAAGAAGTTTTCTTCCTCGCAAAACTTCTTTGTGGAATCGACTACCACCAGAGATTTTTCCGGGCCGATTCGACTTAGGGACCTTCAAGAAAAGAGCCTACTTCTTTTTTAAAGGCCAGCAACGCATTTGCAATTCTCCTGGTGTTGCCGTAGTTCATGGGCGGCGGTAATCCTTTTTTTGTTTGCTCTTTCTCCTATAAAAAGAACTGTAGTAAGTGTATCTACCATAAGTTACCACATCTGGACGTACAAGTACGTCCACCTGTGATTCGTATGTAAGCTAAACACAATTATTTTTTTAATTATTCCTAAATAATTAACTATGTAATATCCTAAATAAATAACTTGGCGAATATCAAGTTTCAACATAATTATTGATACAACATCGCCTCAAAATCTTTCTGGTATGTGTCACTGGCACCGAGAGCATAGCTAGTGACACAAGTACGTTCCTATTTCTGTTTTCGTTTATGTGTGCCCCAAATGACATTTATATTATACGAACATTTTGAAATAAACTTATGATCAACGTATCTCACTCACTGGATTAAATATATAATTGGAATTTCGGTTACTACTAATATTGTTTGGATTTTGTTTGATATGCCTGTTCGCATATTATACATATACCTACACTGTGCCACCACAACGTTTCTTTACGAAGAATTTAAGCAAAATTAAACCTTGGAAACAGACAATGCGAGCTTTAAATTAGTTCATTTACTTAAATACTTTATTACTATTATTTACTTAATTACTATATTTACTTTATAACTATATTATTAATACTTTATTACTTGTAATTAAAGCATTCCACGTCATTACAAATGACTAAATACTGTCGTCTTTACAAAATCTTCCATGGTGAATTAAAATTATATAAAAAAACACAAAATCTATTAGAGGGTTAATCATAAATTACATAGGTTTAACACAAGCATTTCACAATTATTGAAGTTGACTCGTATAATTTAATTATTGGACTAACTTTGTTCATTTTTGCTTACGCAATGCCATTCATTTCATTGTAATCCAAAATCGATGTCGTGTCGTGTCGTGGAAATCGTGTCCAACGAGGATCGCATTGACCGAGCAAACTTTTACACTTAAGAAAAGTACAAACGTACTGAAAAATACTGCCGGCAATATTTTCCGCGCCGCTGAATACTTTAATCCGTCTGCGTATTTATGCGGCGGTTGTAGCCGTAAATAAGACCCGGGACTCTTCCACGTCTCCATCCGTTACAACTGCTATGTTACAAAATCTTGGACTTCGACGGGATTTATATATGAGAACGATTTATCAACTTGCCAGCAAACCGACAGACAGTAAGTAGATAAGAACACAAAGAAGTATATAATATTTCGTATTTCGAGAACCTGTTTTATTTATTTAAAATGTAAGAATATCCACTTCCCCATATCGTCCCGAGGGTGTCATAAACGGTACAGAAGAAAACATATAGGCATGGGCAGAAGTGAATAAGAATTCAAAATAAAAAAAACTGCAATTGCTATCCCGCTTACCAAGCGTGGCTACTATGGCAAAATCTTCCCTTTGAGGCAGTCTACGGGGAGGCCTTGATTCTGCAGTAGACTTTCAATAGTCTGTAACAGCTTTGGTGAATGGGACTTTAGGTTACATTGACAAAATTTGATTACAATTTAATTCGCTATGATTATACTGTCTCAAGGCCCAAATAATATATACCGCCAATAAGTCTGTAATCTGTATCCATAATATTTACGAATTCATGTAACGCTTAACGACTGATATAATAATAATCTTACGTATGCATAAAAATACATTAAAAATAAAGTTTCCTTCATTAATGTTTTATTTAGAAGTTAAATAATAAATAAATAATAATTTATTTCAGTCAAAGCCTATAGAATGTTCGTAGTTACAATATTTAAATTTTATTTTATTTGTATGGGCTTGCACCCATTTGCGTAAGGTAAGGTAGGGTAAAGTTAAATACGTACAATGAATTTCACCGAACCATAGATCCGACGGCGGCATAAATCTTGAACATTTGTCCACAGAATTTACCTGACTAGTATTTGTTTTGCATAAGTACCTACGGATTTTCTTCGGTACATTAAATTGAGTAGTAATAGACAAATAATTTTTTTATTAATTTTCAGAAAAATACACATGATATACACTAAGCGATTTTTATTTATAAAAACGTAGCTTAAATGTAATAAAATATGAATTTAGTCTAAGAAAATTTTGTAACTATTATAAAAATGGGAGCGTAAACGAACCAACTTAAATTGAAAACTATGAGGTTTCCGACACAAAGAAATAATTTTGTAAGCTACAACAAAATTATTTAGTAGTCGAAAGGGCAGGAGTTTGATCGGGGCTTTGTAAATCATTATAAAATTTGAATAAGCAACAAAGAGTCTGAGAGAATTTAATTTTATCTCGAGTAAATATTTATTTAAAATTGTAACAAATGATTTTGCTTTTCTCGTTTTCTTTATGTTTATTTCTGTTCCCTTTTGATATTTAACTTTGTCCAGCGTCGTGAGATATAAAATAATTAAATGATCGTTTTAGAAGTCACGCTGTTTGAGAGATCATAGTTCGTAGAGTGAGCTACTTATGATCTCGTATGTACTCGTATAGATGTGGCATACACAAAAAACCAATCAATTAAATATGCCGTCGATTGCTTGCAGCACCATACGCAAAATGAAAAGTCAACTGCAATACGCGTAATAACGCTTGTAAACTTTCTAATTTTACAGGATTACGAAAATTAAGCGCCCGCGAAGCGTTTTATCATGCAAAACGTTCAACCCAATTTCTAGTGAAATAAGCCTTTGTTAGATCCGAGACCATGTTCATAGAATACGCTCTGCAAATTGAGTCTAATTGCCCCAACGAAGTGTTGAATCAGACCGACCGGCCGCGGTGGCCTAAATTGCGCCTATTTACCCGTTTAGGATGAGAACACCCACATACCACCTGTTTATGAAACAAAAACTTCGCGTGATAGTGACATCGTCTGTCGGGCACGAGTCCGATGGCAGCTGGCACATAATTTTGTCGACGAAATATTTAATAGCAGTAATCATTGTAGTACTTGTTGTATTTTTCAATAATATAATGACAGCTTTTCGTGTGGGGCTTCAAAACAAGAGGGAATATGTTTTTCACGCTTAGACGGTGCGATTTACCTCCTAAGGCTAAAACACAACCAAAAATTGGGATTGTTGTCAATTACCGGTTTATAATAATAAGTAAATAAAAGTACATATTATAGCCTCGTTTAAGAATCAAATCACATGTTACTCATTTGGTTCTGCCACGTTAGGACTGCGATCATCAATGCGCTGACC
This sequence comes from Parnassius apollo, assembly GCA_907164705.1. Classification (NCBI taxonomy): domain Eukaryota; kingdom Metazoa; phylum Arthropoda; class Insecta; order Lepidoptera; family Papilionidae; genus Parnassius; species Parnassius apollo. The sequence goes on from CAJQZP010001196.1 coordinate 8,460,771, forward strand.
AACCTTAGCGATTATGACAAATCCTTTCCACAACGTGAGTGGCTCATCTTCAACAGTAGAGTTTTACGAGTAAATAAAGAAAAAAACCAAGCGCCGATCGCCCGCCCGCGTCTGCTTCACCCCTTAAAACCTACGTAACCATGATACCATTTCTTCTTAAGTAATACAACTCAATCCTGTTATACTGTTTCATTTTTCCATTCAATCATTTTTACAATAGACATTTAAAAAAATTACTAACTAAATAAAACGTTAGGGGCCAATATTTTTAAATAAAAATAACATTGGAATACTCTACATTACTTCATATAAGTGCAAATAAAACTTAACGTATAATAAATAAAATGACAGTGATTAGTGATTAGTTACGTTATTTAAAAAGTGTATGCAAAAATAAATATGGTACACACAGGTACTACATACACAATAACTGAAAAAATAAACAATAAGTAGAGAATGGATAATATAAACTGTTTAGACTATAATCACTAAATTGTGTAGCGCTCAATGTGCGGCAAAAGATCCTTAATTAAAAATGTTTATGACGTTGGTTTTTTACTTAGTAACCAGCAAGCAGTATACAAGTCGGGAGCCCGTCGGGTGCCCAGAGTAAGAAAACACGTCATGCTCCATTTAATTAATCACCTCTAAATAGATTTTATTGCTGTGAATATTTACATTAAACGGAAAGCGCAGTTACGATAGCTGACCGAAGTTGTTTTTACGCTCATTAGTTTCTTTCCCCTATAATTCTTATTGAAATAATATATTTGTAACTCTAAGTTATTATCTAATTTCCAGAAATAGGTCTGTGTACTCATTCCACTTTTTTATGTGATTATTTTTATAGAGTAAGGATGACAAATGAGCACATAGTATACCTGATGATAAGGTGATGAAGATGAAGACATCTACATTTATCATCGATTAAGAATCAAATTGCAGATTGCAGAGGCCGGTTCTCTACCCTAACTACGCGAAGCAGCATTTGTAACGTAACGTAACGTGTTATGTAACGTTTATCAGTAGAATACTGATAAACGTTAGTTTTGTATTAATGGATTTTAATAATAAAATAAATCGCAATGTTTAAATCTAATAATTAAACGACTCGCCCTTTAAATGTAAACAATAGGATATTGTTTAGCAAAACGGGTCAAAAAATTGCAAAATATTTCCAAACAACTGTGCAACAGTAGCGCATTGCCAATTGCTTTGAAAGAGTTTCGGTCACAGAATATGACAAAGCAGTTTTTATTGCAAACCAATGCAATCCGATCATTTCCCGGGACGCTCCAAGCAAATCGCCTGTCGACACAGATCCTATCACGCCTAGTACATCTCATAGTCGATAATAACGCGGCTAGAACTTCGCGTTCTCCCTACATGCTATCACTTTATTTAAATATGCTCGAGTTCCGACATTAAGTTCTTATTAAAATGCTTTAAGTTTTTTTTGTATCGCCTTCAAGTATATAGCGAAAATAAAATAAATTTTTATTGTTTTGCTCTAAAAACTCTGCAGTTAATGTACCTATTAATCCTTATCATTGTATGACTTTTTAGTAGGGTTGCGATATACGGGAAATTTATATCACATATATTTATGTGTATATATATATATATATATATATATATATATATATATATAAATAAAAAACTACACTCTCTCACTACGGATTTGGCTAAAAACATATAAAGGTAATTAGTTTAACGAGCAAATGTTAGTGGCTCGTGGGCCGTGTCTTGCCCTGTCGTACCGTGACGCATCCACGAGGCCACAGTGGCAGGGTCCGCTACAACTTCAAGTCAATTAGAAGCGAGACCAGCCTCCGTAATTACCACAGCAGTGAAGATGAACAGATCTACAGCAAAAAAGCTTTAATAATACAGATAAATGTGGACTTGCGTCAAGAAAAGATAATGATTGTTTGACAAAAAGTTTCTAGTGACGGGGGATTAGTACGCAATAACTGTTCTAAGAACAAAATATTTCTATTACTAAATTAATCAGAGGCACTGCATAAAGAACGCGATATTAATTTTGCAAATTAAAAACCGGCATTATTATGAAACATCGACAACCGCTTCCAAGTAACGGCAACAACAGAAAATAACAAGCCCAAAGTAGGTACATTCTTAATTGAAAGAAACAATGCCACTGTATTGTTTTCAATTGCATAGTTTTATTCGCAGTAAATACAGGCCATGAAACGTAATAAGCCATTATTCTTTCTGCATACGACAACAATAAATCAATTTTTCTTATGTAACTTAAATTATAATTGTTGTTGTAAACATATAGTTTACACTTACAAATGAACTATATCTTGTTCACTCACACTATAATAATATGACCGTTCTACGTTTCCATTACAGCCGATCAAAAGTCCATTACTGAACATTGCCATCATAGTGGCTCCAAGTCGGATATTTGCCATAGTTGCTACGACTGGTGGCAACCGCAATTTATTTTTATATTTTAGTTGTTAATTTAATTAAACGCGGTAGAGCCATGCTGCAATTATATTACCTAGTAGTATAGTTGTAGCACGAATGGGTCGGCTCGACCGGGGAAGGACCACGTAGGTAGCACCACAAGGTAGCTTAATGCTGCTGTGTTTCGTATGGTGAGTGTAGAGAACCGGAGACCCTTTTTACTGGAAACGAGGCATTCCATCTTAGTACTCACGGGTGACAACGCATCTGCATTTTGATTCGTAATCGAGGATAGATGTAGATGTCTATGGGCCGCAGCAACCACTTACCATCAGGTGGACTGTGTGCTCGTTTGTCACCCTATCCTATAAAAATGTATAATAGGAAGACACTGCCGCCTATCTCATTTTTTTCCTCTTGTCACCTCTTACGACACCCATGGGACGATTCGGGATAGCGGATATTCTTACAAGGCCAATACACGGTGAATGATATCTTCAAAAAAAAAGTTATTTATTGTTCGTTCTTAAAAAACCTATGAACTCTACATCATCAGTATTTATTGAATCAACAGCAGCTGCACGTAATTTAACATTAGATACGATACTACTAACGACAAAACGCTCGGGTGCCTTCTTGTTTAATTCGATTAACCTCTCATTTCTTCTGGTAGTTAGTCTTTCAACCGTACCGGCATTCTCGAGGTTAATCTTACTCATCAAATTGACCTCAATTGTATCCTTTTGAATCAATTATTAGTTCTCTAGTTATGTAATCTAAAGTTAAATAGACATAAGTGACTCAAATTCAATCATTTAAATGACCTTGATTAAAGAAGGTCACAATAGACACATATTAAGAATGGAAAGCTTCTGAAAGAATGTGGGAAGAATAGAATCATATAAGCATTAACATCAGCATGTATCAGTCTGATGCAGGCCATATTTAGGTCTCTCCCGAGGCGCGGAACTTACTTATAGCTTTGTTCAAAATTGAATTCGAAAACTATGATAATAATGATTTCATTCACTACAGTTCATCAGAAATCATTATGCCAATTTTTTTCAAACAGATTGTAGTTGCATTAAATAAAATTTAGTTACGACGTTAGGATAAAAACGTTAATTAATAGATATGTTTATTATTTTTTATGGTGTTACATGTAATAAATGTAGAGTCCATTATGATCCTAATTTTACAATAGAGTTTAATTTTTTTTAATAATCTTAACATTACAATTAATTTTGTAATTGTTAGGAAGTTTTTGGTTTTGATAAATTCATTTTATTACGATGTTTTATACAACTTTTTATAATACTGTAAAAAAGCTCGGCCAAATTTTTACTGATTAAATATTACAGAATTTACTTATACAGCTACTTAATAATAATTTAACATTTACTTATTATTAATTTATGAATCAATTTAAATGTTATCTTATCGTATTTTTCATTTCTACTAAAATTATAGTTTATTTTTAACTTTTTTTATTACGCAACAAAGTTCAAAGTACATTAATACTATACCAAATATAAAATAATTAATGTCGATATTAATATGTCCTAGATTTATTTTATTGTTTGGCGATTTATTTATTACGCGTGTCTAAACAGTGCAAGTATTTAATAGAGTCATAAATTCTTAAGGACAGCAAGTTGTATTCCAAAAATTAAATTATGTATTACAGCGTTTACGCCTAATAAGTGTCTATTGCACTTAAAATATTATAGAGCAATATATGCGTCAAGCTTGTAACGAATTTTTCAACAATTAAAAAATTAGCTTGAAAACAAACAAAATACAAGCTGCCAACATGTTTATCGAAAAATCAAAACATCATCTGATCGCTTTTTCAGCAGTATCACAGTTACCTAGAAAACAATAGCACATCTCACAAGCACACACACTGCCTTCGTCGGAAAACGCACATGCACAATTTTCCGAACACCAGTTACGGACACTGCGTCGGTCGCGTAGTTGCAAATGGCGGCACATACAAGCGCTGCCTATGCGCGCGATAGACTGACGGCTTTTAGTCTGGCTAGCGCGCGAGCGGGACGCGCGGCGGGCGTGCCAGCGCTATGCGCGCGCAAACCACTTCTCACTCTCACGCCCCAAGCACATATATAACCATCCCTTACACACGCGCTCGAGCACACCTTTCGTTTCCGAGACAGGTGTTCCTGTCACTGTGTGCGTCCAGATATGGCAACTCTCGTCTGTATGCGCCCTTCCTGCGGCGGCGGATCGTTTTTTATGCCCGGCAGAAATTATAAAAAGTAAATGGAGGGAAAATTAAATAAAACGTTTACAATGAAGCGTTTTCCTGTGCGCTTTGAATGATTCAGTGTGCGCTATTTTTCAGGCTGGGTATTCATCTCTGTACTGTTACGGGAGTGATTACGGTACTTTTTATGGATGTTGAGTGATGTAGGTGGGCGTAATTAGGCATGGGGCGGAAAGGCATATTGATTGCGGTGACGCGACTATGCGGAAAAATCGATATTTTTGTATTAAAGGTGGCACGCGATGTGTCCGGTATATGCGTCCGTCGAAGTAAACCTACATATCGATCCACCACGAACAAGTTTAACTCCAGTTTATGGCGCGTGTTATAACTTTCCTTCTATTCAAAACATACTTTACCAAGTTTTCTTCCTACATACTACTATCCCATCTGCCAAACAAAAAACACAATCCGTCGAGATATGTAAAAAAGCTGTATTTATGAAATATTTCTTATGTCTGATTTAAAATAGAAGTACCGAGCTAAAATTAAAAACGCGTATACTAACAAAATATTATAGTTTATAAAAAGAGCGTCATCAGAGCAATAAAATAATCCGTCCCGACAATCATAAATAACATTAAGAAGCTTCTTGCCACGGTCGAAGTTTATAAATATTACCAGATGCTTAACAAATTGCGTTAGGTAACATCTAAGCCACTTTTTCAGGACTTTCCCTGCGCTTTGAGGGCGTAATGCAATTAATTATATCCGTGAATATCATACTGCTCCGTTTAAAGACTCTCCGGCTGCTTTTAAGAGAGAAATAGAAGTAAGAGTCGAAAATTGAGATGAACCTTTTCTCGAACAACTTTATATTTTACTCGATTTTAAGCTAACTAAAGAACTAGTCCACTATTCATAGTCTGTTAACTTGTTGTGCAAAAACATCTCTTACGTTAAGCAATAACTTTCACAATGTCCATATCGTTACGGGGTAGTTACAGATGAATATGACTCTTGTCACTTATAGAAAGAGCGATGATGCGAAAGATGATGAATGAGAATGCTTTGAGAACGACTTAATTTAATATTTTTGAAACTGTCACATTTCTCCTGTGAAACACACTTTACCTTAGTAGGAAGTGTAGTCAATAGAGTATGAATAGAGACGGTAGAGCTTGAAGAAAAATTTTATCGAACCATTGACCTCCAAAAATATTTTAGGATGGGAGAGACAGAATATTAAAAATTAAAACTATGAAATTGGAAAGTGAGTCCGTAGTATTTGCAAGTAGAGTATTCTCTTACTTATGAAGACAATGAATATTCTATAAGAGGCATAATTTAAAAAACAAAAATTAGTAGAGTATGTAGAGCATAAGTAGTATTTCTATGTACTCACAGAGTTTGTTAGATACTGTTGCTTTATTGATGAAGACAAGGAATATTTTAGAATATGATTAGGGAAGCACAATTTAAAAACAAAAATGAGTAGAGTATCTAGAGTATAGGTATTATTTCTATGTACTCACAGAGGTTGTTAGATACTGTTGCTTTACAATGAACACAAGGAATATTTTCTAATGAGTTATGAAAAATTAAAATCATTGGAGTAGGGCATTAGGGTAGTCGGTAGTGTTCAATTGTACATATTGTTAAATAGTGTTGGTTTAAAATATTCAGAAGGAAAATATTAAAAGAGGTAGAGAGGGAATAGTAGTTGCTTTGCCAAAGAACACAATGAATATTTTAGGATTGGATTGGTAGTCAACGTAATTAAAAAAAATTATGAAAAATTAGAACAGTTGTAAAATATTTAATTTTACACTTCTATAAGAGCTACATTCAACTTATTTACATTACTTTATAAAGCAATATATATATATATATATATATGATTAATATAAAATAGTTAATCCACAATTTATATTGTGTCTTTCATACTTATAATAAAGCATTCTAATCACATGACAACGCTTTGGCCCATAGACATATATCCTCGACAAAGAATCAAAATGCAAATGTCGTTGTCGCCCCTGAGGACTAAGGTGGAACGCCTCACAGTCTGTATTGTACTGGCACTCTATATAGTTCACACCAAACATTTAAATTTAATATTAAAGCAAATATTATTCCCTACAGCCTTCTTTCTTTGAAGTTGGTTACAAGTGGATTGTAAGTTCATTGGTGACACTTCAATTTTATTTAAAAAAAAAACTGTAGCACACGGCAGGAGAATTGATAGTCATGATGGTCATAGCATCAAACGTCTAACACACTTCTGACGCTCCTGCAGCCCGTCACCGGTCTGGGAACTTTACGTCTGACGTAATTGCGATTCTTTAATCCCCATCTATTGGAAGTCATGAGATTTTTGCTTCTTACGACATCAACAGGGTGAAGCGAAGTCGAGGATTGTGTTACGCCGTTATCACTGCACGGCAATTTTTTTTATAGGATAGGGTGACAAACAAGCACACAGTCCACCTGATGGTAAGTGGTTGCTGCGGCCCATAGGCATCTACATCTATCCTCGACTACAAATTAAAATTCAGATGCGTTGTCACCCGTGAGGACTAAGATGGAATGCCTCGTTTCCAGTAAAAAGGGTCTCGGGTACTCTACACTCAATATACGAAACACAGCAGCATTAAGCTACTATTCTACGCTGGTATTCAGTGAGAGTGTGGTCCTTCCCCGGTCGAGCCGACCCATTCGTGCTACAACTATACCACTAATATAACTGCGGCATGGCTCTACCACGTATGTAATGTGCGCAATGTGATAGCTGTTCAAAATCCAAATCATAACTTTCTTATTTCATAGTAAACTTGTGATAGAATACTCTCAAAAGCCCTTAAAATGTATAGTAGTGGCTTAAGAGTATCTATCACTCGATTTTGTCTCGTTCACGATGAACAAATAGAAACAGAACTTTGGGAAAGACTAGAAAAACTTCCTAGAACAATTACACTCAGACTATTGAAGGGGAGCAACAATCCTACAGCCAAGCACGGCTGATATGCCAATTACGGCAACCTCATGCTCATGCCATGCCAGATTTCTGCAGTAAATTTTCTACAAACTGGTAAAAAGATGCACCCAAAACCCTATTAAAGTGGTTTACTGGTAACATTACTAAATCTTTTTTATTCTATTTTAATCAAAAACTCTGCCTACATTTGCAAACCAAAACGCATGGACAACCATAACATTTCAAATACAGGGAATGCATTGACGCATTAAAAATGTACAAAATAACATCTTATATTTTTTTGAAGTAATCTTTAGAACAAGCGCAAATTTAGCACTTTAAGGTTTTCCTTAAATTACTTATCAACAAAGTACGCATATTATTTCTACAACAACGGCCATTATCATCGAACAATTTCATTTTAACTTAATATCATAAGATGCTCCATGGGGAGCTATTTTTATCTTTTATATTTTAGTTATCATAACAAACCTACACTGTATTAATGTAGGTACATTTTGGATAATCGCATTTTTTGGGCTAAAATTGTGTGGGCTAAAATCTACGCAACCGTGTTGCGTAGAAATGTTTCAACCTACAAAAACATAAAGTTAATCAGATTTGAAAGATAAATACATTTTACTTGTGGCAGAAACCCTATTATACCAAATTATGTGTACCATTTGAATGCAAGTTTTAGAATAACTTGTCATTTTTCACAAGTATTTTATACTTAGAAATATACTGACAAAAGAGACTCGATCATTATTATGGCCAGTTTTTAAGTTGAATTATTTCCGCATAACACTGTCCAATTATCGGAAAACGATAATAAGTGCAGTTGCAATTAATCATAATATGTATGATGTATATTGTATATAATAACAATTAGATAATATGCATATCGTCGATAAATACAGATGACTCAGGATTGTGCGTTGTGATTTTGTATTTGGAAAGTCTGTGGTTTGCCGTGGGCTTTTAATAGGCTGCAATGATCTGAATAATGATTGCGTGTAAATATGAATATTAAAAATTAAAGTAACATTACAGTAATTCTCTAGAAAAATTATACGATTATATAAAAAAATTGACTCGCAAATTTTAATAAAGAAATTGCTTAATATAGAACAAAATTTGAAATTGATTTATTTATTACAGCTTTCGCCAATCATATATCCTAGAATAATTTTATCTTTGACCATGATCTCGATGTTTGCGCTTCTGTCTTACTTTTTTTCATAAAGGGTCTCTGGTTCTCACTCATCATACGAAATACGGTAACATTATACCGCTGCCTCACGCTGGTCTTTTATTAGAGCGTGATCCTTTCCAGGTCGAGTCTATGAATTACACCGTATAGACAACTGAAGTTTATGCTTGTAAGAGACCTGGTAAAAAAGTATATGTTCCTATCATAAACCAGCTTTGCAATCAGTATTTGAAATAAAATTGGACAGGAATAACCTATTGCAGTATATTTTCTAAAACATCTTACATCTTCCATAGGCACGAGTTTTCTTCCACACGTAAGTATTGCGCAAAGAGTACAAAATCGCACTTTAATTCTAGCCAGTCACGTCGTAGTCTCATTAATATTTAAAACAACATAACCTTTTATTTCATTTTTATAATTTTTATATATTGAACCCGTTAGCTCAGTTTAATTAGAGCGTCGTATATTTCGATAAGAAAATATACCTCGGCTTAATTTCGTGACTCTGTCATCATAATAGTATTCTGTTGTATCCGGATGTTGTAGCACTTAGCGGCTTGCAACGGTTTTATTATGAATTACAACGGAACTAGTATTTTGCGGTTTCCCTATAGAGTTAGACACAAATTAATGCCCGAGCTTTCAGCTTGAAATTAATGTAATGCACCCAGGTTACGCAGCCAAATTGTTGGCGTTCAGTAAACTGTGCAGCCCGCGACTGGCTTACCGCTTCCGTAATTGAATTTTTGATATCCGTTGTGAACCGACCGACGTCACACAGTACACGGCAGTGTCATGTTCTAACTTTTCATTGAGTAAATATTTTATGTAAAATTAATGCACTATTATCACCCAAGGTCACTGCCTCGTTGGTCTAGTGGTTGTAGTATTGCGACTGCTGATCATGAGGTGCTGGGTTCGAATCCCGGGTCGGGCCAAAAAATTAATTATTGACTTTTTCCGTCAAAAATTCTCAGTAGTTGCCCGGAGTCAGGAAATTGGCGGTGTCTCACCCCCGTGCCTCGGAAAATCACGTAAAGCCGTTGGTCCTGCGCCTGATCTCTCTCCGGTCGTGTCAATTTACCGTCCCATCGGATTATGAGGGTGAGGGAATAGAGAATGCACCTGTGCTTGCGCATACACCTCGGCACTATAATCCTGTCCTGCGCCGATGGCTAGCCTCCGTTGAGGCAGGCCACCGTGGCCGAAATTCGGTCTGGAGGACATTTTTATTATTATTACTCAAGTAATACTCCATATCCACAGATGATATGCTAAGAGCATTTCAGCCATTCATTAATATCGATAATTATATATCCCTATATTTTTTGTAGAATTAAGGTGACAAACAAGCACACAGTGTACCACCTGATGGTAAGTGGTTGCTGTGACATAGACATACACATCTTTATTCATTCCCAATTAAGAATCAAAATGCAGATGTGTTGCCACCCCTGAGGATTAAGAGGGAATGTCTCGTTTCCAACAGAACAGATCTACGGTTCTTCACACCATACACAACACAGCAGAATTAAGCTGCTATTTTACTTTGGTATTTTGTGAGAGCGTGGTATAGTCCTGGTCGAGCCGAATCATTCGTGCTACAGCCATAATATAGATGCAGCATGGCTCTACCACGTAAAAAAAATATATATTGCGTCGCTTCTTCCGATACACAACATAATGCGTCAGTGGTTTGATTTTTAATGTTTTGCACTTTATAACACCTTTTTTTTTTAATTTTCCACTTTTAGTTATATTTAGGGTTTGGTTTATTCATTTCTAATCTTATTAACAAATATAACTAATGATACGGAAAGAAACATTAAAGTTTACATTTTCGTAAGAAATTATCGTCCCCGCTATGAAATCTGCCAAATATTTTTACCTCATTGTAAAATGACGTCACCATGGTGGCAGAAGAAGGCGTGCATACCCTCATTAATGACATATTTGATTTTTACCAATTAACTATAGTAAATATATGATCATAGCAGAAAAATGTTTTTGTCATTCACTTTTTTTTTAAATAAAACATAAACAGTCACGCCTGTCACCCAGAGGGGTAGGCAGAGACTACGGACTTCCATTTGGCACGATCCTGACATACCTCTTTCGCCTCCTTTACATCCATATATCTACGCATACATACTCGTCGGTTAAGGGTACTTCTAACGTGTCCCATTTACAAAATATCGTCAATTTGGTCGATAAACTTATAATATAACTTATATAAACTTATAACTGTTTTATGTTTTTTTTTTTACTTTTCAACAGGGCCCAAAATTCTTGTGTGCCCAAGGGCCCCGGTATGGTCTAAGCCGGCGTTGTGAATATCCCATTTACGACGCAATGTAAGCCCATGTTCAACAGTGGACTGTGATAAGCTGTAATGCTACTGACGATTACTCCGTAAATTTAAGGAAATATAGTTCAACAAGAAATCACTACTTTGCATCAACAAAACACCAAGGCTGCAGTGTATCCTGATAATTAACTACGAGCAAGCTTTGACGAGCTTCTGGCGACGGTATGGCTACTGGTATTACAATTTTCGATAGGCTTAACTAAGTCACGGACAAAGAGCGTCACAGGTACAGAATGCCTGAACTTGGTATTTATAACGTTATATGACACGGGAACAAGGTACGTTTTCGTTATTATGATAAAGATACAATGGACAAATTTTCTACATTCATGTACTTACTAATACCAAAGTTTAGACATATTACTTTGGTATACCCAATTACGGTCATGGCCGCCCATCTCAACGGCGACAAGCAATCTTTGCATGACACTCACATCACACCATACAATTTATAGCAGCGTTATGCTGACACTAGTGCTCCGTGCAAGTGTGATTTTCGTCACGGCAACCAATCATTAAAGAAAGTTTCGAGTTTCATTGAAGAAACTTTCCTGACGGCGGCTTTAGTCTGGACTTCTAAAAATCTCAATTGCTGTATTCCAAATATATATCTCATACAGTAGGAGCCAGGGAGTGCTTATAGAACATGTCGAAAAAATCTCACAGTTTGTGAGGAGATAACGTTTAACTGTGTAATTCCTAAGTCTTAATGACAGTAATAAGATTTAAATTATTAAAATCTTAATTTATTTGATTTTTCTTTTTGAAAATATTTCTTGATTCTTCAAAATGTATACAAATATATAAACTTGCAATATCTACGGTAACTTAAAAATAGATGTAGCAGTCTCAATGTTGACCAGGCAAGGGAGTAGTAATGCAATAGAAGAGAGAATAAAAATAGGTAAGGTATCGCTCTAAAAATTAAAGTCCCAGTAAAGCAGTCGCCGTTGTTTACAACACAAACATTCCTGCACTCTTGCTGCAATTCTCATATTTTACGAGTTCAAAACACAATAAATGTGGACAATTGATACATGCGACTGTAAAACCTTGTAAAACTGTAACCAAACCGAAACTCCAACACTTAAAAAAGATTAAAACGCTTATCATGTGAGAGCTATGTGCTCGTTTTTCATTCTCTTATTTAGGGCCTTTTACTTTATTTCCGTTTACGTGATGTTTTCTACTAAGAGATTAAATTCAAGGCGGTTTTTTCCGCGTGTTGCGTATTTCTTAACGTTTCTCTTAGCGGGATAATGTGGTTGTTTGAGTGACTTTTCAAAACCAATTTAACGAGTAAATTTATTCATTCAGCTATTTCTAAATAAAAATATACTAAGGCCAATTTTTTTAACGAATTTAGAACATGGTTGCGTGGTGGTAGATAAATGACTGAAGAAATAAAAATACGTAATAAGAAATAAATAGATTTTTGCATACATTACCATTACAATGTATAAGGGCCACCGCTTAACACTGGCCTGTCCAACAAATAGCCTTACAGGTGGAATTGCAACGCTGGGCGAGCGTGTGACAACCGCTGTTTTTTTTTTTGTGAAAATGCTGCGGCCCAACTCTTGTTTCAGTTTCCCTTTGTCGCCTCTATAACTACAAACACACAAACAGGACGTTATGCGGTATAATATATATTTTATCCCACCACTACACGGCAAAAACATATTATTATTTAGTACTTTGTACTGAGTACCCCTCAGGAAACTGGAGAGAAAAAAAATGTAATCTAAGCCTCATCATCATAATTCGAAATAAATACATGTTACTTAAGTAAATAAATGTTAAAGAGAAAATAAAGATGAAAATAATTAAACTTACAACGGACTTTAATTCACGCATTGTGCTATACAGAAAGAGAAAAATTTGGTTTATACAGAAATAATAATAATTTTCGTATTTACTTTTATTATATTGATATTTATAAATAATGATATATCTGTGAACCACACTTCTTTGCTAAAAGTAAAAAAAGTAAAGTTACAGCCTATATACGTCCCACTGCTGGGCTCAGGCCTCCCCTCATTTCTGAGAGGGTTTAGGGCAAGGAAGTGTCCGCCGCGCCGCCCAAATGCGTATTGACGAACTTCACATGTCTTCGAAATATTTTTTTCCTTTATTCCTCAGACATGCAGGTTTCCTCACGATGTTTTCCTTCACCGCCGAGCACGTGGTAAATCAGCACTTAAAATTGCAATTAACAATTTCATTGGTGCCGGCGGGGATCGAACCCGGGTTACTCGCGTTCTGTTATATTTACAGGGAGCGTTCACCACTGAGCTACCACGGCTCTACTTTGCTAAGGAATGTTCATTCTAACTAAAGATGATTCGTGAAGCTAATTCAATTTTTTCTATATAGAATTTCTTACACGAATAATAGTCGAGAATTCTAAACACTGCATACATTCGTTTAGTGCTGGTGTGGCTAAAAAGAAGATGTCACATAGGAGCGACCGGTGCTAATAAACATGTTAAAATATTTCGTTAACGAAAACAACGTGACAACAACTATGTGACGAGGTCCGCGTTTGTTTATCGTAGCCGGCAGCACTAAACACTGCCGCTTGTTTTACCCGTATACCTAAAGCTACTTTAGGATAATGGACTTGAGAGCCTTGTTCCAAATAAACACCTCCGGGTGCATATTGAAAATTGAATTTCAGCTCCTATATCAAAAAGGGAATAAGAACGAAAATTTCAAAATTTAAGACTAAATTTCAAGTTGTCTTAAATATAAAATTTAGGATAACAAGTCTAGTCGTTTAAAATTTTAGAAAAATGTTAATAAAGGTATTTTCACACTGTTTTAATAGTAACATTGAGTTTTACCTGAGTTTCAATAAAAAATAAGTACTCTAATCCATATATAAACTTAAAGGTACACACTTTTTTGTAACATTCGAAAAGGGCTTCGCTGCAGTTTTCAGGGATAAGGAAACAATAACATTGGAACCGAGTTAATAATTTATCTTTTGTGTTATGTGGTATCAGGTGTCGGCGTAAGAAAATCTTGAGATGGATTTTCTCTTTCTGTATTTGAAGCAAAAATTTCAACCCTTAAAGGTGGAAAAATAAGGAATGAGGTTTATTAATGTAAATTATAAGCGACATTATCTTGAGCTGATGAAAATCATTGGTCTATTCAAAAGGGTCAAAAAATAAAAGCCGGTTTCTGAAGTCGGGGTCTCAATTTAAAAATAAGTAATAATAATTTATAAAAATAATTTATAATAATAATTTATAAAAATAATTTATAATAATATTTTATAAAAGTTATACGTGTTAGAGCCATACTGCAGTTATATTAGTAGTGTAGTTGTTCACGAATGGGTCGGCTCGACCGGGGAAGGACCACGCTCTCACAGAATACCAGCGTGAAATAGTAGCTTAATGCTGCTGTATTTCGTATGATGAGAGAGAACCGGAGACCCTTTTTACTGGAAACGAGGCATTCCATCTTCGTCCTCAAGGGTGACAACGCATCTGCATTTTTATTCGTAATCGAGGATAGATGTAAGTGTATATGGGTCACAGCAACCTTTTACCATCAGGTAGACTGTGTGCTCGTTTGTCACCCTATCCTATATAAAAAAAATCCTTCATACCGAATATTGGTTCCGGTGGCCAGTCTCAACAAAGTCTTGCCATCTGCACAGGATAGGATTATAGTACCTCAGTCCTCCTCAATCTCATAATCCGATTGAACGGAAATCCGACACGACCGTAGAAAGATCAGGTTCAGGACCAAGGGGCTTTACGTGTTTTTCGAGGCATGTGGGTGAAACAACCGCCAACTTTCTGACTCCGAGCTTCTACTGAAAATTTCTTAACAGAAATATCCAATAACTGATTTTGCACACTTACTAGGCTTTAATAGGATGTAGCGTTAATGGTACATAAAAATATAGTAAATAGTAAAGTGTTTACAAGCGTATTATATTGACAGTGATAATGAAAATATATTTCCTCTGAACTCTTAATAGAGTACAGATATTTCTTTTTCAACAAATTTTCATCTGAAGTCAATATCAATTTTTTAAATAACCAACACGGTAACCTACTTTTGGAGCCGAAAATTTCACGGTAGCTAATAACATGTTGCGAAACTGGCGGCTCGCAGCGAGTATGGCAACAATTTTAATAAATAATTACCCTCCTCGACGATTTACCGAGAGCTATATAGGATAAGCAGAGGCTGACTTAATGCGCTCCCTGCTTGTAATTTAACATAGGCACCTCTTGAACTCTTGTTTATTCTTAAAACCTACATTGTAAAATTAATTAATTGCTGAAATGAAAATAATAGATTTTCTTGCAAAAATTGCTAGTAAATATTATTAAAAACGGAATGTAAATAACGTAGAGTATAAAGCAATGTGCTATGATACTCGTGAATTAAATATTTTTACGGGTTTTTTCGCGTTTAATTTTAATGTTTAATGAACTACATGTCTTTGCTAAAGAACATCGATTCTAACTTTAGATTATTCGTTAAGCTATTTTAATAAGAAAATACCCTAATTTCAATAGATTATTTGGCATAGAAAAACCAAGCATACCAATCACTGCAAGTCTTTAAAATAAGTTATTTCATTTAATGTTGTGCCTAAATCGGACAAAAAAAGATAAAGATACCCACGTTGAACACCTTAGTCTCTCTCGTGACCACGTGTGCTGCATAAAACTAAAAATATAATAAATTGTGAATTAAATGCGAAAAAATCTGTAAAACATAAGGCCACTGATTAACTGGTTTAGTCGCACAAGAATATTTGTCACTGAGAAAACCTCAAGAAACCAAACCTTAAGGATACGGAATGTGAAATCAAAGGGTCGTGGATTTGAATTCATAATTCGATTATTGATGTCAACTACGCATTTATTGTAGTAAAGTAAAGTAAAGTTACAGCCTATATACGTCCCACTGCTGGGCACAGGCCTCCTCTCGTTTCTGAGAGGGTTTTAGGGCAAGGAAGTGTCCGCCGCGCTGCCCCAATGCATGTTGGCGAACTCCACATGTCTTCGAAATATTTTTTTATTTATTATTCTTCAGACATGCAGGTTTCCTCACGATGTTTTCCTTCACCGCCGAGCACGTGGTAAATCAGCACTTAAAATTGCAATAAACAATTTCATTGGTGCCGGCGGGGATCGAACCCGGGTTACTCGCGTTCTGTTATATTTACAGCGAGCGTTAACCATCTGAGCTACCATGGCTCACTTTATTGTAGGGTTTAGTTAAATAGTTTAATCGGTATATAAGTATTTAAATCCTATATCTCTATTGTTAAATAAAAATCATCTCGCAAAGTATATATCATTGGTTCATTTGTATGTTTTATTTGGTTCAAAGTGATTCTATATAGCGTAACGTGCTAAATATATATGGTTACGGCACTCCCAAAAAGCTGAAGCTAATTGCAGTAAGATACTATCCTTTGCTAATACGATATGTTACACGGGGCGCAGTGTTCTACCGACGTTTTCAACGCAAAGCCAACTATCTCGCATAGAATTCTCAGCCTTACTTTCGAGGTAGTTAAAGTTAAATTTCTGATGTATAACGTAAGCATTAGGCTGTTACTGTTCAGATGCTCCCTAATGGAAATTGTGAACCGTGCCCGTGTCGTTACGCGCTGCAAATGTACATAATGTGTCGTCAAAAGGGTGAAATACTTTAGCGGCCTGTGATTTCGTTTGTTGCAAATCAGGGCTTACAAGCTCTCGAAACTTTCTTCAATGAGATTTATATTAATCGTAGGAAATTTTATTTACGGTATTTTCCACGACGGCAAATTTATTTTAAACGTATATGTAACGTGTTTTTGATACTTTGCTTTTCGACATAAGGTTCAGCAATTGGTATTCCGGCAAGGCTAAAGTTTTATGGTGATTCGATGCTGAGTTGAACTTGATTGAAGATATTACAGTGACACAAATGTTCTTACCGTTTGTGAGAGACCTACCTGAACCATCCGACTTTATTTACAACATTTTCAAACGTAGTAATACCACTGCAGTATTTAATAACTGCCGCACAACATGTGAATCCGGGAAGAGAACTTTTAAGTAACGAGGTATTCTATATTTGGTTTTGCATCTGTAATTGGATTTTTAATATAATATGATGTGTCAATGACCGTGTTGTGATGGTGTGGGAATATCCACTAACTCATATCGTCCCGTGGGTGTCATGTGAGGCAGCAGAGGGAAACTGAAACATGAGATGGGCAGCAGCATGTTCCTGGTAACAACCCAATATATTAAAAAACTGCAGTTGCCAACCCGCTTGCTAAGCGTGGCAACTGTGGCAAAATCCTCCTTATAAGGCAATCTATGAGAGAGACCTATGTTCAGCAGTGGATTTTCAGGCTGTAACGGATGGATGGATAGGCTACAGCAACTAATTACACTTAATAGTTACTTTGCGGCCATCCGCTCAATTAAATACAATGATGTGTCTTACCTAGATTGAAGAGCACCACCCGCCCTCCCTCAATTGCGTGCTAATCCCAGCACCACTACTCCCAACACCACTACTCCCAACACCACGACTCCCAACACCACTACTCCCAACACCACTACTCCCAACACCACTACTCTAGAAAAGACCCATCGAGCATCTTTAGCGGCAAATGAGGCAGGGCGGGAGGTGTCCTTCAATCTAGGTAAGACACATCATTGAATTTAATTGAGCGGATGGTTGCAAATTAGCTATTAATATCTATATATTATAATGGATTTCCGCAAAGTAACGCCTGATTCTATCAATAATTACACTTACTTTCACATATCATCACAGTCTTTCGAAAAGTCGATTGATGAACATACGCCGCCCCTGTTAATTGACTCATAGAGGGTGTATTTGGCAAAACTGGCACGCTTCGAGAGCGGATTGGCAACCGTAGTATTTATTTAATTGTTTTAAGTTGTTATCAGGATGTTACTGCTACCCATCTCAAGTTGATTTCCTTCTGTCACCTCTTGCGACACTCATTAAATGATTCGAGGTAGTGGATTCCTTACACAGCCACTACAAGGTGAATAATTACTTCGCAACTATGCTTACTTCTATAAATTATATGATAAGAATAGAGAATGGTTTAGGTACCTATATTATAAAGAACTCTTTGATAGTAACATTCATAGCGAGAAATCACAATTTATGTTTTTGCGCAAATTTTATTCTGACAGATTTTTCCATCATCAATACCGCAACGCAGTAACCTGGTATTCCAACCACAAGGAACTAACAATACTTATATATCAAACACATTGTCCCACTAAGTAGGTCAATGATCAAACAGATTTTACTGTATTTCACAATAGTTTACTCGCTGCAAGAAATTGGTAGACGATCAGTATACCTGTATTATTGCTGACACTGACCATAGGAATTTACCTATTGTATATATAAAATCATAACAAAATGAAACACAGTTACTCCAATAATTCAAATTTGACATTTAATTACTAGTTAATCACTTAAGGGTCAGTTCACACCGAGACGTGACGCGACGCGATGCGGCACACAATTTATTTAGATAATACAAAATGTCGCGCGGCGCCGCGCTGCATCACAACGCGACGCAGCGGTCCTTCGTCGGTAGACGCAGCGTGCAAGAGCGATGGTGCATAATAATTAACATCAAAATAAAACAGTGAATACGGAGCCAATTTATGCATGTTGGTAAACTTTGAACGAGTTTGTTGTTCGTGCTGTCGATTTACCGTCGCCGACGCCGGCCATCGGGCAAACTTGGCCGAAACATCTAACGCGCGCGAACCACCCCTCTAAAGCAGGTTGGAGGGTTGATTGAAAGGTTATACGATCCGTCTAAACTCTAAAGCCTGCAATAGGTGTTTTAAAATCTTTCAGACTATTTGCTTTTGTATATTTGATATTGCTTATTTATAAAAATAAACTTGACTAAATAAAATAAACTTGAGACGACACGACAGTATTAGTAAATATAGAATCTCATTAAAGCATGTTATAAAATAATTTCAGTTGTTGTAGTTGCTTATTGGCTTATAAAACATTTCTCTTTTAAAAACAATGCTTTATTAAATTCTTTGTCCATTATCTTCAACAAAAAAACTCGCGCTTGCTTCAAGAAAGCTATAGTAAAAACTCGAAGTTTCGCGATTTTTCACTTAAGAATTTTTTAATTTTAAGGTTTCTCTTGGCGGGAGAAGATTTATGCTCACATTTGCAGTGATTAGTTAAGCTCGCAATAATTAAATAGGTTGATTTCCTTCGTTAGGTAGAATAAAGCAAAAAAGAGACAAATTACACTGATATTATCACTATTAGCCCATATCAAATAAGAGAAAAATGTGTTATGGAAAATATATATGAAAAATATAATCCTCTATACAATACAAGCAATATATATATATATATATATCATATGCGTGTTATATGTATGTGTTTGTAATATATATGTGTGTATAGGCGTTTAAATGGGGGCGAAAAGTCCTAGCTAGATAAGTCTAATTTCTTTTAAAATTCGTGTTATCCTACTTTTTATGCGCATAAAGTAATAAGCTTGACTTGCCCGCGCAATATTATTGGTAATTTTACTCTTAGATTATCTTCTTAATAGCCTAATAAATAGGGCGTAGATCTAAGGCCAGAGGGAACGAGTTTGAATTCTGCAATAGTGTCAGGTATTATTTTTAATTTTTGTTATTTGTTCTATAGTAGTATAGCTACAAGCTCACGTAACTTCACGGCTTATAATAAATAATCATAGACTAATCATAAAAACCTTTTGGCTTTAACACCTTTATAGGGCTTAGATATTCTGGGTGGTGAGAACCGCCCAGGGACGCATGTGTACGGTGTGTACGTGGGTTGGAAGGGTATGCAGCGCGCCCGTCTGCGGACTCGCTGTGTCCCATCCGTTATCCTTACAGTGTTTGTGGCACTAGGTGAGTGTGTAGTGTATATGTGTGACGGGCCGGCGACATTTGTGTCGTCGAAATCTAGCGGAACTGGGGGTTTTATTAAAACGTTGCGGGCTCTCCGGAGGCTTTGCTTAACGTTTGGAGTCGAAGCGCAGGTTGCAGCGTTTACCTTGAAATATTCAGAGGTCACCGGAAGTTGACAATCTCTATGCAAGACCGAGTTTCGCTGGTACTACCGAGCTCCGGTGGCGATGCGAATTAATCTATTTCGGATGACTTGTAGGTTGTACAATTGTTAACAATTGCACAGGACATGATAGGTGTTACGCAAACTTTGTAAAGGTGGAGCTTGTCTTAGGGACAGTTTTTTCTTACTGTTAAGGGGATATGGTAACTCAGCTCAAATTATAATTTCGCCCCCACTTCCCCGCGTGTCGTATGCTATGTACCAACATGTCAGTAATCACTAATACTGTCGTCCTGTTGCGTAATGTGTATTCTGATCGTAAGCTCGTAAGCTGATTCTGATCTTCTGATCGGGCGGCAGTAAACAAACTTCAAGACGCCGATAGTTCAGGTAATTTCTTTTTACAGTGAAAATGGTGGTAATTTAAAAAAAATTAAAAAAACATAAGCCCTGCTTTATAGTTAATTCAGTTAGTATGCAAAGTTTAAAGTTTTTTCGTTTAACATAGTACTTAACATTAATCCTCAACTTTACCATATATTTATTTCAAAATGAATGCTGCAATATTTTCGGCATAACGGGGATCTTGCTAAGCCATTTGAGGTAGTATTTTTACTATTTCCCCTTAACTAGCGGGTGGAGGCGACTATAAACGAATTTGGCACGATAGCGGACGGTACGAATGTGTTTCGCGAAGGTCATGGAGTGGTCGAATCTAACCCCAAGGTTTTTTGTTTTTAGGGTTCTCTTGGATTCTCCATAAGCGAAACTATATTAAGCTACTATTATGTATGTTATAACTATGTGTAAGTAAACTTTGAAAAAAAATATTTTGAATTTGTACATAAATACCATTGAGCTATTATGTACTACGTACTAGAGGCGACACTGCATTCAGCTACTCTGTTCCACTCAACTGCGGTACATACAGCGCACTTTAATCAGTCACTCGCTAGGCGCTTGTAGAGTTGTCACGTGTTGTATTGATTTAAAAAAAATCTCTTGGTAAAAATATGCCATCACGTGTATTTAGATATTGCACAAATCATTCGAGAAATGTCAATAAAAACTAAGGAATTACTTTTCATCGGTTAATAAGATACTTAATCAATAAAAATGTATTATAGATTAATAATAAAACAAATTATTCCTAAGACGACATCTCTTCTCATGGAATATAGATTATGAAATTAATATGTTCAGAAGCGACATTTTTGTGGGTACCTAAGTATAGGACGAATATATTATTATTCACATTTTTCTGTAGATACATATTATATAAGTTATTATAATTAGACTAAATTTTTCATGCTTAAATCTGCTTATTATTCTTTTATTTTATTTTTAGGTTTCCACATCAAAGTCAAAGTGGAGTAAATTCGTCCATTTTTAACTCTCGCGTGCCAAGCATTTATGAACGACTATTATTCTAATTTAAATAAATATATTTGTAATTTAAATGTTATGTTAATAAGTTTTGTTAAAAATACATTTAGTATGTTTTTTATATTTGACATTTTTTTAAAGGATAGGTTGACAAACGAAAACACAGTCCACCTGATCGTAAGTGGTTCCTGTGACCCATAAACATCTACATCTATCCTCGATTACGAATCAAAATGCAGATGCGTTGTCACCCGTGAGGACTACGATGGAATGCCTCGTTTCCAGTAAAAAGGGTCTCCGGTTCTCTACACTCACCATACGAAAAACACAGCAACATTAAAGCTGCTATTTTAGGCTGGTTTTCTGTGAGAGCGTGGTCCTTCCCCGGTCGAGCCGACTTCGTGCTACAACTATATTACTAATATAACTGCAGCACGTTCTACCTTTAAAATATTGAGATAAAAATATCATTAAAATGTAATTATGATATAATATTATCTAATATTATATTAAATAAACAAATATAATATACAAACTAAATGAAAAAATTTAAAAACTGTTCTCGATATAATTTACCTACTTAACAATACAATTTATTATTAGTACCTACTAATCATTCTACCTATGTTTATTCTATGATAAAAAAACCAACCGCTCGAAAACAGAGTAGCGCACATTTTTTTGTTTGAGATAGCTGTAATAGTAAGTAAGTACATATTCATCATCATCGTCATCATTACAGCCCTTCACAAGTCCACTGCTGAACATAGGCCTCCCCCAAGGTATGCCACAAAGCACGGTCCTGAGCCACCTGCATACATCGACTTCCTGCATGTCTTACCAGGTCGTCACTCCATCTAGTGGGGGGTCGCCCTACACTTCGCCTACCGGTACGAGGCTGCCACTCGAAACCACGAATTACTTCAATGATAAATACGAAGAATCTTTTTCCCCGACCAATTATTTACTATTACCAATACCATTACAGCCTATAAAAATCCACTGCTGAATATAGGCCTTCCCCATAGATTAGACATAGGAAGACGTTGCTGCCCATCTCCTGGTTTGTTTCCCTGTGTCACCTTTTGCGAAACCCAGGGACGATATGGGTTAGTGGATTTTCTGACACCGCCACTACACGCTACGTTATATTAACTTTATAAAAAAATAATTTTAATTGCATAGCTATTACGCAAGAAAGTAACGTATTTATAAGTGCTAAGATATCCAATTATAAACCTCAAGACACGTACGAACGCAAAAGGCACCTTGGTAAATATAAGTCGGAGTAATGAAGCTAAGTATAGCATAGGTTACCTGGTAATGTTCCAAAAAGCCTGTTAACTCTACGACGGGCTGCTGTGTAAAATGAAAAATGTCAAAATATTTGCCGCAATTCAGGATGAAATAACAAGTTAAATTTTACGTTTACAATTGGATCATGTTATGCAGAAATGACCCAGCCCATAAACGGCATTATACACGTGCTTTTTCCAGTTTATTTCCAAGTAATACTTCTGAAAAATAACAAGTAATCCCAAAATCTACATTTAATTTAGTTTTAAATGGTAAACAAAACATGATAGGACAGAGTTTTCGCACAAGAAAAATGCATTTATCTATTAAGTCTGAATAACTATCTTTTTGTGGGTTGAATCATTTCTGTACAACACGGTCCAATTGTACTTAATAATAGTGCAATTAAAATTAACTAATATTTCATTATATATTACAAATGGGTATATGACTGCTATAACCTATAGACTCTCGGGTTCTCATTCCTGACCATACAATTATCTTTTTTATAGAATAAGGGTGACAAACGAGCACACAGTCCAACTGATAGTAAGTGGATGCTGTGGCCCATAGACACCTATATTTAACTTCGATTAAGAATCAAAACTCAAATGCGTTGTCACCCCTGAGGACTAAGATTGAATGCCTCGTTTCCAGTAAAAAAGGGTCTCCGGATCTCTACACTCAACATACGCAACACAGCAATATTAAGCTGCTATTTTACGCTGGTATAATACTGTTATTCTTGAGGTGAATGGACGCAATTAATAAAAAAATCTAAGCTCACCCACGTGAAAGTCAATTAATAAAATTAAAAGAAGCGCGTTTGCAAATTGGCTTGTTCAAACCTCGGCATCGGCCTACAATGGCTGGCATACATTGCGAACTAAAAGCAAAATTATCCTTTTGTACATAAAAATCCTTTTCAATGGTGGTCTTTATATTTTACATAGCAAATAAGCAAAAGCTACGTTGTGATCGTGGGACACAGCATCCCTTCATATTGTTAGAGACCACTATTTATTATTAAAAATGTTTTAATATTCTATGCATTATACAATTTAGAGTCATCTAGTTGAAAGCAAGATTCAGAAATGATTAAACGCAATAGTCGTTATCTGTGCACTAGAAGAACATTTTATTCTCACCAAACGTTATAAAAGTTAAAAAATGACAACTACGATCGTGCGAAGGGGATGAATCCATTACTAAAGTACTAGCTCTAGGAAATAGGGTGAGGGATAGTCGAAAACAACAAGCGTTTTATATATAAGTATATAAGTAAATACCCTTAAATATAACGTACAATTAAGCTTGAATACGAGCAGCCTGCCTGTAATTATTCCTTTGATCTCTCACTACGTACTCGTAAGTCGCTCATTTGCCATTGCTAAGTACCTACTAAAAGTGTACTAGATGTCGAGAAAAATCTCAAGTTACACACATTAAATAAAGAAAGATGTTGATTAAAGAAAAGTCAATTATAATATTCTATTAAACTCTGCATCAATGATCATTATAAGTAATTATTAACGAATTTGATGTCTGTCTGTTACAGACGTGACTCTATTTCAGGCTTTCGTTGACGGAATTCGGGACGTCGAGATTCGAGCAGCAGCAGTACGACTAGGCCACCACCAATCCCTAAAGAGTGCACTAGTACATGTAAGTATTGAAAGTGAAAGCTAGACGATGCGACGCGAGACAAAATCAATCAAAGTCAGGGAAATGGTAACGGAAGAAAATAATCCCGTAGGAAGAACGATACGATAGATAAAAAAAATCATAACTTTAATAACAAGACTTCAGAAACAAGTAAGAATAAATATCTCCCAGAAAACCATATTATGTAATACCAGGACAGCAAACAGAATCAGCGTCATATACAATAAGTGTAGGGTTGAAATCACCATCCAGCTCCAATGCGTAGCGATTATGGCAATATTTCCATACAATGGGTGTAACCCATGTCCTGTAAAATTATAGTTTATAAACGTCCCACTATTTCTCTCAACTTTTGACTAGAAACTTCATGGCGAATGCTTATCGAACTGCACGAATACATTTGTTATATTTATACTCGTACAAGGAATTCTTAAATCCAATGAAACATTACGGCCAACCAATTTTTTTCATCCCTCCATTGCTTTATAGCCTATAACAGTAAACGCAGGCCTCTCCCATAAATCGCCTCGGAGAGGCGAAATTTTGCCATAGTTGCCACGCTTGACAGGCGTTTTAATCAATATGTAGTAGTACGCGTAAATATAAGAAATCATTATATATGGTAGTCAAACAGTGTTTGTTGGCAGAATAATTATTTAATTCCCTATTTTCTTTACACCGCCTTGCAAAATGTAACTAAAATGCAATTAATAATTTCATGAGGGCCGTCACCGAGCATTGAATTCGGAATAAGCTATAAAATTTAAGACGCCTGAGTCCACCACTACTCTAATTAGGATACTTAAAGAAAGAGAAAATTACAATGTGTAATTAATTATTCCTACACTCGTAAATTTCCACAGGGTACACAGTCAATTAGAAGTTTTCAGCCAGCACGGGGGGAACAGAAAAGATTTTTAATGAGGTTGTGCTTACGAAATTAATATTATTTTGGTTTGTATAATAGTGTTCAATTGTATACGCAGTATTTTGATTTTAATTGTCAGTTTTATCAGTTCTGGTTGTATATATTATTTGTGTTTTTAAATTTATAGATAATTGATGTAAGATAATTGTGACTGGCGACTTTTATTTGGCTTAATATATGTAAGTGCACCAACAGAATATAATATCGCTCGCTAATAGCGCTGTGGTTATTTTACTGTGGTAAAATGCTGATTTTGATGCCCATTTGTGCGTGTCTTCAATTTTATTATCGCATAGGCAACATTATTTACCGTCTGGAAAATAATAGGGTGTTATATGTGAACGAGGTAGAAGCTTGGGACATTTTACAAAAAATAAAAACAAAAATTTTGAAATACACGTTTGAATTTTTTTAACAATTACTTATCCCCTTGCTCTTGAGCATGTAACCCTGCGAAGTGACAAGGTCAAAGACGCCTAATTCATTCATTATTTTATTGCCGTTTGTAAAGTGGGTGCATATGATTTAAATTTCTATAGATTTTAATTAATTTATTTATTTAATTCACAATTTTTATTTTTGTTACCCTATATATATATCATCATCATCATCATTACAGCCCTTCACAAGTCCACTGCTGAACATAGGCCTCCCCCAAGTAATGCCACAAAGCACGGTCCTGAGCCACCTGCATCCATCGACTTCCTGCATGTCTTACCAGGTCGTCACTCCATCTAGTGGGGGGTCGCCCTACACTACGCCTACCGGTACGAGGCTGCCACTCGAGAACCTTTCTTCCCCATCGGTTATCGGTTCTTCGAGCTATATGGCCGGCCCATTGCCACTTCAGCTTACTAATCCGTTGGGCTATGTCGGTCACTCTGGTTTTACTGCGGATATCCTCATTTCTGAGTCTATCACGCAGAGAAACTCCGAGCATAGCCCTCTCCATAGCTCGCTGAGCGACCTTAAGCGTCCTCATACGGCCAGCAGTGAAGGACCACGTCTCAGATCCGTAAGTCATCACTGGCAACACGCACTGGTTGTACAATCTAGTTTTTAGAGATTGAGGTATACCTGACGAAAAGATATGCCGTAATTTCCCGAACGCTGCCCAGCCGAGTTGAATCCGTCGATTGACCTCTCGGTCGAAGTTGGACTTACCTAGTCGGACTATTTGTCCCAGGTAAACGTATTCGTCAACAACTTCGAGCATAGTGCTCCCAACAACTACCGGCATAGGTGTGACATGGACATTGAACATGATCTTTGTTTTGTCCATGTTCATCTTAAGACCTATCCGTTGGGAGGCACTATTGAGGTCATTGAGCATAGTGCTTAAGTCCTCCAGCGATTCTGCCATAAGGACTATATCGTCGGCAAATCGAAGGTGAGTGATGTACTCGCCATTGATGTCAATACCGTATCCTTTCCAGTCCAGTAGCTTGAAAACGTCTTCCAATGCAGCGGTGAAGAGTTTCGGGGATATAAATATATATATATATATATATATATATATATATATATATATATATATATATATATATATATATATTAGTAGTATGTAGAAGTATGTAGTTGTCTATCAAGAAAAATTAACAAGTTTGTAGTTACCAATGTAGATGGGACGGTACACTGACACGAGCGGAAAGATCAGGCGCAGGACTAACGGCTTTACTTGCTTTCTGAGGCACGGGGGTGAGATACCGCCAGCTTCCTGACTTCGAGTAGCTACAGAGAATTCATTGACGGAAAAACTCAATAAGTTTTTATTTTGGCGCGACCTGGTATTCGAGACCTAAAGATCAGCAGTCGCGTTTTACAACCACTAGTCCAACGAGGCAGTCACCATGGCAAGCTACAGTATCATTATGGTTAAGGTTAGGACTGCATGCTTAAAAAGTCGTGGATTTCATTTTCGTTTGTTGTCATGAATCACTCCTCCTACAAGCATTTTAAGTTTACTTGGAGTGGTCAACTTTTGAAAAATAAAGTTTTCAAGAATGGAAGCTGCTGATTAGGGTTAACGTTCAGTTCCTAATTTTTTGAGCCATACCCAACGTTATTTTTATTATCCTTCTTATTCATTGCATTATTACTATTTTTATTATCCTTCTCACTCATAGCATTATTGTTATTTTTATTATTATTCTCATTCATTGCATTATTATTATTACTATTATTGACGTGCCACGAATTTCATAGTTCAGTCTTGGGTCGCACAGTAGATATAAGAACCTCCACGGAGTGACGCTACCGCTATGAATAATTTAGTCTACTGTGGTTGAATGTCTATCATGTTGAATTAAATTACATTGACTTAGTTTACATAACCCAAATCATAGTACTGAAAAAATATTTTGATTTCCAACATAGATAGTCTGTTCACGGAATCTAGTCCAAAATCATGTATTTCTGTAACCGAATGTTTTAAAAATGTCTTTTACATCAATGTGTTTTTACTGTTGTAATAAATCTAAGTGTATATCTAGTGCAGAATATCACTCCAAACCAGTGAAATGAACTCATATCTTAAGTCAGTGAACTATAGATGCTTGTGTATGTTATTTTGTTTACTAGAGTGTAGAGAGTCACGCGGCTCATAAGGACCATAAATAATATATATGAGGAGGGTCTTTTCAAAACTTGACTATTCCACTTTTTATGGTTTTACACAATTTGAGAAAATAGTTTTTTAGGTATGCAACTATATATTTAACCCGAAATTTTGTTGCAATATTATAAACGATAATATTAGTTATTGCTTTGTATAGTACTAAAATTTGGCAATAATATATTTTTGCATAAATCCAAAATTTGAAATAGAATAACATAGTTTAGACGCGGCGGATAGGAATAATACAGTTTTGTTATGTGTTGTATAGGAATAACAATGTTTTGATTCAAACCACTGTGGATCAATCTTGTTTTGCTGGTTAGGTTCATCTTTAAATAAATGAAACTAAAAGAAATCTCAGTATGTTTATTTTTTTTTAAATTTTCACGGCCATTTCATGGTGAAGGCAATCACAATTCATGTTTATTTTGATCACCACTTTCAACGTCATTGCTATCATTCATTATATTGAAATAACAAGAGAGTTTCTCGTTTTTAGTTCACTCCTCGCCGAATTGTTTAACAAGCAAGTTTCTCACATCATTTTTCTTTTTTAAATTCAATTGCTTTTGTATTGCAACTGCAGTTAAAGTAATAATAAGACGTTTTTGTCGTTTAACAAGGTTTAATTTTGTATTATCGTTATCATCCGACAAAATTATGTAATTTTCAAAAGTTTTAATGTGACATTGAAGTTGGTTTCTATTATTATAGTTTTTAAGAAAAGTAGTTTGTTTTAAATTCTGTATAGCTGTAATTTTTTGTAAAATGTTATTTACAACTTCTTTTTCGGAAATTTAAAGATGTATAACTTCCAATCCAATTCCAACTTTTTGATTGTTCCAAACTGAGAATAATATTCTGTATATTCTTCTAGGGTTGGCGGATGACGGCTAGGTTTCTTTTCTACACGTCCAAAATCCCTGTCAGCAGGCAAAAGACTGTGTCCTCTGACAGGTAATGGCAGTTGTATTTTTTTATGTTTTCTGGTGATAGCTGTTGAAGCCCGAACAAAAGTACATCCACAATATGTGTAAATTTTTTTTCTGGCCCCCGTAGCCATCACAAAACGCCCTGATAACACAAACATGTTTTATTGCAATTTAGACTAAAATAATCAATTAACTTCTAAATTTATCTCTTCTTAAAGTTAGTTAATATATATATATAAAAAAAAAAAAAATATATATATAATATGATTTCGTTAAAAGTAGATTATTTCATTGCAAAATGAAAATACTAACTTTGAGAAGATATAAATTTAGAAGTTAATTGACTATTTTAATCTAAATTGCAATAAAACATGTTTGTGTTACCAGGGTGTTTTGTGATAGCTATGGGGGCCAGAAAAAAATATTTACACATATTTAAAAAATTTACACATAATTAAACATGAATTGTGATTGCCTTGACCATGAAATGGCTGTGAAAATTTAAAAAAAAATATACATACTGTGATTTATTTTAGTTTCATTTATTTAAAAATGAACCTAAGGTTAAATAAGATTTCTGACATCTAATTAGTTTTAGCAAAACAAGATTGATCCACAGTGGTTTGAATCAAAAAATTGTTATTCCTATACAACACATAACAAAACTTGATTATTCCGATCCGCCGCGTCTAAACTATGTTATTCCATTTCAAATTTTGGATTTATGCAAAAATATATTATTGCCAAATTTTAATACTATACAAACCAATGACTAATAATGTCGTTTATAATATTGCAACAAAATTTCGGGTTAAATATATAGTTGCATACCTAAAAAAACTATTTTCTCAAATTGTGTAAAACCATAAAAAGTGGAATAGCCAAGTTTTGAAAAGACCCTCCTCATATATATTATTTATGGTAGTTATGAGCCGCGTGACTCTCTACACTCTAGTAAACAAAATAACATACACAAGCATCTATAGTTCACTGACTTAAGATATGAGTTCATTTCACTGGTTTGGAGTGATATTCTGCACTAGATATACACTTAGATTTATTACAACAGTAAAAACACATTGATGTAAAAGACATTTTTAAAACATTCGGTTACAGAAATACATGATTTTGGACTAGATTCCGTAAACAGACTATCTGTGTTGGAAATCAAAATATTTTTTCAGTACTACGATTTGGGTTATGTAAACTAAGTCAATGTAATTTAATTCAACATGATAGACATTCAACCACAGTAGACTAAATTATTCATAGCGGTAGCGTCACTCCGTGGAGGTTCTTATATCTACTGTGCGACGCAAGACTGAACTATGAAATTCATGGCACGTCAATAATAGTAATAATAATAATGCAATGAATGAGAATAATAATAAAAATAACAATAATGCAATGAATGAGAAGGATAATAAAAATAGTAATAATGCAATGAATAAGAAGGATAATAAAAATAACGTTGGGTATGGCTCAAAAATTAGGAACTGAACGTTAACCCTAATCAGCAGCTTCCATTCTTGAAAACTTTATTTTTCAAAAGTTGACCACTCCAAGTAAACTTAAAATGCTTGTAGGAGGAGTGATTCATGACAACAAACGAAAATGAAATTCACGACTTTTCAAGCATGCAGTCCTAACCTTAACCATAATGATACTGTAGCTTGCCATGGTGACTGCCTCGTTGGACTAGTGGTTGTAAAATGCGACTGCTGATCTTTAGGTCTCAGGTTCGAATTCCAGGTCGCGCCAAAATAAAAACTTATTGAGTTTTTCCGTCAAGGAATTCTCAGTAGCTGCTCGAAGTCAGGAAGCTGGCGGTATCTCACCCCCGTGCCTCAGAAAGCAAGTAAAGCCGTTCGTCCTATGCCTGATCTCTCCGCTCGTGTCAGTGTACCCTCGCATCTACATGGGTAACTACAAACCTGTAAATTTTTCTTGATAGATAACGATTCAGATGCGCATTCCCCTAAACCATTTTTTTAGAATATGGGTAACAAACGAGTAAACAGTACACCTGAGAGTAACTGACTGCTATGTTCTATTGCATTCACTTGCCATCTATCATCGATTCAGAATCAAAACGGAGATGTGTTGCAACTCCTTAGGACTAAGATAGAAGGAAAGTCTCCTTAACAGTAAAAAGTAAGAACTTCGGATCTCTACATTTACCATACGAAACACAGCAACATTATTGTACTATGTCTCGTTGGTACTATGAGAGCGGTGTGTGTGACCCATTTTAGGTTAGCATTGCCGCAACACCAATAGAAAGAATTTATCACACAATTTTTATATTTGTGTCTATTTCATTAAATCTAATAGTCTACACGTAAGTACTACTACAGCGTAGTACCATGATCACACAGAATAACTGCGTGTCATAGCAGCTTGTATTCCGCATGGTAGGTTATGAGAACCGTAGACCAGATGATACGCGAGGCCATTGAAATTAAAAAACATCTTAATTTCAATAGAGAAGAGGGATGAGTGCTGCCATCTACTTGGAATCCTATAATTAACAAAACTAAACCCAAACCCAAGCATACCACTGCAGACTTAAAGATACTGTAAGTTGGTTCTGCATAGATCGGAACGAAAATTAATATTAAAAAACTGAAGGTAGCCGGGCTAACTATGACATTGGGACGTCAAACATCTCAGGCCCCCCGTGACCATGGATGCTGTAAAGCACCAGAAACTTCGGGATTTAAAAATAACTTAAAATAAGTAAATTAAACGCGATAGTATCCGTAAATACAGTATTATTCAATGTGTAGCGTTCGTGTAAATTTATCCGTATATTAGAGACCTCAGAGGTGATAACGTATCAGAAATTTAATTCTTAATACAGGATATCATGGCTGGATAGATGGGACTTATTTTTCACCATCATTTCTATTCTATTATAACTTCTAAGCGATTTTCGTGCCAGTAAGTTTATTGTAGTATCGGAGGAAGAATGAATTTACTTATTTGCTTGTTGATGATGCTAAAGCTCGAAGTCATTAAGTTTCAAGTAAGTTAGGAAGTAAATGTAAAATTTTTGAATCGCCAGTACCCAGTTGTAACTGCATCGATAATAATATTCTTAGCTCGTAAAATAAATTATCCTCTTTGTCCTATATACATAAATTAAGCAAACGACACATAATTTATAGGTTTTCAATTAATTACGACAGCATTTTCAACGAAATATACACTTGCTTATAAGTTTCTAAATTGTATTTCAAAGGGGCTACAAACTTTTGGCAGACCCACAATAGATATTGTGTTAACAGACTTATTTAAAGCACAGCTGGAATATAGCTTTTGTCCTATTCACGAAAACGTTTCGTTATTAATTAATACGCCAACAAATAAAATAAATTTTACGGATCTTATCGTATTTAATTTTTACACTTCAAACACCTCAGACCCCAGTGACAATGGGTGATATAAAGTGCCTGAAACATCGGGAATTGAAAAAGTTAAAATAAAACGAGACAAAATCCGTATTTGCTTAAATACAATAAATTATAATACACCAATGGTTTCCATGTTATTTCATTGTTATACTCGCCACTGCAGTATCGGTCCGTGTTATCCATTCAAATGTCTCGAACAATTCTTGGTTATTAGCAGTGTTTCGGAGAAACACAATAGAACCTAATGAAACTGAAATCAAGCTGCTAATTTAGGAAACCATATCTTATTAAAATGTTTCTCTGTAATTAATTTTAGTCAAATTCAAAAAACAGTTTATCAAAAAATTTACACATATTGTGGATTACTTTTGTTCGGCTTACACCACCACTGCCATTACCTTCATCTATTTTAGATTAAAATTTCATCATAATGTATATAATTATAAGAAATATATAATAATAATAATAAATAAAAATAATATAATATATATGTAGTAATATATATATATATATATATATATATATATATATATATATATATATATATATGAAATGTGTATTCTTTTTTTTTTACCCCCCCTACCCATCATCTTTGTGTAATCCTATCCATTCATTGGTTGTCTGGAAGAAATTGATATCAGCAATAAGACCGCCCATTGCATACTTCTTTTGTATATATAATTAGTAATTATTTATATGGTGTGCAATAAAGATATTAAATAAAAAAAATAATGTAATTTCTATATCATATTATAACATAGTACCTAGAAATCCTTTTTATATTTTCGAATCATTTCACCGTAAATATTATTTTTCACAATTTTTTTTAATATTATAACAAAACTACCTCATATCCGGTATTAAGGACAATATTTCTGTTCGTCACTAGAGGTCGGCGGGTCAGTTGAAACCTGATGAAGAGTGCGGCGGGGGAGCGTGGTGGGGGTTGTCATAGCAACCGCGGCCCACAACACGCCGCAGTGGCGCCGACTGTTCTATATACACAGGCGTACTTACTGTGTATATTTTATGAGTTTGTTGGTTGTAGCTTGGACTCTAATGTACGTGTGGATAAACATTTGCACACACAAAATAGTACAGGTTTTAATATTTAAAAAATACGTACCTACACACCACAATCACATTTACATAAAAATTGTTTTTACTACTTGGGTAGACTTTACATCTATGTATAACGCCGTAAGTCAACATTGATAGACGTACCTACGTGTATACTTTCTTTACTGTAGACTTTATAGTTTATTTTTTCAGGATAAGCAAGGTACTTAATTTACTTAACATTGTGTGCCACGTACATCTAGAATATCAATTCCGTTCATCAGTCTATGTGAGCCCACGTGGGCCTTTCTAAAATAACCTTCCGATTTGCTTTAATTACCACGCTTAGCAAGATGGATTTGTGATCGCAGCATATTAAAGTACAGGTCCAGGTTTCAGGCTTATAACCTGAATTAGGGCATTAGCCTTTATGATCGCAATTAAGCATTAGAAGAAACTGTGAAGTGGTGGTGTAAGATGTCCACTACCCATATCGTCCCGTGGGTGTCGTTAGAGGTGAGTGAGGGAAAGAAACCAGGAGATGGGCAACAGCGTCTTCCTTTAATGACTAAAAATAAAAACGGCGTGGCAACCATGGCAAATATCTATGTGGCAATCTATGGAGGAGGTCTCCGTTCAGCAGTGGAATTTAATAAGCTGTAACGGCAACGGAACGGTAACTTAATATATGGGCAGAATACGATGAAAGTAGACAAGATATTGTGAGTTTATAGTGTAAGAACAGGAGAAGTAGGATATCCAAGCAAGAGATGGGCTAACAGCCTTGGATGGCAACTAGTGCACTTTATTCACAATACAAATATTGAACACTTTCTAGTCAAAAAGTTTTGCAATTTGAATTTTTAAAGCAATTTTTTTCTTATTTTTTTTTACTTTTCTGTGCATAAAACTCATTTGCTGGTTAAAAATAGTTCATTTTAAAATGAAAGTAATAACTCTCTTCTAAGATATTGTTTTTGTGTAATCAGATTGGTCACCGTGTAATTTTTAAAATGTACCAATAGATACGAAATCATTTTTTTTTTCATTACTATACGATGGCAACAAATATTTTCAGTTTAGTCATCTATCTATTAAATGTTTGCAATATTACAAGTTTACTAAAAACAACCTAGGCTTTACTTTCTCATACCGACGTACACACTGACCTCTGTATATACAAGGACGTACAGCTTACGCATAGGCAATAATTTGCAGAAAGGGTGGGATGGTCAGTGTCAGATGAC
This sequence comes from Parnassius apollo, assembly GCA_907164705.1. Classification (NCBI taxonomy): domain Eukaryota; kingdom Metazoa; phylum Arthropoda; class Insecta; order Lepidoptera; family Papilionidae; genus Parnassius; species Parnassius apollo. The sequence continues at coordinate 8,495,661 of CAJQZP010001196.1, forward strand.
GGAAAATACTCAATAAACACACATCAAAAAAAGTTTGCGACCAGTTTGAAAAATTGAAATCTTTTTTGTTACGGTAGACTATATTATAATTTCTTCTTCTTTTTAGATTTTTTACTTAAGATATAGAATTAGAATATAAAACAATAAAACAAATTCAATTGTTTATCCATATTAAAAGAAATTCAATCCAAGCCTACGCTCTTTCAGAAATCTAACTTGGTCTTACCTGATTTAAAATATTTTTTCGAGGAAAGTGGTGATTGAAAAAATGCCAAGAAGATTATCAGAAGTTTTACGAGCAAAAATTGTAAATTTGAGTGAAGAAGAATATTTCACAAGTGAATTAGCACACAGAGTTGCTGTATCCTGTGTCATGGCCACGTTGCGGAGGTACGACGGCATAGTTAGTTTAGCTGACTGACCCCACCCAACTGTTCTGACTGCTACTTAGAAGCGTTATATCAGATTGCTGGCAGCCCGTGACCCAACAATCAAGGCGACTACAATAAAATCAGAAGTGCGGGCCGCCCGTGGACTTGAAGTTAGCACTTTCGAGTTAGACCATTCGATTCGAATTGATTTTGATTTTCGGAATTGACATTGCTTACATCAGGCTAGACTATGAGCATGGGGAGACCTCCACAATTATCGCCAAGACTGCCGAGTACTTCTGAATTCACGGCAGCGTCAGCGACGGAGATTGTAGTTGGCTAGGCTCCGGCGAAATGAAGCAGATGAGGAGTAAAACATTTGGCAAAACTGTCTCTACGTTGACGAATCGCGAATCAGTACTCATCCAGATAAACGACGTGTCCGTGTCTGGATAAGACCTGAATACTCTAAAAAGGCAAAGAATTGCCACTGGAACCGTTTAGCAAGGCGGGAAATCTGTGTCCTTTTGGGGTGGAATTATGACTGGTGCTAGAACGCCTTTGATCCCGTATCGAGGCTCCATGATGGCAGATAGCTACAAATCAGTTACTATTGATGGAATTGTCAGACCATTACGAGTAAACCATGGGTACCAATTCCTACTGGTAATACGCCCGCCCATCTAGCTCAACGAGTAAATGCGGCACTCCGAGGATATGACATTACAAGATTAGACTGACTGCCGGCCAGCGTGGGATGATTTTAAACGAGCTGTTTGGTACCGTCAGCCACCTCCCCAGATAGTGCCAGAGATCAGGGAAGCTGCTATTCAAGAATGAGATAGGTTACCGCAAGAAATGCTGGATAACTTGATCTTCAGCATGCCCAGGAGGATCTCCGCATGTGTTCGAGTCAGGGGAGGAGTTATATTTTATAAAATAAAAACCTTCTATTAATAAATTGTTGTATAAGTTTAGTTAAACAATATTTTTATTTCCGTCAAATTTCTGTTACGATTACATTAGGTTTGATTTACTCAATTTTTGTTATTAAAAAAGTTTTATTTTTTAATTCCAAACAGTGTTTTTCTATTAAAAAAAAAAGATATAACATAAACACTTTTACTTGATAAAGTTTAATTTTTAAATATATCAGCTTTTGCTTGTGATCACAAACTTTTTTTGGTGTGTCTATTTAGACGTGAAATCAAATAATTGTTTTGCATAAAATTTTTGATCAGTTTTGGTATGAATCCAAAAGTGAGTAGAAGAAACCCTTAGGGTACATAAAACTATGCGATCATCGAAGACATTATCTATTTATACATATAATAAAAATGTAAATTAGAAATGTCTGTACATTTTATATTTTTCTAACAAAATTGATTTGAAGGGGTTAAAAATAAGTAACTGAACATTTCTATCATTTTTAGAATTGTCTGTCTGTCTTTCTGTCTGTTTATTTGTTGACGTATAATTTATAAAGTACTTATTTATATCAAAATAATCACTAAGAAAATTATGAAGCATATCTTCGTTTTAAATTTAGTCTTTGTTTTATTAAAATCGGTTCATCCTATCGAAAGTTATATTCAACCTATCAATGTCATCGATAGGTGGTGTTGTGCAAATTATTTATTACATTTTATGATGTGCTTATAATTTTTTTTCCTAACCGCCGTGTACCTGCAATATGGTAAATCAAATTTTGAAATAGCTATTAAATTTTTTTTGGTTTCGGCAAGGATCATATCAATCATATAGAAGCTTGGCAGAAACATATTATAATTCCCTTTTGCACTTCCAAAGGTTTTAAAATTTACATTGTCGTGAAACTGAAAAATTACGTTACCCGATTTTGAGCTTAGTTTATATCAGAAGTTTTTTTATTTTGTTTGCAGTTAGCATTTTTAAAATTTAATATTGGACATAGTTAAAACGAACAGAACAAAATTTAATTTGCCGTAAAGTTAGTTTTGCCATTTATCGACAGATGTCACTGTTCACTGTGTATCTACTATAATATACTCTTTACTAGCTTACCCGACAGACGTTGTTCTGCCCTTTTCGACGACCCTTTGCCATGTTCTATTAAAAATAATTATCTTCGCAAAAAAAAAACTGTGTGTCACTTATGGGCAAAAAAAACTATTCTATCTCTCAAGTTGGACCAAACTGCACACGGTATGCAAATTTGATTAAAATCGGTTAAGTAGTTTAGGAGTCCATCGCGGACAAACAACGTGACACGTAATTTATATATTATACTCTTTATATACTGAGTCATAGATATTAAACTACATTGAGTGACTACTTAAACCGCTTGAAGTAGAAATCTAATAAAATATTTTACAGGGCAATTGACTCGATACTTACTGATAGTACGGTATTTAAAAAAAAATACGTATTTTGCGATTTCAAAATAACCCGTTACGGTAGAGGGCGCAGGGGCAGAGGGTATGCAATTTTGTATGGAAATAAAATGTTTTTGTATTTCTTACCGGGAGAGGGAGAAGGGCATCTTACGGTTTTAAAACAAGGGTTCAAATTTTGTATGAAAAATATTGTATTAAATCTACTACAGCTCAAACCGCTGGATATAGAAGCGTGAACAATAACTTCCTTTTATTAAGTAGGCATCCACTAAGAAAGAAGTGTTGAAAAATTAAAATCTTTAGATAGTACAATAAGGTTTTAAGAATGTTTTTACGAGGTGATTTCATATTGGTATAGGGAAAAATTATTAAATGATTATTGTAACTTTAAAATTAGTACGAATACTTCAGGATTAAAATAATGCAATTAATTGTTTTTTCATTTTCTCTTTTTGATATCTCACCTTAAAGTGTTACAACCAGGATTTTTCCAGGTTTGCGCGGAAAAAATGGTTTTCAATTGCATGGTTGTGGGGATATCCGTAAAGGGAAATTATGATAATTATGAATAATACTTATAATAGAACTTTACAAAAATCTGCCACTATTGATCATTATATAAAAAATATAAAAAAATATCTAATTATCATTGTGTCCGTGTTAGTAATCCGACAAAAATATAGTGAGATTAGATACCTACAGATAAAACGGATTTACGTGCTTTCTGAGGCACAGGGATGAAACACTGCTAAATTCTTAACTTCGGGCTGCTACTGAGTTTTTCTTGATAGAAAACCAACTGGTTAAGCTCGATCACACCTATTACTTAAAGATCAAAAAACTTTCCTAGGTTGAGTTTAGTTTTACTTTTTATTTGTTTGCAGGTTGAGACAAAATATAGATACTCGTACTTACACAATTTCATTATTTTGTTAGTGTAGGTACTTAGTTTTAGGTGGGCATTGGATTGCAGTTTTTAGTTTAATTTTTTTATTCAATATCAATAATTAGTGATGGATGGTGCTTGCTTATTTAGGGCAATATCTTATTTGTTGTTGGGAGCAAATTAGGGATTACGTTATTGTGGTCATTTTGGTGTTTATTTACAAAATAAAACACAAACGTAGAGTTTGCCCTATTTGTTTCTTGGTTCGTTTGTCGGTCCGTTTATTTGTTTTTCTGCTTGACCGACTAACTGAATGTTTTTATTCAGATCTTAGTTTCTTTCTAAGTCCGCGCGACAGTTTAATTTACAAAAAACTCATCATCACATAGAATAGCAAAAGTACTGATTCCACGCGAAAGAAGTCGCGGGCACAGGTAGTTTATTATATTTATAAAAACGTTGCTTAAAACTTTCACTAATTATGTTACGTCATAGAGAAGGCTGAAGAGTTCACTGCCTTTGTTATGCAAAAAAGTAATAACAAATCATAAATTGTTATTTTACATTTCAAACTTTAATTAATGAGGGCTTTGAGTAATTACTTACATACGTATGTAGTAATCTTCCATTGTCACCAGATGTCGGTAGTTGACACTGAGGTAGTGTTTTGTTACTCAATGTCATTTAATTGAGAAATTAGTTAAATTAATGGTAATGGAAATCGGTCTTTGTACCGTAGCGTGAATGAATTCTGTTTATTTTGTATAAATTGTCAGTGTAACCTTGCACAAACTGATTGCTAATTAAATGAATCAAACTTAAAAGGAAGATAGTCCCTTGTACCAAAGCAATGGCCAACGCAAGTGTTTATTATAAATCAATTAAATTAGAAATTAAGTAAAAAATATAATCGTATCTTAAAAACAAAACCGAGATATTTTAATTTTTTAGACAATATGATTTTTAAATCACTAAATATTAGCTTTAGTTGCCTTAATTAATGCATCCTAGTTTTTTGCGCCGTTTGGTGGTAACGTAAAAGTCAATTAATTTCATTCATTTTTGATATAGCCATCTTACTCTTGAAACTTCTAAATAGCAAATAAGGTTTAAAAATGTATTATTTCGATATATTCGATATAGTTTCAAAATAGTAAAATAGTAGATTAATGCTGCTGTATTTCGTATGGTGAGTGTAGAGAACCGGAGACTCTTTTTACTGGATACGAGGCATTTCATCTAAGTCCTCACGGGTGACAACGCATCTGCATTTTGTTTCGTAAACGAGGATAGATGTCTATGGGCCTCATCAACCACTTACCATCAGGTGGACTGTGTGATCGTTTGTCACCACCCTATTCTATAAAAATAAATCAGTTTGGTTTATAATTTTCTTTACACACCGAATTAATTGTAGATAAACAATTAATTGTAGCAAAACCCTTATTCTGTACAAGATTCGAACCCACGGCCCCTTTAATGTGTAGCCAGTAGCTTAAAATCTTAGTCACTGCACTACCGAGCCGTAAAATGAAACATGTAGTCTTATTACATTGTATTTCTTCGGCCCATGAATCGTCTTATACTGAACGTTGGATTATTTCATTTTGCAGTAGAATACGCCGTAATCGTACCTCTTGGTGATCAAAATTATCACACACACACCTAACGCTGCTTCCCCTCTGATTATTTGTCACTGAACTATATCATATTTTTATACCATAGTTTAAAACTCTCTCAAAAATGAGAAGATGCTGGTGCCCAGCCGTGGGACGTATTATAGGCTGTAAATTTACTTTTTTTATTTTTATACGAGATCTTTATACCACCCCTTATCGTTAACCATGAGGTATTTTTGGCATTTCACATAACATTACGCGACACCAACGGCAAGAGATTGAATGATGGATCCCCTTACTGCACACCTTCATGGCATATTGTTCCTTGCGGACATTCTAGCTACCGTTAGCGTAACAGCCTGTTAAAGTCCACAGCTGAACACAAGCTTCCCCTATAGATTATAGACCTCAAAGGGATATTTGCCATAGTTGCCACGTTTGGCAAGAGGGAAGCTATCGCATTTTTTTATTTTTAGTCGTATTAGGAAGACGCTGCTACTCATCTCCTGATTTTTTTTTATAGAATAGGGTGACAAACGAGCACACAGTCCACCTGATGGTAAGTGGTTGCTGCGGCCCATAGACATCTACATCTATCTTCCATTACAAATCAAAATGCAGATGCGTTGTCACCCGTGAGGACTGAGATGGAATGCCTCATTTCCAGTAACAAGGGTCTCCGGTTCTCTACACTCACCATACGAAATACAGCAGCATTAAGCTACTATTTCACGCTGGTATTCTGTGAGAGCGTGGTCCTCCCCCGGCCGAGCCGACCCATTCGTGCTACAACTATACTACTAATATAACTGCAGCATGGCTCTACCACGTAAAAATTTGTTTCCCTCTGTCGCCTTTCACGACACCCACGGGATGATATGGGGTAGTAGTTATTCATCCACCGCCACTATTTTGTAAAACATTCTAGTTAGCACTGCCTTAATTTAAAACTCTTAAATTATTGTACAAACTATAACTGAATTCCAAATTTTAGTACTGCTAAGTAAACCCTACCTTACCCCAATGGTGCCCCGCGTGTACATGCAAATCACTAAGCAAAACATAATGCACGAAATACATCAGGAAATACACGATCTGATAAGTTCAACACAATGTTCAACTAGAACAAGAATGTTAATATTCAATAAGACGGTTGTTAAATATAGTACTAAAATATGAATAAACAATTATTTACTAAACTGAAAAAATATTCAACTTTTTCATAATAAAACGTACACAATAAAGGGATCTTAAATACTTCGTAGCGTCTTGAAAACTTTTCTTGAATGTTTCGCAATAAATGTTTTTCTATTCAACAAAATTTTATAACGAACAGAAAGAACTTTGAGTTTTGAAAGATATAATTCACCTAATATACGTGTAAAATCATTAATACATACATATCTAAAGTTCACTAGTGTGTAGGTCTCCTCCACAAATTAGCTCATATTGCCATAGTTGCCATGCTCGACAAGCGTCCGCTATTTCCCATAATTTAGAACCCCCGGGGTTCTACCACCTACATCTAATCCGCCATTAGAAGGTACACGACACTACACGTTAGGAAAAGGAACACATAATTTTAATACTAAAGTTCTAAAGCTCTGGAGCGTATATTGGAATATAATTAATTAAATTTTATATTAATACTAGGCTGTATGTTTTGAGGGTTTTGTCTGCTTAATTGTTTAAGGTAACACATGTTGGCCAACTTTATATAATATGTAGACTGTCGCGCCGCTTACTTACTTCAAAAATAAAATCTTATTGGTCATATTATCTTTTTTATTATTCTAATCTCAATTGAATGTTACGTTTTTCTACAAATAGCAGTGTCCGCGCTGTTGTATTAAAGTCTGTAGAAAGCCAGTATACTTGCAGGCTGTAAGGTATTGACGGACGAGAGTATGGGGAACTTTCCAAGAATGCACCAACAGCCATGCCATTCTTTCCATATTTTCCTATATAGTAAGATTATCTTCCTATACTCACCGCGTTAGATGATCGTGTTGATGAACTAAGAGCCAATACTCTCGTTCGCGTGGTGAGCGTTAGTTATTTTAGAAGAAATTGTTAAAACTTCTCTTATGTCCCACCAATTGTAATGAAACCATAACACAATTTTACCTGGCTTACTGTTTGTTACACGGAGAAGTAAGAATCTCTTATGAATGATTTTTTTTTCTTTTGAAATAATTATATGTCATTTAATTACTATTTCTAAAAACTAAAACAATGATACCTATAACTAATTACCGCCATAATTAAGACTACATTTTATTTTGATACCTGTCGAATTCTTCAACACCCTTTTACTATAAAAAAGGCTTCTAACGAAGGTAAAATCGAAAAAGATCTGGCAATGGTTTTAGCGCGCACTAAAATTTTGGCGATCACTATACGTAATCAATTCATCTTTAATTTTTATTTTTATACACTTTCCTATATCGTACATAGTTTTCGAGATAATTGTAAGAAACTAAATTTAAAGTAGATTTTCGATAATTAAAATACTTACCCAAATACAGATTTTATCTGCAGGTATTTTTTTCTATATGGATGTAATTGCACGTTAAAACTAGTAAAAATAATAAGTATACTGTGACCCACGACTTAGCTTAAGGTCGTCCAGCGAGATACGAAGGGTCATGTTCAGAGTTTCTCTGCGTTATAAAATTCGAAATGAAGATATCCGCAGTAGAACCAGAATAGCAGATAAAGCCCAACGGATCAGTAAGCTGAAGTGGCATGGATTAACCATATAGCTCGATTAATCGACAACCGATGAGGAAGAACGGTTTTCAAGTGCCACGCAATAAGCGAAGTGAAGGGCGGCCCCCGCTAGATTGAGTGATGACCTGGTCAGAGATGTAAGAAGTCAATAGATACGAGTTTCTCAGGGCCACGTTTTGTGCAGCAGTGGACTTGTTGAAGGGCTGTAATAATGATAATAATTAATAGGGCAGACGGGCAAAACGAAAAACGTTTCTCATATTATAACGAAACCCTGAAAACGATGAAAGCAATATTCACGAAAACTTTAATTATTTACGAAACGCTTATAAATATCCAATTTTATACTAAGAATACTCGACATTTCGGTTTTAACAAAAAAAAAATGGAATAAAACGTATAATTTTTCACACATTAAATATTCGTGCCTTTTTTTCAACTAAATCATGCAGGGTTACTTGGGAAAATTAATAACCTCTGGCAAGGTGACTTTCAAATAAATTAAGCATCAAGTACATTGTATAAATATATAGCAATATAAAATAACAATACAATGCTGCTGGGTTTCGTAAATGTGACGAGAACCGGAGACTCTGTCTCGCTGCAAACTAGGCGTCATATTTTTAATCCTAAAACTCCTCATAGAATATAATCTTGTAATCTTATAAGCTACTATTTCACCTTATTCTGAGTCTAATCCTAGGGATGGCAACGCAACTGCATTTGATTCTTTATTGAAGATAGATGAAGGTAACTACGAGCCAGAGTATTCTTAAGCATCTATAATAGGCTCGTTTGACTGGAGGACTTGCGAAAAAAGTCCAATTACGATTCTTTGTTTTGTAATAAGTGTATAACCTATCTACATTTATATTTTCGGCGTTCATATCTTTATATCCGTAATACGGCTAAATATCAACTCCTACTGAGTACTTTCTAAGAAATAACAACGACATAAAGCAGTAATTTATGCCATGAAAGGTAGTTTCCCTAGACGGCCATTATTATAACAAATTCTATGGCAACGCGCGGACTCACGCACACGAAATGCAATACAAGTATACACTTATTTTGAGCTCATTCAAACTAATTACGAAAATTATTATATTTTAAACAGGGGTTTTCTTGGCGTGTGGTTGTAGCTTAATCAATCACCTCTTTCGTTGCGTACGTGTCATAAGAGTTGATTATAGGGAATGCCAAAAAATCTTATGACTTTTAATAGATGTATCCCTTTAATTTTCACCAGACGTTAAATATTCAGATCGGCAACGGACAGCAACGTAGAGGTAAAGACTTCCGGTACCGTCACCATCAAGCCGGCTGCCAAGCGTGACGACTAACGCAAGTCCTCCTTGCAACAAAAGAGGTCTAAATCCAACAGTCGGCTTTTACGACTTTTACGTGCTGATGAAATAGGAGAAGAAGATACTAAGTTTACGGGAAAAAGGGCTTATCAACAAAAACCCTCAAAATATAGAAAATGTAATTAAAATGTTTCTGTATTCTGAGCAAAAACCATAACAAAAATGATTATAATCATATTTCTTATATTTATGCTAACACTAAACATTTAAATAAAACCAGTTTTATTATAAAATACCTAGTTATGGAAATGTTCGAGAAATAAATAAAAAAACAAAAACAAAATGGCCGTGCAATTAACTCTAAACAAGAAGAGCCTTTTTTCGGTTTTATTCTTATCAGATTCGAACTGCAATAGACATAATTTTGTGACGACAAGAAGACACAAGAGGGAAACAAATCTGGATATGGGCAGCAGCGCTTTCCGAATAACGACTGAATATAACAGTGGTAGAGCCACGCGGCAGCTTTGCTGTTGCACGTATGGGCCGGCTCAAACCGGGGTGGTACCACGACCTCACAGAATACCGGCGTGAAGTGGAAGCTCTGCTTCCGCGTTTCGTCTGGTGAGTGCAGGTGGCCGGAGGCCCAAATCCCTCCCCCCCCCCATCAACATGGTAGCGGAATTAAATGATGATAGACTACCCCAGGGGGGTACCAGCACCGCAGGAGAATCCCTCGCTGAGCATCCACGATCATGTTTCTCCACTTCTGAGCGTGGGTGCTCAGGCTGCCCCGCGTATTCTGGGGGGGGGGGGGGCAAAATTCCGCTCAAGACTACAACTGCTCGGGGCAAACGGAGCAACAAAACCAAGGCGACCCCTGCCACGCTGTCCGTGAATTTCTGCAATATCAGGGGACTTCACTCTAACCTAAACGCCGTCCACTACCATCTCGAGACGGCGAGGCCGGCTCTGCTCTTTCTGACCGAGACGCAGGTGTCCTCTCCGGCTGATGTCTCGTATCTCTCCTGCCCGGGGTACAAACTGGAACACTCCTTTGTGCCTCGGGCTGGAGTTTGCGTTTACGTCAGAGAGGACATCTGTTCTCGACGCCTCGGCAGACTTGAAGGTTCGGACCTGTCCATCCCTTGGCTACGCGTAGACAGCGACGACAATCCGCGAGTCTACGGGTGCCTCTATAGGTCCGTGCCGAAACAGACGACACACCAAATGACAATCAAAGACCCCCCGCAAAGGGGGATCCCGGAACTTTAACGCTCATCACGCCGAATGGCTTAGTTCACGTTTAACCGATCATGCGGGGAGATCTGTTCATTATTTTTTGCCTTGGCATATGGTCTGACACAACTGGTTACTTCGCCTACACGGATTCCAGATGTGGAGGATCATGCACCTTCCCTGTTGGACCTTCTGCTGACCTCTCACCCGGACGGATATCACATTTCCGTTGACGCCCCTTTAGGCTCCTCACCCTCACGCTGAAATCGCAGCTGCAAACTGCAGGCTGCCGCCGTGTTTGGCACTATAAGGTCAGCCGATTGGGATGGGATGCGGTCTTTCTTTGCATCCTACCCTTGGGGGCGGGTTTGCTTCTCGCTGGACGATCCGAACGTTGTTGCGGATTCTGTCACTGATGTGGTACTTCAGGATATGGAACTTTTTATTCCTTCCTCTGTGGTGCCCATTGGAGGCAAATCTCAGCCATGGTTTGGTCGCTCCAGTAAAATAGCATCATGCTACAAGCAGGAGTGCTACCAAGCCTGGGCTGACGCATCAGCGTCCCGGGATGTAAACACCAGCGCTCTAAAAAAAGAAGTATAATTCCGCCTCTAGGTCCTTCAAAAGAGTCATTGCCAAGACAAAGTCAGAGCACATAGGTAGAATTGGCGAGAAACTAGTCCGCCTTCCTTCTGGAACCCGTGCATTCTGGTCTCTCGCCAAGGCTGTCCAGGGGAATTTCTGTCAGCCATCTTCTGTCAGCCATCTTTTCCATCTCTGCACATGGAGGACGACTCACTGGCCCACACCGCAAAGGAGAAAGCCGATCTTCTAGGCTCTTTTTTTGCATCCAACTCGACTCTCGATGACGGGGGGTAGTACGCCGCCGACCATCCCGCGGTGTGAGTGCTCCATGCCGGAAGTGCAGTTCACACAGCGCTCGGTTCGCAAAGCACTCCTCTCCCTGGACATCCACAAGTCGAGTGGGCCTGACGGAATCCCCCCAATTGTGCTGAGGACGTGTGCTCCAGAGTTGGCACCGGTTTTAACGCGTCTTTTCCGGTACTCCTACTCGTTAGGCGTAGTCCCAAAATCATGGAAGACGGCTTTCGTCCACCCGATCCCTAAAAAAGGCGACCGCTCAGACCGCTCAGACGCCTATCGCCATCACCACCTTGTTCTCCAAAACAATGGAGTCCATTGTAAACTGCCAGCTCATGAGGTACCTTGAGGATCACCAGCTGATTAGTGACCGCCAATACGGTTTTCGCCGTGGTCGGTCTGGTGGTGTTCTTCTGGTCTACCTAACTCACAAATGGGTGGAGGCAGTAAAGTCCAAGGGGGAGGCATTGGCCGTTAGTTTGGACATTGCGAAGGCCTTCGATCAGGTTTTGCACAAAGCGCTTCTTTCGAAGCTCCCTTCCTATGGGCTTCCCGAGAAATTGTGCGATTGGATCACCAGCTTTCTTGCAGATCGGGGCATCAAGGTCGTTGTAGACGGTGCAAGCTCCGATTGCAAGCCTATTAATGCTGGTGTTCCACAAGGCTGCGTGCTATCGCCAACGCTGTTTCTTCTGCATATCAATGATATGTTGCAAACCCGTAACATTCATTGCTATGCAGATGACAGCACTGGTGGTGCTCTTTACACCGGCCGAGCCAATATTTCTCGGGAAAACGTCTCCGAGTGCCGGGACAAACTTGTGTCTGAAGTCGAGTCTTTGCTGAACAGAGTCTCGGATTGGGGGCGACTAAATCTAGTCCAGTTTAACCCCCAGAAGACACAAGTTTGCGCGTTAACCGCTAAAAAGAACCCCTTTGTCGTATCTCCTCAGTTTCAAGGCAATCCCCTTGTTGCCTCAGCCAGTATCGGAATCCTCGGCGTCGACATATCGAGTGACGTGCAGTTTCGTGGTCACTTTTAAGAGAAGGCCAAATTGGCCTCTAAAAAGCTTGGCGTGCTCAGCAGAGCGGGACAGTATTTCATGCCGGCACACCGCCTGCAACTTTACAAGGCGCAGGTTCGGCCGCACATGGAATACTGTTCCCATCTCTGGGCTGGGGCTACCCAGTACCAGCTCCTTCCACTTGACCGCATCCAGCGCAGAGCGGCTATCACCGTGTTTTCCGATCGGCTCGATTCACTGGCACTGCGAAGAGATGTTGCATCTCTTTGCATTTTCTTTCGCATATACCATGGAGAGTGCTCTGAGGAATTGTTCGGATTAATCCCAGCCGCCAAATTTCGTGAACGCACTACGCGGCAAACGTCGCGATACCATCCACATCATCTGGATGCTTGGCGGTCCACCACTGTACGTTTCAAGAGGAGTTTTCTTCCGCGTACAACCTCTCTGTGGAATAGTTTACCACCAGCGATTTTTCCGGACCGATACGACCTGGGGACTTTCAAGAAAAGAGCGTACTCCTTTCTAAAGGGCCGGCAACGCACCTGCAATTCCCCTGGTGTTGCGGTTGATCATGGGCGGCGGTAGTCACTTAACATCAGGTGAGCCGCATGCTCGTTTGCGCCCTCTTCTATAAAAAAAAATTAAAAAAAATTGCCAAGCGTTGCAAGTATGGCAAATATGGGGGATATTTATGTTGATATGAGGCTATCTATGGGTGAGGCCTATGTTCGGTGTAAGTTACTGTGTTGCAGACTTTAATAAACTGTAAAAGAGTAATGAACTCTTACACATCACAGCGAATAGTTAAGGAAACGCCATCGTCATTATATTCATAATCATCTAAATAATTAACCAACGGACAATAATTCTTGAGAGAATATTTAATTATATAGTAAAATTACTACAGTTTAGGTGTTTTTAACTACCCGCTAAAAAAAATTGAAAACTATCTAAAATCGGAAAGTTTGTTTTTAACACGTTTTTCAAAAATTTAGTATTCATAAAATCTTGACGTTTGGAGGTCACAGGAAGCCACCCTGGCAACGTTTCGATGGTGTCTGTATGTCTCTATGTATGTGTGTGTGTGTGTGTGTGTGTGTGTGTGTGTGTGTGTGTGTGTATGTGTGTGTGTGTGTGGGTGTATGTAAACCTCTTAGGTATAACTTTTGAACGGTTTGACCATTGAATTTATTTAAGCGGATTTCCAAAGTGTTATTTTAGAGTAATGACCAAATACTCAAACGCTACTCAATTCTAGCGGATAAAAAGCCTTGCCTTTTATATATACTATTTTAAACGCCATCGTTTACTGCGTAGACGCCAAACTTTATGAAAATCCGTCCGTTTTATACAGATTTATTATATGTAAAGATTATTCTAATAATGTATTTTCTTTAATTGATTCCTTAAAACAAACTGTATTATGAGTCACAAATTCAACAAATACACATTTAGCAATATACACAATAACAGTACATTCATTTTGAATACATTATAACATCAAGGAACAGGATTCAAGGTACATAAATAAAAAATTCTTCATTAAAGAACATTCACTCCGTTTCCACTCGACGAACAAGATCTCAAGTGAATTAAACTACAAATAGAAAAACCACCCATGGAAAACTCGGTACTGCAGTTTTCAGTGAACCGACGATAAAAATATTCTGGCGTAGAAACAAGCGCTTAACAATTTTTCTGCGAAGAAAAGTTGAAACTATAACCCTATACCTGGAAAAACACAGTCACATATGTTTAATAAGTTAACTCTAGACGAAATTGCGGTAATTTAAAAACAAAACTGCTAAAGTAGGAACCCGCAATTTTTCTTCGAAATCTCGATTATAGCTTGGAGGTAAACACCGTAATCTGGAATTTTTGACGCAGTTATTTAAAAAATACCACTTGATATTTCCGACCTAACTGTTGCGATTGACGAGCCTTCAAGAGCCTATTCCTTTCTAAAAGGCTGGACAGATGAATGTATCATAACAGACTACTATATACTACGGACTATTTGTGCGGCAGAATTCACTTACCATCAGAGCCGAATGCTCGTTTGCCCCCTCCTTCCTCCATAATAAACTTAATATCCACAGTACTATGCACGTTGAAAAGTTAATGCTGAAAAAGGCACGAAATTACTAAGAAAAGTAGCGAACAGACGCTGCAAGTACAAAATAAATAACATTATGCATATAAAATGTTATGCGTACATTCCAACAACACTTCACCCTGAGTGTTGATAGCTTCAGTCACAAATCCAAGGAGATATGACATTTATCAACACCGTAGGCGGAGAACGCGCTGCGCGCTATCGTCACGTCTTATTCCAATTCTGTGGATTGTAGAGTTCCGCTGTTGAGAATAGCTTGTTACAATTTTAGCTATATTCTTTATAATTTGAATTGAAAGTATTAACCAAGAGCAATTTAGCTTTTTTTGAAGTGAAAACTTTTTTTAAATCTTTGTGATTTGTAACTGGATGAAATGAATCAGCCACTAAATATCAGTACTAACAATCAGACACTAAATAGAGAAAAACACATGACGTGTTTAGGAGTAGATAGTACCACTTCTGGCTCACTGAGTCAGAAGTGGTACAACGTTCGTCGACTCACGATCCTAAAAAAAAAAGGTTTTGGCATGCTCTGATCACGAATCTGCAGTTTTTGCGTAGGATGCACGGTTCCTGAGATGTTCAGATCAATTAACTCTTATCTAATTGATATCCGGTGAGGGCCTCCACCATCATTAGCGCCCCATTGTTCTTATCTATTTGTCTATTGTCTATTGAATACCGCCATTGTCTATTTTTCCTCGGCGTATGCGTCGGCTTATCAGTGTTATTGTATTATACTTCTTTGTTCCTATCTACGACGCTAATCTGAATAATCAATAAAACACATTACCTAATTTTTACAATTTTTATTTACAAAATACAAAATCTTATTACTTATTGTCTATAAAATAGGAGCGAAACATCTCATCCACTAAAATATCATTGTACAATGTGTTCCCTGTAAATATACTCGTAAAAACTATGCATTGAACATCCCTGAAAATACATTAAGCAATATTCGCCACAAACTGAAGTCCACTCATTCTGAATCCTATCAACATTCCAGTTCCATCTTTTACAATTCCTTTTTAAAAACTCTAGATGATATCATACAGGTGATCTTCCATATGAATCAAAATATTGACCGACGTCATTCGTATCGATATATAAAGCTACCCAATGTGACCCTGGTTTATCATCTGTATCCAAATTGCATATTATATACGTTGGTACGTGGGTATACATGGGCAGTCTATTAGCAGCATAAACATTATTTTCTAGACTGGGGTGAATCTTTTTCAGATGTTGTTGTACATCCAGTGTATCCATGATATTACTGCTATAAGTAGATTATTACAGTACAATCTACTCAATGACTAACATAGGAATGATCAATTATAGTGATTTCTAAATATTAAATTGAATTCTTTTGTGTTATACAAATCGTATTTGAGTCATCAATACACTGAACAAGACGCAACACGAAGGAATGTTGAGATAAGCAACAGAATGTTAGATAAGCTTGTTGACGCATAAAGTTACTCGTACTATCAGTTCCACTGCAGAAATTCTTTAGATTAGAATTATTACTTACTGGTACTATATAAGACCGAGCAGCTGCAGTATGGTCGTTTGACCGCAGTGGATCTATCAATACTATATTTGTGTTACTTCAACGCATCAAAGGCCATGGATGTAAGTGTTTATTCTATTGACAAACTTACTTTTCTTTCTGTTATTTTCTTACGTGTGTATGATTTAGTGTTAACAAATTATATTTAAATATTATGTGTGTATATGATTAAGCCGTGGTAGCTCAGATGGTTAGCGCAAGCTGTAAATTTCACAGTAGGCGACCCAGGTTCGATCCCCGCCGGCACCAATTAAATTGTTAATTGCAATTTTAAGTGCTATTTTACCACGTGCTCAGCGGTGAAGGAAAACATCGTGAGGAAACCTGCATGTCGGAGAAAATTTCGAAGGTAGGTGAAGTTCGCCAACACGCATTGAGGAAGCGCGGCGGACATTTCCTAGCCCTGAATACAAAGACAATAGCAGAAAGTGCAAAAGTTAAAAAATACTTTTTTAACAATGACAGTCATTAGTTGATCATTAGTGAATGTGATTCTGTTTACTTAAATTACAGGAAGAGCAGAAGGAAGAAAAGGGATGATGGGAAGTAATGAAGCATTGTTATGTGAAGTTTGTTGGAACAAACATATTTTTTGTCACGTGTAAATACTTTTAACATTGTGGTTCAAAATGACACAAAATCTAAAAAATATTAGATACATCATCGACATGGACGGATTTTACATTACATATCCTCATAAACATTTTCAATGTAGAGAAATGGCTATTCTAGACGTAAAACTATCTAATAAAAATGATGCGTTTATCGATCATAATTTGTTTCGGCCAAGTTATCCTTTCAATTATTTGTTGCCAAAAGCCAAAAAAACTGTTCGTTATTGCGAAACACACGTGCACGGCATTCCATATTTTGACGTGACCGAAGAAAATGTGCCTACAAACAAGATAACATCATTCCCATATTAAATTGGTACATTAGAAATTTGTGCAAAGACGAAGTGATCGCATACAAAGGTGGTTCTGCAGAAAAACAATTTTTAAAAATATTGACGAATGATAGAATTTTTAATATTGAAGAATACAAATGTCCAAAATACAATGATTTGGTAAACGTCATAAATTTAAACAAACGTTATGTGTGTAATAATCATATATTTGCAAAAAATAATCAAAATTTTACATTGTTCTTGTGATGAAGTGTGGGTTTTTTTATAAGTGGTTATTGCTTGAAAATAAATTTTAAAAAATTTTAAATTAATCATAAATTTTGTTTGATTTCCCAAAAATATTAGTTATAGTACACAATATATATTAATTGTTTACCTACACCAACACTTTCATTTTTTATTTCACTTCTTAGAACTTTAGAAGTGTGTAATGTTTCACTTTATACATCCGTTTACTGCTATTGTGGCAGGACCAAGTGGATGTGGGAACTCAATTTTGTAACAAATTTCGTAAAATCAGTTACAGAAATATGTAATTGTGATTTTAATCAGATCACATGGTGCTTTGATGAAATGCAACCTTTATATAATTTACCAAATGTTAACTATCATCAAGGAATTCCAAATCTTAATATGTTTGATGGTAAAAACCCACATCTTGTTATTATTGATGATCTAATGAGAGAGTCCGATGGAAGAATTGTAGATATATTTACAAAAGATAGTCATCACAGGAATCTCAGTGTATTTTATTTAACACAAAATTTATTTCATCAGGGTAAAGGGCAGAGACATATCTTTAAACTCAAGTTATATAATATATTTTAAAAACCCTCGAGATAAAACTCAAATAAGATATTTAGCACGACAAGTGTCACCAGATAACCCAAAATTCATTGAAGATGTCTACAGCGATGCAACTCTAGAGGCGCATGGATATTTAATGGTAGATTTAAAAATGATTTTTGTCGTATCAAGACAAATGTCTTCCCATTTAATGGTTTCTGTACAGTCTACGTCCCCACAAAAGAGTTTAAATACACCAAGAATCAAACAATTCAAATCATTGCTAAATGATGCATCGTCGACTCACAACGCATAAACATTTGCTAAGCGCTTTGCATACGCTTAAACCAAAATTTCAAAGAGCATTACTTAAAACGTGTGATGAAGAAGAAATTAACTGTATTTGTGAGTGTATTCACAACATTTTACAAAGAAAAGTACCTCTTAAAGATATATAAAATAAACAAAAATTGAATAAACACAAATATATACTCCGTAAACTAGTGCGTAAGTGTAAACATAAACTAAGAAAAAATATAATTATACAAAAAGGAGGGGCTTTCTTACCAATAATATTAGGTGCAATATTGAGTAACACTAATTCAGTGAGTGGACTATCCAATTAACATAGAAAATGCAAAGAAAATGATACTTATCGAACCTGGATTGATTTAAAAATTAAAACAAGAAAATAAGGTTAATAGTTATTTATCTCGATTAGATATTGAAATGCAAAATATTATGAATAGTAAGACGGAAGACCGAAAGAAATGGATGTTATATTTACAAACACTGCAAAGATACCTTCATTTTACCGAAGAGGATCGTCAACCACTCAGATTACCAATTTATTCTGATACATCTAATGAAGATGCAAATGAGTCTAAAATTGGTTTTAAAAATAAAGATAGAGATCTTAAAACTTCAGTTGATGCTGAATCTTTGTTGGAGGAGAATCGATCCATTAAAAGTAAAGAAAATGATGAAAATCAACTTTACACACCAGCTCAAACACTCAGTTTAATACCAAAAACTTATAATAAAAAGGACAGTTATTATTAAACTTAGTTGAAACAGGTAACAGTAAAATACATTGGGATAATGAAGGTACAGTCATAATTGATAATGAAAAAATTCCTGAAAGTAATATTGTTGATTTAATAAATGATTCACTAAGACTCTTAAAAAGAAGTGATCCAGTAGGGTGGGATAGATTTGCTGAAGCATTAAAGGATATTAAAGTACCACTTACTTATATTGGAAATCCAAAGAGATGTGAGTTTATTAACCAACTTCAAGCAAAAGATCAGAAGAGAGAGAAACAAACCCTCTGAGATTGAAGTTCAAGAATTTTCTACACCGAGCAGTAGAGATTAAAAATCTACAACTAAAATACGTAAAAGGCTTGAGTGGGAAAAATGGACCCCGTACTAGAAGAAATTAACAGGATTTATTATGATCCATCTAATCCCGCTGGTTTTGGTAGTATTGATAAATTATCAAAAGCCATGAAGGGTAAAATGAATAAAAAGCAAGTAAAGGAATGGTTAAAATCACAAGAAACACACATTACATAAACCCATTCGAAAAAAATTCCCGCGTAATAGGTACATTCTATCAAATATTAATGAACTGTGGCAAGCTGATTAAAGTGATATGCGAACTTATTCTCAATATAATGATGGTTTCAAGTATATACTTTGTATTATTGATGTATTTAGTAAATATGCTTTTGCAAGACCAATGAAAAAGAAAAACTCAGAAACAACTAAAGAATGTTTTGAAAGTATATTTACTGAAAGTAATTTAACACTTACTCACATACAATCTGATAAAGTTACAGAATTTGTTTCAAAAGATGTACAAAATTACTTTAAATCCAAAAAGATTAATTACTATACCACTAACAATCCTGACATTAAGGCCAGTATTGTTGAACGATTTCAAAGAACACTAAAAATGAAAATGTGGCGTTATTTCACTCATAATAACAAACAATATATAGATGTTTTACAAGATTTAATATACTCTTATAATCACAGCTTTCACTCTAGTATTAAGATGTGCCCATGTGATATAAATTCCAATACATTTGGACTAATCTTTATGATAGACGGTCAAACAAACTTTCTTTAAAAAATCCTTAACCAAATTTCAATGTGGGTGATTATGTTCGAATAACTAAATATAAACATGTTTACCAAAAAGGATATGGAGTATTGGAGTGATGAAATATTTATTATATCTTCAATAATTGATAGATCTCCATGGGTTTTTTTATACAATAACAGATTTACAAAATGAACCAATAGATGGTACTTTTATGAAAGAGAATTACAGAAAATCACTTACAACCCCACCTCACAATATAAAACAGATAAAATAATTGACACTCGTTATTCAGGACCTTAGCACTATGCTCAATGACCTCAATGGTGTCTCCCAATGGATAGGTCTTAAGATGAACATGGACAAAACAAAGATCATGATCAATGTCCATGTTACACCTATGCCGGTAGTTGTTGGGAGCACTATACTCGAAGTTGTTGACGAGTACGTTTACCTGGGACAAATAGTCCGACTAGGTAAGTCCAACTTCGACCGAGAGGTCAATCGACGGATTCAACTCGGCTGGGCAGCGTTCGGGAAATTACGACACATCTTCTCGTCAGATATACCTCAATCTCTGAAAACTAAAGTGTATAACCAGTGCGTGTTGCCAGTGATGACTTACGGATCAGAGACGTGGTCCTTCACTGCTGGCCGTATGAGGACGCTCAAGGTCGCTCAGCGAGCTATGGAGAGGGCTATGCTCGGAGTTTCTCTGCTCAGACTCAGAAATGAGGATATCCGCAGTAAAACCAGAGTGACCGACATAGCCCAACGGATTAGTAAGCTGAAGTGGCAATAGGCCGGCCATATAGCTCGAAGAACCGATAATCAATGGGGAAGAAAGGTTCTCGAGTGGCAGCCTCGTACCGGTAGGCGTAGTGTAGGGCGACCCCCCACTAGATGGAGTCACGACCTGGTAAGACATGCAGGAAGTCGATGAATGCAGGTGGCTCAGGACCGTGCTTTGTGGCATCACTTGGGGGAGGCCTATGTTCAGCAGTGGACTTGTGAAGGGCTGTGAAATGATGATGATGATGATGATTCAGGTAACAGAAAAGAAGTATTAGTGAAGTGGAAAGGTTATCCAGATAAATTTAACAGTTGGATTTTAGCTTCTAGTTTAAAAGAAATATGAATAAATAAAGTTTTTATTTAACTTTGCTCAGCAATAGTTCAATGGAATAATTTCCTGATAACAAGACCACAAATTTTTCAACGAAAGGAGTTGTCGAGTTTCAATATCCATGTACCATGTTTACTGTTTAAGATCATGAAAATGTTATATACATTACAAAATCTATGTTAATGCCTAATGAAGATAAACCATCCATAGTGTACTACAAAAACATATTCCAGCTACCAACTATGATAACGTTGAGCATATTTTAAGAGCGTTAAATGGTATGGGATAGAACATGAAATTTCGCTATGATATAATAACAAAATTTGTGTCTATTTCTGTTTTGGATAAAAATATAACATCCGTAACATTATCACCCAAATTAAGTTTACAACTAGGTTATGAACCAAATAAAAATCTCCTAGAGAGAAATTTTGGGAAGTGTCCTGCTAATTTACACTTAGGGTTATCATCTCAACTATTTCTATATTGCGGCATTATCGATCCTCAGATTGTGGGTGATGTTATGACTCCTTTACTCTAAGAGTCATTTCATTAGATCCTACAAAATACATTTATGGTGCAAATAAAATGCACGTTTTCTCTCAACCTCACTACTTACCTGTTATGCGAAGAGAGTTCGATACGCTGGAAATAGTTATAAGATCGAGCACAGGACAAAAAATACCATTCCAGTTTGGGACCGTGTGTATTAATCTACATTTCCGAAAATTATAATAATGAATTCTCATTGTGATCATCATAAATGTCCATATGAAAATTATTATACACATTAAGCTGGGTCAGGAGTTGGAGTAATTTATAAGGGTTCACCATATCAACATACCATGAGTATTGGGAGCTTCTTAGGGGGGGTTATTTAGATCAGTTTTACCTTTACTTTCACCAGGGTTAAGAGGCATTAAGCGCTGGAGTAGGACTTTTATCGGATATGGTTCAAGCGCGTCCTATGGAAGCCTCAATAAAAGATCGTCTAAATCAAGTTAGTACGAATTTAAAACGAAAGGTTGATGAGAAAATTGATCAATTTAACATGACAGTATCTGAGAATAAAACTAAAGGAAAACGATTGAACTCGTTCATTCCACCATTAACTGCTAAAGTGAAAGCTGCGAAAAAACTTGGTCTAAAGCCAAAAAATATCAAAGATATATTTTCAAATTAAATATGTCTTTCCTTCATAATCATTCTTGCGAGTGCGTTAAGTCAGAATTGGATTTGTTTGCACTACCGTCTACACAAACTAGCATTTAAAATGGATTGTGGATTCATTATAAACCAATTTCATCTCATGGTGATGATGGACCTATCGAGTTTCAAGTTCCTGGGACAGGCGTTGACTACATAGATTTGTCTCACACATTACTCTACATAAAGGCAAAAGTATTAAATCAAGATTCAACTAACTTGATATCTACTACAATAGTAGCACCTGTAAATAATTGGCTGCATTCACTTTTTAGTCAACTTGATGTTTATTTAAACCAAAAACTTGTATCACCACCTAATAATACCTATGCATATCGAGCATACATGGAAACCCTTTTAAACTATGCTCCTGCTGCTAAACAATCTCATCTTACTTGTAGTCTTTGGTATGACGATACAGCAGGAAAAATGGATTCTACAGATGGTAAAAACATAGGATTTGTTAAAAGACAGGAATTGATTAGTGAAAGTAAGGAAATAGAAATGATTGGTCATCTTCACGGTGACATTTTCAACCAAGATAAATTTTTAATTAATGATGTTGAAATGAGTGTTAAATTGGTTCGATCAAGAGAGAGCTTTAATTTAATTGCTGGGTCAAACGATGTAAAGTTTAAAGTTTGCATTACGGACGCAACTCTTATTGTTCGACGAGCACGAATTAATCCAAGTATATTACTCGCACATCAAATCGTTTTAGCTTCTACCACTGCTAAATATCCTATTACTCGAGCTGAAGTAAAAGTTTTAACAATTCCATCGGGTGTTCAAGGAAAAACTCTTGATAATATATTTTTAGGACAGGTACCCAAAAGATGTATAATTCGATTTGTGAACAATTGCTAATAATTCATGCATAATGCATTTAATGGTTCCCTTACTAAAAATCCATTTAACTTTGTAAACTATGGTATTAATTCTTTCAGCTTATATATTGATAGTCAACAAATACATACCTTCAAAAGCTTTGCAACCATCTTGTAATAATAGTATATTTACATCAGCATATCATACTCTATTCTCGGAAACTGGTATTCACTTTCTTAATGAAGAAAATGGAATCTCTTGTGAACAGTATGCCAAAGGTTACTGTCTATTAGCATTTGAGTTAACTCCTTATTTATCAGCCAACTCAACAGCTCATTGGAATCTCATAAAGCATGGTAGTGTAAGATTTGAAGTACGATTTGAATCCTCACTAATACAAACAATTAACTGTATAGTTTATGCTGAGTTTGATATTATTATTGAGATAGATAAACACAGAAATGTTACTGTAGACTATAGTAGTTAAGGTTATAATATGTTTTGTGTGTTAGATTTTACGTGTTATGTGTAATGCATTTTGTGTATATGTAACTATGTGAAACGTTATAAAATTAAATAAAACAAATTGTATGCAATATATTATTTTTTATTTCTTTATAAATCTTCTATTTAATCTAATACAAAACACTGTTCGAGTTTAAATTTTACATAAGCACACTGACTAAACCACTGAACATGCTGCTGCCAAGGATCATCATCATCTTCCCAATCTTTTAAACCACCACCACAATGGAAACACTTGGTCCTGTCTGCATGGCCAGTATAAAAAAAGGCTTCTGCAAGATCTTCAGGTTTCTGTCGCATAACGAGAGGCCAGTTTTCGAAACTGAGCAACCGGCTAGATTTTGAACTGAAGAATGGATATTCAGCTCTTGAGTACTGCATATTCTTCTCGTTTTCTTCTCCACTCAATGTTGTAGTTTTGTTATTCAATGATGTGTTCTGTACACGTATGCCACACTCATCTCTTCCTTCTGCTCTTTTCTTCCTGTAATTAAATTACGTCTACTACTACTACTTCCTGTAAATAAATTAGTAAAAAGAATCACATTCACTAATGATCAGCTAATGACTGGCATTGTTAAAATAGTATTTTTTAACTTTTTCACTTTCTGCTATTGTCTTTGTAATATTGTATACGAGGGCGTTTGTGTTGTCGTAGATGCTATCCTTATTAGTCTTTACGTAATATTTAATCCTCGTGGAAGCATGTTTCCAATGATCAGTAGTTGGAATCTTGAATAGTTTCTTCATATCGTACATTTCAATTTTGATGAGATGCGTCGCTTGGTCTCCGTCGTCAGAATTAGTAGAAATGTATGATACACCATCTCTAGCGGCTCATGCTACGGTTGATGATATCAGCTTCCTCTTTTTTATTTTTGATTCAGCTTCAGCGTGGTAAATCAGCACTTAAAATGGCAATTAACAATTTAATTGGTGCCGGCGGGGATCGAACCCGGGTCGCGTACTGTGAAATTTACAGCTTGCGCTAAATATCTGACCTACCACGGCTTAATCATATACACACATAATATTTAAATATAATTTGTTAACACTAAATCATACACACGTAAGAAAATAACAGAAAGAAAAGTAAGTTTGTCAATAGCATAAACACTTACATCCATGGCCTTTGTTGCGTTGAAGTAACACAAATGTAGTTTTGATTTGTACTGTAATAATCTACTAATAGCATTTGTAGATTGGTACTGTAATAATCTACTAATAGCAGTAATATCATGGATACACTAGATGTACAACAACATCTGAAAAATATTCACCCCAGTCTAGATAATAATGTTTATGCTGCTAATAGACTGCCCATGTATACCCACGTACCAACGTATATAATATGCAATTTGGATACAGATGATAAACCAGCGTCACATTAGGTAGCTTTATATAAAAAAAACATAAACACTCACGCCTGTCACCCAGAGAGGTAGGTAGACTACGGACTTCCATTTGGCACGATCCTGACATACCTCTTTCGCCTCCTTTACATCCATATATCTACGCATACATGTTCGTCGGTTAAGGGTACTTCTAACGTGGCCCATTTTCAAAATATCGCCAATTTGGTCGATAAACTTTTTCCTAGGGGGTCCCTTCCCGACTCGGCCGTTCACATCTGCCATATAAATTTGCTTTGTCACTCTTTCCTCATTCATTCTTTCTACATGACCAAACCACCGAAGCATTAACTGCTTAATCCTGGTCACAACATCATCTTGCATACCACATTTATCTCTTATCACGCAATTTCTCACCCTGTTATTCAGATTCAACCCTAGTATATTCTTTAAAGACCGCATTTCTACAGCATTTATTCTACTTTCGTGCTTCTTCTGCCACACCCAGCTTTCACTGCCATACATTAAAGTAGGGACTAACACAGCATTATGAATTACCATACGTGCCTTTTTTGACACATTCTGGTTTATATATTTATTATTTTTTTTTAGCTTTATATATCGATACGAATGACGTCGGTCAGTATTTTGATTCATACGGACGGTCAACTGTAAGATATCATCTAGAGTTTTTAAAAAGGAATTTTAAAAGATGGAACTGGAATGTTGATAGGATTCAGAATGAGTGGACTTCAGTTTGTGGCGAATATTGCTTATTGTATTTGCTATATAAGTTTCAGGGATGTTCAATGCATAGTTTTACGAGTATATTTACAGGGAACACATTGTACAATGATATTTTAGTGGATGAGATGTTTCGCTCCTATTTTATAGACAATAAGTAATAAGATTTTGTATTTTGTAAATAAAAATTGTAACAAAATTAGGTAATGTGTTTTATTGATGATTCAGATTAGCGTTGTAGATAGGAACAAAGAAGTATAATACAATAGCACTGATAAGCCGACGCATACGCCGAGGAAAAATAGACAATGACGGTATTCAATAAACAATAGACAAATAGATAAGAACAATGGGGCGCTAATGACGGTGGAGGCCAAAAACAGACCGCAGATTCGTCGATCAGAGCATGCCATAACCTTTTTTTTTAGTATCGTGAGTCGACGAACGTTGTACCACTTCTGACTCAGTGAGCCAGAAGTGGTACTACTACTAGGCTATCTACCATCTATTTTACGCACAACCTTGAGAGTCAATTAATTTTTGTTCGATAAAATGGCTTTAACTATGAGGACTTTAAGAATGAGGTACAAAGATAGCAATTTTCCTCGACAGAAAATATTCTTTTGATTTATTATACTAAAATTTAGGCCATCACATGTCTAAAAATAAGAATTATAACTAGAGATGCCGCGAATAGTTGTTGAATACAGATTAATCGCCATCCCCTATATCAAATATTTAAATAACTCGCCATTATTATTCGACTAATAAAAAATAATTTATTTGTTATCAAATAATAATAATCACAAAGCTTGAAAACATATTTCTAAATACATATTAGTAATCTTGAACTTACCAATCATTTATTTGTTCCTGTAATCTAAAATGTTTCTAAGGTTATGAGAAAAGAAAACAATGAAGTTAAAGAAATAAGTCTCAGAAAAACAATCATATCAAATCCCGGGAAAAATAATCATGTTTTGCGTTATTTGGAGAAGGAAAACAGTGCACAACGTATTTTGTATCATGTGAAAATTTTTTGAAGAAAAATTTATAAAGAAAAGCGCTTCCGATATAATCCCATTCGTGCAGAAAAAATGTTTTTTACACCACAATCTGCCTCTTAGGGCTTTAAATATTAATTTAAAAAGCCTTACTAATTAACTTCAACATGACACGACTGATTTTTGGTATCTTTTCATATAATAATTAAAACTAAGTGTATTTTGTTTTATAAAAAAATTAAAGTTTGATTATTTTATAGTCTACAGTGTTTTGTTCATTAAAAGTTTGTTTAGGAGAACAAGAACTATTCGACGAATGTCGAATAATACTAGCTATCATTTGATATTCGCCGAATAACAAAAAAATGTCGAGTAATGCCGAATACCGAATAATAGCGAGTATTTGCAGCATCTCTAATAGGGTATTTTACACCCTGCAAAATAAAATCATATAATATATATTTATGATAGATTTTGTAAAAAGTAAACAAGAAATATTGATTTCTATTTAAAAATTTGCATTATAAATTTAAAATTTCCATATTAAGAATTTTTTTCGTCGGTTCCTCAAATCTGCAAAACGCTGTCGGCCATATTAGAAAATGTCGTGACGTCACTGATCCAGCCAAAGGATATTAGTGTTCTGTGTCACTGATTTTAAGAGAACTAGCTAACGTGCTGTGTTATTTCGAAATTTTTAAGTTGTAATTACGATTATTGAGTTTTATTCCGAATTTTATTGAAAAGGCATCATGGAAGACGAATTCGTAAAAACAGAAGGTGCTAATCTACCAAGGATAAATAAATTGATGGTGGCAAAATTTTTTGTAAGCAATCCCAATTTTTGTTCTGCCGAGTTGAGGAATGTTAAAATATCAGTGTACCTATTTGTTTATACAAAAACTATACCAGGTCAGAGTGTATTTTGATAAAACATAGTTTAGTAGCTATCATAGTTTAGTTTATCTATAATTACAATCATTAGAAATCATTAGTTTTTTACCCTCATGGTGTTTTGTTTTGTATTAAACGATATTTAAATATAAGTTATACTTAAATCAAAATGATCGTCACAGAAGAATAGTCCGGTTTTTGTTGTAGACAATGTATTCGGGTATCTTTTTGCCAGTTTTAACCAGCAACACTGCAAGTAGCAGTGACTTTACGGTTGGGCTCAGTGTTGACTTGTTTTTCCCAGTTCAACGTCTTATCCATGTATAGACCCAGGTTTTTTACCCAGTCAGAGAACGGGATCAAATTTTCATTATAAAATACGGGTGGCAAGCAACTGACATCAATTTTTGCCAGCATTTTTGAGCTACCAACAAGCATTGCTTTGATTTTCGTTGTAAAATCTAAGAGTTACAAAGGGTGGACTTAATGCCTTATGGACTTTTCTACCAGTCAACCCTAGGAGAAATAAATAAAAATATATAACATAAATATTTTATAAATTAAGTATAGTAGGAAAGTTAACCTTAGTTTAAACAAATGACCTTGATTGATTTCTCCTTTGTGTTGAATTTAAATTGCATGCTCAGTATCAAATCGCTAGTGCATAATCGCAGTTCATTGCTCTTTTTTCCTTTACCTAATTACGCAACGTTCGAACGATTGCAATTAACAAGTTCATATCGTACCATATGAAATGCAGTAATAGCATTCATTAAGTATGCAGTTAGGTACTTTTTCTTTTAAAAAATAGTTTTAAAATTATAGAAAATAATAAGGACTATTGTTCAACACGTAATTTTTTATTAAGTTATTGCATAGCTTCTATCGCGGGCCTTGAGCGCGGGGACCGAATCCAGAAATTCCGTAACGAAAAAAACCTCACGCTCCCCCACTCCGACGGGCACGGAGGTGTGGCGTTGAAAGCCGTGCATCGTCTAACGTCGTTTCAGTTCGACAGACTTCGGCACTCGGCAGAGTTCGGCACGGTGTTTGTGTGCGTGCGACTAGACGTATGCGTATACACTAGCTGCTAACTCAATGATAAAAATTCCTGAATAACCTACATGTATTGTAAGATATTAAAAATATTTTAAACAATATTAACTTCTCATTTATTCAATAAGAGAAAAAAAATTGTTTTCTTATCACCACGGTCACCACGCTCAAAAAGTGTAACTTGATTTAATATCAAAGACTTAACTGCATAAATAAAATAAATAAATAATTATAATTGCATAAGTTGATAAAAAATTCTATGCAATAGCTTTACCACGGCAGTCACCGAGTGCCACACGAATTTTTATTCTACGAGCTGTGGAGAGAGATGTTCGGGAGCTTCAGAATCAAAGAATACGTATTCCCTGCGTTAACGGTGTAAAGGAACCCAACACCTTATTTCGTCCCGTGGATAAAATACGACCAAAGGAAATGCCAGAAACACCTTTTATGTCTTCCGATAGATGGCTGTATCAACAACTCGCCTACGCCAACAGGTGTTATATGAAGTATAGGGGATAGAAATTTTACGCCAGACATGAAGAATTATGATACTGTGATCGTTACTCCGCCTAGAAATCATGGCAATTAAGCAATGGCAATAATTGTCTCCCTACAAAGAAGTGGTTCATATCCAACAACGGCTTTACAGGCTGGTGGAAAAGCAGACGAAGAAGATAGACTACGTAGCCTAAACTACCCACGCTGCAATTTCATTTCAAGATTAGTGGCAAAAAAATCAAACAAAAAATGCTATGTCCACACAACACAGAGTATGGATGGAGAACAGAATTACGAATGCGTGGGTATCTTCAGTGTGCTTCGTTTTAACTTTTAAGGTTTCATTTTGTTATATTAAATAAATGTATCAGTATCGATTCTTAGCCTACTTTTTAAAATTTATAAATAACAATTATTATTGTGACTGATGCCTGTCGAAGCTACAAAACCTGAAATATATATAGATATATATAGATAATATATAGATAATACTTGCAGTCACATTTTTACATAGGAATGCCTTGCAGAGGATTTAAAAAGGCTATAAACAGTGTACAGCGCGCAGCGACAATGACGATGACGACAATAATAATGATATAAGGCATAACCACAGCATTCGTAGTAGCACCAGAGTCATTATTATTACTATGGTACTTACCATGTTAAAAAATTGCTTAGAGCTATGTTAATCAAATAGATTGAACATTCAAAATTACTATGAAATTCCAATGATTAATTTTCAAGTCCATTTTCTCATTTGACATTTGATTTGATTACCATATTACACATATATATGATAAGGACGATTGAATGCAGGAAATAGAGTGAATGGGGATCTACACTCTATTATGAAGAATCAGAATATATCAAAATGGCACGTATGGTAATTCATAATGCTGTGTTAATCCCTACTTTAATGTATGGTAGTGAAAATTGGGTGTGGCAGAAGAAGCACGAAAGTAGAATAAATGCTGTAGAAATGCAGTCTTTAAGGAGTATGCTAGGACTGAATCTGAATGACAGGGTGATGAAATTGCGTGATAAGAGAAAAAAGTGTAAGTGTAAGGAATGCTTCGGTGGTTCGGTCATGTAGAAAGAATGAACGAGGGAAGAGTGACCAATTTATATTGCAGATGTGAACGGCAGAGTCGAGAAAGGACGCCCTAGAAAAAGGTTCATCGACCAAATTGGCGATATTTTGAAAACGGGACACATTAGGACTACCATTAACCGACGTGCGTGTATGCGTAGATATATGGATGTAAAGAAGGCGAGAGAGGTATGCCAGGATCGTGCCAAATGGAAGTCCGTAGTCTCTGCCTACCCCTCTGGATGACAGGCGTGAGTGTTTATGTTCATGTGTTATTATTATTATAGTGCACCAACTGTTCGAGCTCTGATGCGATGAAGCTGTAAAAACCGTCTAGCTAACAGTACATTAATACAGAAAAATAACGATTTTTTGAGTTGAAATTGATAATTTCAGTAATGCTGCAAGCATGACACCGATTTTTCGATCGCAATATCATTACGCTGTTTCACGTTATCGGTCTGAATTTTCTACGTTAAGACCGCAAGAAAGGCTGAACACCTGAGTAAAACTACAAAGTCGTTTAGATAAATTTAGAAACGACAACTTTTCCAAAATATCTCGCATTAATGCCTTTAAGTAAATATTTAGCTACCGCGGTCAACGCAGGTCATTTTAAATTCTTAGTTATCGTGTCAATGTACTTAAAATGGAATGAAAGGAAAACGCGTGCAACACGCATACTTCAGAATAAACATTTCAGAATCTGTCACTTATTGCCCACGCAACGAAAATAATACTCGACTTTTTTACGTTTATCATGAGAAAGTGTACACTTTTCTAATATATTTATAACTCTCCGTGACTGGCGTTAGTAATTTTATTTATAACTATAATAAATTTGCTAAAACTGCTTTATGTTATAACGGTTATAATTTGTGTTTCATAAAATTTATAAAAAAGTAATAATAAATCTGAATATTAATATTATACATGCCAGCACATGGAGACTATACTGCACTGAACTGTTTATTATCTATCGTAACGTAATATTTTACCATGAATTATAATATATCGCTATTAAAATTCAACAGACAATTAATTAGATCTTTAATTTATCATGAATAGCACAAACAAAAACAGCAGTGACATTCAGGGTTAAACAGTAAAAAGTGCTTAAAAGTATTAAAATTGTCGTAATATTATACTTTAAAATTCTCTTTCCATCTTACTTTCCTTCATGACCCAGACATTAAAACATGTTACGTCATCTAACGCTAAGTACAAAGTAGGTACTTGCTAATTTACAACAGGTTGCACCACGCACGCAATAGTGCCATAATGCAGTGTGACTGAAGCATGAACGAGCCGGCTCAACCAGGGAAGCAACACACTCGCGCATAATACCAAACAGGTAGCATAACACTCCTGTGTTTTGTACAGTGAGTGTCGAAAACCCGAGACTGATTTTACTAGTAATCGGGCATTCTACCTTGGTCCACAGGTGTGTCAAACCGTCTGCATTTTAATTTTTAATGGAGGATAGATATAGATGTACCATCAGATGGACCGTGTGCACGGTTTCTGAGGTTATTCTAAAATGCTGTGCTAAATGCTAAAAACTAATTAAACTCCATAGTATCGGAAAGCCTTACATACTCGTACACCGCCATTCTTACTCATAAAAATAAAAAATAAAAATTATCAATTACAAAAACTTATAATTCTTGACACTGTACATTTTTTATTATAAGTCAATGATTGATAACAACCCCATCTGGTGGTAAGTGGTGATGAACCCCTGAATTGTAAATGGCAGTCTTAGGGAGTATTATTTTGTAACGTTAACTGTACATTTTTATATATAAGGGGTGGTATAAAGATTTGGTATAAAAGTAAAAAAGTAAATTTACAGATTATAAGCGTCCTACTACTGGGCACAGGCCTCCTCCCATTTCGGAGAAGGTTTTAGACCAAGTAAATGTCCGCCACGGTGCCCCAATGCGTGTTGGTGAACCCCACATGTATTCGAAAAATGTTTTCTTATTTCTCAAACATGCAGGTTTCCTCAGTATGTTTTCCTTTACCGCCGAGCACGTGGTAAATCAGCACTTAAATTGTAATTAACAATTTAATTGATGCCTTCAAGGCATTGTAATATTTAATAAAACATCCAACAAAATATCTTATGTTTTCCACATATCCTGCATTCCTGCTCTGCACAAAGTTCCATTTCAACTCGTTGACCAATATCATAATATGAATATCGGAAATATTTGTAAAATTTCAGGTTTGAAATCTTCTTAATGTTCTGAACTAAAGCCTAATATTATAAAAAATTGTACTCATTTAAAACCCTAATAAACCTTACATATAAGGATTATAGCAGGGGATGTTAAAAGCATACTCTAGGGATTTTACGAATAAGGTCATGTCCACAGCAGGTACGTTTTTTCTTCATATACTTCATTCGAATTGATGATGGTACACCCAAGGTCGTGACCTAAATTGTTTACGGCTCAGTGTCGCAGCGCACGCTTAAAGAAAAAACAATTTTTTTGTTAGTTTGTAACTCACATATTCAACCAATCAATTAGTCTTTTTAATTTCTATCTTATGTGTGTTTTTTGTTCAATTAATTAAAGGAGGTAGGTTCTAAGATAGGCAGGACATCGACGGATACGGGTGGCACAGGACCGTGATTTTCGCACCTTAGGGGAGGCCTGTACTCAGCTGTGGACCGAAAGTTCTTTTTTACAATTGTAACACCGATGACTTATACATCATCAATAGATGATTGAGTAATAAGTAATAAAATATACTAATATGTATTTTATTGCTGAGGTGCATATACGCTTCCTGGGTAGTATAAAAGTTAGTGGCTGAGTTCAAATTTTCGTTGTTAGGTACGTTACGTTTATTTTTATATCAGTATGACTCTTACCCACTACATGAATATTGCTTTAATAGTGACTCTATTCAAAATTGTAAATAATATGTTTCAAAAAATGTATTTTGTAAAACCAGAACTTAAGAATCCTAATATGATAATTATATATCAGAACTGGACTTTAAATTGTAGATTTTACGATTAATACCAACTTTATTCAAAAAGTTTTATATAAAACCAGAACTTAAGAATCCTAATATGATAATTGTATGTCAGAACTGGACTTTAAATTGTAGATTTTACGATTAAATACCAACTTTATTCAAAAGATATTATATAAAACCAGAACTTAAGAATCCTAATATGATAATTATATTCAAAAGGTATTATATAAAACCAGAACTTAAGAATCCTAATATGATAATTATATCTCAGAACTGGACTTTAAATTATAGATTTTACGATTAATACCAACTTTATTCAAAAGGTATTATATAAAACCAGAACTTAAGAATCCTAATATGATAATTATATGTCAGAACTGGACTTTAAATTGTAGATTTTACGATTAGTACCAACTTTATTCAAAAGGTATTATATAAAACCAGAACTTAAAAATCCTAATATTATAATTATATGTCAGAACTAGACTTTAAATTAAAGGTTTTACGATTAATACCAACTTTATTCAGAAGGTATTATGTAAAACCAGAACTTAAGAATCCTAATATGATAATTATATGTCAGAACTGGCAATTTTTCGGAAACTTTTTTTTATCGAACTACATACTTCAGATGTATTTTAATTTCTTATGATAAGCAATGAAATCAATAGATAGTTATGTATTTAGTTATTTACTATTTAATTATGATTTAGTTATTTACTATTTAATTATGATTTAGTTATTTACTATTTAATTTAAAAAAAACTATAGTGTTGTTCTTAAATATTCCAGAATGTATTTCAATAGAAGTGAAAAACTGTAAAGGTTTACTCTTAAATCTAAATATGAAACAATCTCAATGTAATATCTAGGAGTGCCTAAAATTATAGCACGGATCAGCGCGCGCCCGCATACAGGAAATGAAGTCGCGTCCGATACACATTGTTCAATTGTGCGTTGCGCAGCCGCGTGCAAATCGCACTCGTTCAATAAATCATCGTGAATAAATTCTATCAATTTATTCGAACAAATAATAAACATTTTCTAAGAAAATTACCTGTGTATGTATATTATAAATTATAACGCAAAACATCAAACGAACGGTGAAAAGTCAATGTCAGAAATACAAGAACACAGATGTGTTAAACACTCTCGCACTGTGAGAATGTTTGAAAAAACTCGATTTCCGTTTAATAAATATGGTAATCTTATAATTTTAACCTAATAACTAGTTTTTTATCCAAAAACTTTTAATATATTATGATGCTCAGACAAATATCTATTACTCCTATCTAACTACTGCTCTAACTTATACTTAAAAAGACCCCTTTATTACAAGCGTTTTACTACGAAACAGAATATTTATTTCGATGCAGTTTTCACCTACTTCAAGATACAGAGATATTAAGAACCGATGAAAATACAATAATTACATAACTATGGTGAGTATTCTCACTATGAGCATCGCAACTCTTTATCAACGCATGTTGCTTGAGCTGTAGGTATAAAGTTAAAAAGTTACAGCCTATATACGTCCCACTGCTGGGCATAGGCCTCCCCTCATTTCTGAGGGGGTTTTAGGGCAAGGAAGTGTCCGCCGCGCTGCCCCAATGCGTGTTGGCGAACTTCACATGTCTTCGAAATATTTTTTTTCTCATTCCTCAGACATGCAGGTTTCCTCACGATGTTTTCCTTCACCGCCGAGCACGTGGTAAATCAGCACTTAAAATTGCAATTAACAATTTCATTGGTGCCGGCGGGGTGAGCTGTAGATATGTATAAATATAATACAACTTTGTTATTCAGTTTCCACCCATTATCGGAGTGTGTCTAAATTATCTGAAATTTTACAAAATTTTAAACGTGGTCAAGCAATGCTGCAGCTATATTAGTAGTATAGTTGTAGTACGAATGGGTCGGCTCAACCAGGAAAGGACCATGCTCTCACAGAATACTAGCATAAATATAAAATAGCCGCTGAACTCCGTTGTTTTGTATGGTGAGTGAAGAGAACCGGAACCCTTTTTACTAGAAATCAGGCATTTCATCTTTATCCTCAGGGGTGATACGCATCTGCATTTTGATTCGCGATCGATATCTATCATCGCCACAGCAACTACTTACCATCAGGTGGACTGTGTACTCGTTTATCACCCCTATACTATAAAATAAAAAATAGATTTATTGAAAACCGATGATAATACAATGATTTCAAGACTAAGATCTTTTATTCTCCTTAGGATCGTCATTATAATTTCATTTTAACGATCATACTGCTGCACTTTTTGAAGAAATCAGCTGGACGGTAGGTAACAAATTCTTCAAAGGCATTTTGTACTGTCTCTCGGGTATTGAATTTTTTCCCCCTTCTAACCCCAGCTCTTCTAACCTGGAGGCGCTCTGTTGTACAGTATGAGGTCAAGCGTTGTCTTGCAGGAGTATCGGGGACTAGCGATTGACCATAAATGGCTGGAGACGTGTGAGCTTCCCCATCATTGTGTTCAGTTCTTAACAGTACACATCTACAATAATGCTTATCCAGTTTAGTAAGAAGCTGTGATGAATCACACTGGCACTAGACCACCAAACAGTAACCATCACTTTCCTAGGTATAGGTTTTCGTTTAGGACATTGTTTAGGTGCTGAACCACGATCCAAATAATCCGCTGAGCGCTTGTGATTGTCAAATAGATCCATTTTACGTCGCAGGTAAAAGTGCTTTTCAAAATTCCTTCGTTTGTGTGCCTGTTGAGCAATGCAAGGCGCGTCTCGACACGTACGTCGTACTGACGATCGTTGAGTTCGTGGGACACTAAATTGTCAAGTTTATTTACCTAGCCAATTCGACGCCAATTGACCAGACGTAGATTGAATAGCTTTAGGCTGCTGTGTTTCGTCTGGTGAGTGTAGAGAACTGATGACCTTTTACATACACAATAGAACGGGGGAGTGGGCGGTACCCGTGTAGCCACTAACATGTCAATTCACACCTATTAATGTCAACACATCTCTTGACGTCGCACTCGTTGCCCAATTTTTATG
Organism: Parnassius apollo; assembly: GCA_907164705.1. NCBI lineage: Eukaryota > Metazoa > Arthropoda > Insecta > Lepidoptera > Papilionidae > Parnassius > Parnassius apollo. The sequence continues at coordinate 8,531,960 of CAJQZP010001196.1, forward strand.
TCAAGTGTTTCTGGGTGCAATTTATTTCAAAAACGCCAATTTTTGCGATAATTAGTTGTCGGAAAAACAGCCAGATGTGGAATTTGTATCAAAGTGGTATATCCTTTCACCTATAAGTCGAAGCTATTTATATTTTGTGAATATTAGAATCAAAAATATAGAATTATTGATGTGTAATACTAATACAACAGTATTACTAGTATTGTAACAAAATTTGACTCAAAATTTGAGCAAGGTACGAGTGCGATCAAACACGGTGGAAAATATTAATTTAATGGCCTACGAATAAATTGTAATAACATTTTTTATTAAATTGTAATTTTGTTCCCTCTACAGGCATTATTGAAAATTTTACATAAAGTTTTTAGATTTAATCTTCTGGTTACGTGTCATTACTACGTACTATATGTTCGCTTCACGCTCAATCACCCGAAAAGGGTGCCGGGTAGACCATTTTGTGTTAGAAGTAAATAAATAGGAACTATTTTTTTATAGGATAAGGGTGACAAACGAGCACACAGTTCACCTGATGGTACAATACAATACAATACCCTTTATTGAACACTAAAAAATACAACATAACAAGAAACAAATAAAGAGAAAAACAAAAGGCGGTCTTATTGCTATGCAGCAATTTCTTCCAGACAACCTAAATAGGAAATAAAAATAAGTGAAAAGTTAAGTAATCGGTAGAGTGTACTATAAATAATATTGTAATCTATAAATATAAAAGAAATTCAATAAACATGCCGGAATTTACGTAATTGACAGACTAGTGATCATAAAACAACAGGAATAGATAAAGGGATGATTTAGAAGGAAAGATAATGTTTTTAACTTGGTTTTTAAAGAAGTCTATTGTTTGAGCACGTTTTATAGTTGATGGTAAGGAATTCCAAAGCTTAACTCCAAGAACTGAAAAAGATTTACTGTAAAATGTAGAAGAGTGCAAGGGACATAGAAGGGAAAGGTTTTCTAAGGATCGAAGGGAAAGTTTGTGAGAGGAGCAGAGAAATTGGAAACGTTCTTTAAGGTAGATAGGATGTATGTTGTTGCCGTGGCTCATAGACATCTACATCTATCCTCGATTACAAATCAAAATGCAAATCGTCCACGCGTTGTCACCCGTGAGGACTAAGATGGAATGCCTCGTTTCCAGTAAAATAGGTGTCTGGTTCTCTTCACTCACCATACGAAACACAGCAGCGTTGAGCTGCTATTTTACGCTGGTATTCAGTGAGAGCATGGTCCTTCCCTGATCCATGCATGCATGATCCATCAGCCGACCCATTGATGCTACAACTATACTACGAATATAGCTGCAACATGACTCTACCACGTAAAAAAATCATAAAATGTACTTTCATACTTTTTCCTCCGACTTTGCTCTTGCCTGGTGTTGGTTTACCAATATTGTACTATATACATAATATTTGTAGTTTTTTAGATAAGAGAATATATATACTATACAGTTTATTTTTTTATTTACATAAACCAAATTTCCAGGAAATTTTTGCAGTTTTCCTGGAGATTCGAACATAAAAAATATGTATAGAAGCCAAGGAAGGCTTAACTAATATTTTATTCAGACTGACTTCTTATCAATACATCACTTTTCAAAAAAATATGTGAAGGAAAATATAATTCCGCGTAAATAAATTGTATAAATAACATTAGCAAATAGCATAAGTGTGATCGTATGAAAAGGATTAATTAAACATTTGAAATTGTGATGGCTCCATATGACAGCACTGAAGAAGAAGAAGATATAAGCTTGAAACGTGGTAATCACTAATAGGCTGTAATAAATGTTTCCTCAGATTATATTTAAACAAATTGAATATCCTATAAGAAATCAGTTATGTAATATATATATTTGAAAATTATATCAATACTCGATATCATTTCGTGTTGGAAATCTGACACGTGGTAAAAATAACAAAAGGCAATTGTAAAGCAAACATAATTTTTTTAAGATTAATGAAAAACCTTTTTAAAATTAATCTATAGAAAATACCAATAAAGTGTTTTGAACATTTTCAGCAAACATATAAGTTGGCAAATGTCTACCTTATTATTCTGTAAATACTATTTTATTTATGTAAAGTACCCCCGGTTGACCGAGCTTTTGCTCGGTATTTTTCGCTCGGTTTTTTTTTTAATTCGTGTGTTTTGGAAATTATATTTAGATACAAATTACATACTGATGAAATACGAATAATATTTTTTGATCGTAGCGACATAATAGAAAAAACTGAAGTGGTTATTTGAATAAAAAATCATGAGTGCAATTAGTTTAATTTAAATTTTCGTCTTTTTAAAAAATACTAAAAAAAGGGCACGAAAAAATAGATTTTCGCAAAAAAAAAAGGAACTTGAAAAAAAAAAATTAAAAAAAGTCGTCTCGTCTCTCGAACCATGGTATTACGATTTTGTGTCCGCCCAACATACCAATTAAGCTATTTGTAATCATTAATAAACTGTCAAAATTTACCTTCTTATTCTAACGATATTGTAGCAGTTTTTCATTGCCTAAAACACGGACAAAAAGAAATTTTCTAAAAATAAGTCCTAGCTAGATCGATGTATTGCCCCCGAAACTCCCTGCACACACAATTTTATCGATGAAGTCGTTTCCGAGATTCCGATTATATATATATATATATGTATATATATATATATATATATATATATATATATATATATATATATATATATATATATATATATATACAAGAATTGCTCGTTTAAAGGTATAGGATACCACCTTCTTAGTAGACCAATAATGATTTTTAGGCACTTTTGAATTCGTCGCAATCTATTGCAATTTGTAATTGTTAAACAACGAAGGCAAATAGTTCAACTCATTTTAAAGGCTTTCAATAATAAATAAATACTAATTTAAAGAATATATTTGAACTGCAACAATTATATATATATACAAGAATTGCTCGTTTAAAGGTATAGGATACCACCTTCTTAGTAGACCAATAATGATTTTTAGGCACTTTTGAATTCGTCGCAATCTACTGCAATTTGTAATTGTTAAACAACGAAGGCAAATAGTTCAACTCATTTTAAAGGCTTCCAATAATAAAGAAATACTAATTTAAAGAATATATTTGAACTGCAACAATTATATATATATATATATATATATATATATATATATATATATAAATGTTTATCAAAAAAATATAAATGTTTGTCAAAAAAAATTGAATTTGTATTAGACTCTCAAAATATTGACATACTGAGCTTATTGGATTTACTTACGTCTATACCGATTCGGTCTCCGGATAAGTACCATCTTCTTACAGGTTTCTGTTACTTTACGAGTATTCATAACAGTCATCAGTACAAAGAAATTTTGCACCTGTTATTTGATAATTGCTTAATATTGTATTCAAAGATATTTCTTTATTAACGATTCACTGAGCAAATGCTATTAGAACTATATTTAGAAGTAAATGACTTCTAGAAATTTTGTCGAGGCAGTTACTTATCTCGAGATCATTCCTTAAATTAATTTTTATAATATTTTAGATTGTAAAAACACAATACTGTGTATTACAAAACCTATTTCAAATGTTTAGTAGAATAAAGTAAAAATTATTTAGAGTATTTTGTAGTAAAATGCCTATATTTCACCCCAATAAAATATAAACATAAATTATACTAATAAGGTAATACCCGTGTAGCAGCTTGTGTTGGTGCAAAGTGTTTTATTGATAATACTCTGACTCGAAACTCGAAAAGTCCTATCTATTATTCATATATTGAAAATCCTATATATATATCTTAATATATATAAATTAAGTGTCACGTTGTTTGTCCTCGATGGACTCCTAAACTACTTAACCGATTTTAATCAAATTGGCTCACCGTATGCAGTTTGATCCACCTTCAGAGATAGGATAGTTTTTTGCCCACAATTTTTTTTGCGAATTTAAGATTTTTAATAGGACATGACAAAAACACGCATTGGGGCAGCGTGGTGGACACTTGCTTGCCCTAATACCCTCTCAGAAATGAGAGGAGGCCTGTGCCCAGTAGTGGGACGTATATAGGCTGTAACTTTACTTTACTTTTATATATATATATATATATATATATATATATATATATATATTATAGTGGCCAAACTTGGCAAGAGGCTCGGAAACTGCAATTTTTAAAGTGATATTAGGAAGACGCTGCTGCCCATCTTTTTTTTATTTTTTTTATAGAAGAGGGGGGCAAACGAGCATGCGGCTCACCTGATGTTAAGTGACTACCGCCGCCTATGATCAACCGCAACACCTCTCGCAAACATCTCCCCGTTTGTTTCTCTCTGTCGCTACTTACGACCACGGGATAATATGGGTAGTGGATATTCTTACACTACCACTACACGTTTACGGTTTCTAGTTAAATTGCATCAAAAATATCGTAATAATCGATTACAACATCGACAGAGCAATAGCCACTACGGTCACGGTAGTGAGCGCGCACCGGATTCGAAATCGCAACCGGTCAATTACGATGCTTTGTGATGCGTTGCCTTTGAGTCGCTGGTGTCCGCCCTTGCTACATCGGGCGGAATAATATTTTAATTCTGTTATTGTATTATACGTGATCCACCTGGGTTCGATCTCCACCGGCAATAAAATTGTAAATTGCAATTTTACGTGGTCTTTTACTGCTTGCTCGGCGGTGAAGGACAACGAGGTTTCCTCACGAATACGATGTAATAAAATATGTTGGGGACATGTAAAATCCGTCAACATGTTCTGATGTGGCGAACTAATTGCACCAACACGCACACAAAAATGATAGGAGGCCTCTGCTCCGCAGTGGGACGTTTATAGAGAATGACTTTACTTTTGGTTTTTTGTTCTTAAGTTTAAAATGGTGCAATTTAGTGTACCCGCACTACCAACTTCGCTTTCCTTAGTTTTCACTGGCTTTCTCACCTGTTAAGCAAGAATACGATACTGAGTGCAATGTTACTTGGCAGCATAAGTAATTACCAACCCGGACTCTAAGACTGGATGACGCCTTAACACCTAGCATCAGAAATTACTCGTATCTACGGTGCAGGCATGGCTGCAGATACGCTGTCACCTCTGAGGACTAACATGGAGTACCTCACATCTTGCAATGATACTGGCTATGTTTACCCGTCACACCGGAACTCTGCAATACAGGCACTGCTATTTAGCAGCAGAAATGAGTGAACACGTGGTACAAGACGAACTATTAGGCAGTAATGAAGTCCTACCATCTAGTTAAAATATTTTTAATATTTTATCGCATAAGCGTTACACCAAATACATGTAGGCTTAGAGAAGTGGGTGCTTCTGTGTTTTCGTTTACCTACAGTTAACATATAATAGGTACTAGTAAACATGGGAGGTGACCGTGTAGTGGCGGTGTAAAATATCCACTACCCGATATCGTTCAGTGAGTATAGTAAGAAGCGAATGAAGAAAATTGGTACAGGAGATAGTTAACAGCATCTTCCTGTCGACAACTCAATAATAATAAAAATATACGGTTACTAACTAGCCTGCCCAGCGTGGTAAGTATGGGAAAATTTCTGAAAATTCGAAGGTATGTGCCAGGTCAAGGCCTTGAAAAAATCCTATGCCCAGCAATGAATCCAAATAGCTATAGATTTATTAAAGATAAAACGCAAATTATTATAGGCTTAAGGAATATTAAAATACATATCATGCTACGCATAATTGTTTTACGTAATTTTAACAAATAGCCACTTTGATCTATTGTAAAATCTTTTGTTTGACCTCCACGAGACGGGCCATGTCTAGCGTGGGAGTCACATAACTTTTTGTACTTTGGCAAAGTGTTTTCTGGTAACTAGTATTATTATTATTATATTATTATATCTATATTAATGACTATTTACATATTACTAGTCGTTTTTATTTTTTTTTAACAATCCACATACAATGTACATAATTCATATAATTGAGTGAAGTATGTGATATGAAGACAACCAACTTTAGATACTCGTGTAACAATATGTTATATGTGTCATGTCATAAGCAAATTGAATTCCAAACTAAATTAATCGTAGACATATTATTGTTTTCACAGTTAAATCGTGGGACGAAGTTTACAATACAATAGAATGGAGTTTAGGCGGGCCAAAACTGCGAACTGGCTCAAAATAAACTTGCTCACCCTTAACGCGTCTAAAACAAATTATGTATTCTTTTCCATCAGCAAACAGACACAGCCTACAATACACGATCTTAAAATACTCTACTGTGGTTTGTATAACAATTGTACGTGTGATATTAAAAACGTAATTAGTACTACCATTTGGGGGTTATAATTGACCAAACATCCCGTGCAGTGGCGGTTTCAGAATACCCACCACCCCATGTCGTCCCGTGGGTGTCGTGAGAGGCAGAGATTGAAACAAACCAAGTAAGAGGCAGCAGCATCTTCGTGATAACAACTCATAATTATAAAAAACTGCGGTTACCAACCCACTTGCAAAGTGTGGCAACTATGGCGAGGGGGATTTTGATGAGACAATTGAAGGAGCAGGCCTATGTTAAGCAGTGGACTTTTAGGCTATAATGGATGAATAGATGACAATCAAACACTTACAATGGCATTACATGGTAGGAGCAACTAATAACAGATTACGAAAACTTATTTATATATATATATATATATATATATATATATATATATATATATATATATATATATATATATATTGAATTCCAGTTTGGGGTGTTGCTTAAAAACAAAGTTCCTACAACTGGAACGTGGTCAACATTCATTAAAAAAGATCATGTACAATAAAACTCTTCTTAGTAAGTGGTTTATTAAGTGTTAGAAAGTTATATAAATTCTTGCAATAAAAGAGCGGGGCATCCTGCCACAAGTACATATTTACTTAGAAGGATGTCCAACTTACTGCCATACCTGTATAATATATGATTTTTTCTAAAGAAATATAACATTTTTCAGTTTTACAGGCAGTAACTTCTTGAAATAATGACATCCATTACTGGTTTGTAGAAACAACATATAAACATAGTATTCGGACTACTATGCCGATAAAGTTGTAAAATATATATTACAAATATATAGTATTCCAACTTCCACGCGGGCGATGCCACGGGTGAAAGTATATTAAATATAATATTATTAAGTATACAATATACAAAAAATGTAAATGCCATCAAAAACATAACTTGTAAAAAAAAACAAGTCTCGCAACTCAGTTCCTCTACCGTAAAAAATTGTGAGATCCATGTAAGTCGGTTAATTTATTCAGTCCTTACGTAAGGGTCCTTCTGTTTTAAGTTATTGCGTAATTAGCTAACCTAACAACATTTTATAGTGACCATATCAATGTTAAAAATCTTTTATGTTTCAAATAAATTGATTGACTTGACCATCGCATGAAAACACAATGTATCTCACAAGTAATACATATTGTATTAAATTAGATTGCTTAGTGCGATTGCTAAGTTTAACATTAATATGGTACACTAAACACTAATTGTATTCCAAATTTTAAGCTTCTATGCCTGCTAGAAGTGCCTAAGACTTTTGATGATCGGTCAGTCAGTGAGTGACAAAATTAAGAAACTTTGACTAATTATAATTCTTAAACTACTAGTTCAAATTGAATGAAATTTGAAATATACCATGTTTATACTATGCCTACTAGGTTACTGAAAATTCAGGCTTCTAGTTTTATCCACTACGAAGGTATAGGGGGTCGAAAATGGCCTGAATTGCTTCGAGAAAAGTATGCTACGGCCGTGCCGATTTTTTGCTCGACTTGGCGGGGCCACTACCGTGCCCCCAGATAAATAAGAAAAACTTACACATATCTGTAATTAATGTGTGTTTTAGGGTGTAATATGTGTGTATTTTAGGGTAGTTAGTTTTAAGTATGGCATTACCGCAATTATCAAATACCTACATGATTGCTATGTTGCTCGCTCTCTCAGATTAATCCGCTAAGCTGAACAGACGTGTGTTATTTTGCTCCCTAGTTATATATATATATATATATATATATATATATATATATATATATATATATATATATATATATATATATATATGGTGGTGGTCGGATCCCCGGTCGATACTACAATATCTAGCACATACGAGAAGAATCAATTATTAGGAATGAATAAATTTTTTTTCAAACTTACTATATGCACATTTTTTTAAAAGTTTAAAATAAATTTTTCTACTTAAATAGATATTAGACATTATTGGATTTTTTATAAATGTTCTTTTTATTTACATTTTTATTTCCATGTCTCTGAGACTTCACCCTAGCATATCTCTATCTTCTCATATGTGTACACATATGGCACGGGTAAGTTAGAACGAATGAATTGAATTGATGAATTTATATTTCCGCGTACAATTTTGGCACCATATCTCCCCCGCAATAAAAGAACTTGAACCTTTATTGCACGGGAATATTTTGAAAAGATGATATTTATTAATACGCTATAAGGTAATAATTTAATGGTAGCCTTGTGCTATTATACCCCAAAGAAGACCAGCCTAAATAGCAGCTAAATGCTGCCGTTTTCTTTTTACTGGAAACGAGGCATTTCATGTTAGTTAGTACACTCCCGTGTTGACAACGTGTGACAACGCATCTGCATTTTGATTCCCAATCGAAGATACATGTAGATGTCTATGGATCAAGTGGACCGTGTGCTCGTTATTCACCCTTATTATTCTATAAAACCCCCCCTAATATGTGAAAGCATGCGTGATGATGGTAACGGTAACCTGATTTTAGCGACTTATTTTGATCAATAACCCTTCAACAGTAAACTCCATTGCGGCTATTTAATACTGCCCGGGCCAAAAAAGTTTCATATTTTACTTAATTCGTATTTTCTTGTATTTTATGGGAATAATGAGTTGGTTTATACAATAAACTATAATAAAAACGTTTTTCTCACCTAAGTTTATATTATAATATAACATTACTTCTAAATGCGAAGGAACGAACTCATTTAAGTATGCGGGTAGCCAATTTTCGTAAAAAAGTAAATAAAACATTAATTTCTCAACAAAAGAAAACTAAAACACACAAAACTACGTGAAAATATTAACGAAAATTTATATTTCTCGATACTCTGATATTTTAAGCGATAGTAAACAAGAAAATATTAAAAACGAGATAAAATGAACACACGCTGAAATGGCGCGATTTAATTGACGATTTTCGACTGGCAAATCTTCGAATTCATCAAACAATTACAGATTACACATTATTTGTTATCTAGCTATGGCTATCAACAAGCCTTTTCATAAATATGAATACGTAACGAAATCGGAATTAATAGACAACCGCAGCGGCTGTTTGGACTATCCGCTGCGCGCCATCCCGGCGTTTTTGACTGTTGAAGGGATAAGTATGCATAAGTTAACCATTTAAAGCCGAGTGGTAGCTATATAAATCATTCATTTTTTTGGATTCATCTTAAATGTGTGACGTAAAAGTGTAAACTGTGAAGAATGTGCAGAGAGTGCAGAACGCATGTATGCGTTTTTGTTTTAATATACCGAAAAGGGATAGGATTTCACCTTATTTAGTCAGTAATGGCATTTTAAACATGTGCAATAGTACTAAGTTAAAATATGCCTGCTTTCTACACACTCTGCAGCACTCAAAGTTTCCAAGATATCTGTATAATAAGATAGCCGTTGAAAAAAAAGTTTGCTTTCAGTCAGAGAAAATATTCATCGGCTTCCACTACCCAGGATTAGACTCGCTGGAGCCAGGGGTTTTTTTTTAATATAAGAGGGGGCAAACGAGCATGCGGCTCACCTGATGTTAAGTGACTATCGCCTCCCATGATCAACCGCAATACCAGGGGAATGCAGGTGCGTTGCCGACCCTTTAGAAAGGAGTAAGCTCTTTTCTTGAAGGTCCCCAGGTCGTATCGGTCCGGAAAAATCGCCGGTGGTAAACTATTCCAAAGAGAGGTTGTACGCGGAAGAAACCTCCTTTTGAAACGTACTGCAGTGGACCGCCAAGCAAAAAAGTGTTTTAAATTTGCCGCTGCTAAAATTTGGAACGATTTGCCACTACCAGTCTGGTCTACCCTGTTTCCGTCTACCTTCCAACAAAGATGCCGCAAGTGGCTTATTCAAAAACAGTCCCTGGCTCTATGTGGCTTTGATGCCCCCTCAAATTAGACAACTTTTTATTTATTTAGCAACTATAATTTATTAATTGTTTTATTTATATTTTTATTTTTATCTTTACTTTTTATTGTTGATATATGTGTTTCATCAATTGCCTAAGACCCTGTATGAATTATGCACAAAGGCTGTGGCAGAATAGCAGGAGTAATGGGTTTCCCGTTACAACTGAGTCACAGAACGTTTTGTCACAACTAATTATTAGGCTCTCTATTTAAATTTAAATTTTGTATTTTTGTGTGGCAAATAAATACTTTTTATTTATTTATTTAAATGTGACTCTATCAGCCACCACTCAAATACTTATCAAGTAAATGACTATTATGTCTTACCTTGACTCATTTGCCTTATTACTCAGCTGTTGAGTGGTTGACATTTCCACAAATGCATCATGTAAAGTATTTTTTAAAAGTTTACCCAATCTCACCACGTTAACTGTGAGTCGATCTATGGGATTTGCGCAACCGATTGAGATATACGACTTACAAATAACGTTGCAACTTAAAAAATAGACAAAAAGGTTCGCACATTCACCCTTATGTGATGAAAACCATGGGGTCATGTTGAAATAATGTAGTATTTTATTATTAAACGCAAATTTCTTTTATAGGGGCAGCTGTACGATAAGCAATATTACTTTATCTCACGCAATCTTCACTAGCATATAGTAAAACTACAAAAGAATTGTGATGGCAACAATGTACTATATGAAAATAATCGATAAAATTTATCAGTATTCTCAAGGCTTGAAATATAATAAAAATATAATTTTAGATTTGATAGTGTTCTGTCTTTGTTCATACTCGCATGAAGCTCGTTTTACAAGTTCTCACGATTATTTATAAGTATTAAGTCATACTGAATGTGGATAATAGCAACTAGTTTTTTTATTTATTCCATAAACATACATCCATATTAGCTATACATAGAGATTGACTCAAATAAAGTTATGACCGCTATACAGATAATTAAAAATATTTGGAAGAAAAAATGCTCCTGTAATTAAATTCAAAAGAAGTATATATTGTATCGCAATTCCAAGTTTTATTGCCAGGTTTGGCAAACAAGAAAAATAATGTTGGTAAACCATTTAAGTTTCCTCACGATATTTTTCTCTAATTTTTTGAATTTGAAGATTTCTTTCAGTGTTGGCGGGAAAAGCACTCCGACTACTATGTGATATATATTTTACCATTTTATAATTTACAACCATTAATAAGTTTCAGAGACGGAAAAAATGGAAAGTATCCATTTGGGCACTTCGTGTTGTCTGTATGATCAGATGAGTATTTTCTGTTTCAGTGTATCGAACGTCAAAACTTTCGCGTAAACTCAACTACTGATCACAAAGCTACGGGTTCGAACTAATAATCTAAATTCGAAATAATAATCGTAATCTTACCGTGGTCTTGTTGCATTGCATTCCCATCAGACTATGAGAGTGAAGGAATAAAAAGTGCAACTCTGTTTGTGCACAGTAATTTTGTCCTGCGCAAAAGGCCAGCCTCTTTGAACCACCTAAAATGACTTCAGAACTTATTTACTACGCTTTTATTAGAATTTTAATGTTTTATAAAGGGACCATTTTGATTAGCTGTTTAAGTGGTTTAGTTATAGTGTCTAAAAATCTTTGAAGACTAACAATCGTCGAGGGTTGAAGAACGTAAAGTAAAAAGTAAAGTTACAGCCTATATACGTCCCACTGCTGGGCACAGGCCTCCCCTCATTTCTGAGGGGGTCGCTGCCCCAATGCGTGTTGGCGAACTTCACATGTCTTAGAAATATTTTTTTTCTCTTATCCCTCAGACATGCAGGTTTCCTCACGATGTTTTCCTTCACCGCCGAGCACGTGGTAAATCAGCACTTAAAATTGCAATTAACAATTTCATTGGTGCCGGCGGGGATCGAACCCGGGTTACTCGCATTCTGTTATATTTACAGCGAGCGTTAACCACCTGAGCTACCACGGCTCTGAAGAACGTAGTCTCGCTTTAATTCCTAAAAACCTAATTAACTATAAAACGTATTAACTTTTGATTTTTTAATTGATATCGGTTGGTATAGTTATAATCGGTAGTCCTTGCTCCTTACAAAAACTTTATTTACGATAATTTGACGAAATTAAATGAAAATTAGGCAAATTGTTCTGTAATTGCCTCAAAGAGCGTAGAGCGGTGCAATCTATAAGTAGACGTACAAACAGCGTGCAAGGTAAAACTCAAGTATTTGTGAACACGCAAGCCTCGCCCAGTAGCCTGCTCTAATCAATACATATAGGTTTCCTACCTACCTGAAAATATTTAATGGATACAACGTTAAATCCATTAAATATATATGTAACAAAATATATAATAAATATATTATATTACATATATTATAGCCTTGAACTAACTTTATACATAAATCTTTTAATCTTTTTGGACAAGTATAAATATGAATATTGTATATACTCGTATATACAATAATTTTATACTTAACTAGTTTATTAGAGTCTATTATGTTTCTAACGATGTTATATAGTAGGTACATGTGGATAGCACTGTAACCTCATAGCGAGGTTACTTAGTAACTAGTATTCAAATGATACAAAAGCTCTTGCAATTAGGAAGTTTTTGCAATGTATCTTGTTGTATTGATAAAAACTCGTAAAAAGTAACTTCATGCAATTATCTGCACGTCTGAGAAATAAAATATTTTAAGGATATGTGTTTTCCACCAGCAAACCAGCGAATCTTTATCAAGATATATTATTGTTGCGCGCCATAGTTGATGCCTGGTATATGGCAAGAGTGTCATCTAGTATCATCATCATCATCATCATTACAGCCCTTCACAAGTCACATAGTCACAGTGAACATAGACCTCCCCCAAGGTATGCCACAAAGCACGGTCCTGAGCCACCTGCATCCATCGACTTCCTGCATATGTTACCAGGTCGTCACTCCATCTAGTGGGGGGTCGCCCTACACTACGCCTACCGGTACGAGGCTGCCACTCGAGATATTCTTCCCTATCGGTTATCGGTTCTTCGAGCTATATGACCGGTCCATTGCCACTACAGCTTACTAATCCGTTGGTCTATATCGGTCACTCTGGTTTTACTGCGGATATCCTCATTTCTGAGTCTATCACGCAGAGAAACTCCGAGCATAGCCCTCTCCATAGCTCGCTGAGCGATCTTGAGCGTTCTCATACGGCCAGCAGTGAAGGACCACATCTCAGATCCATAAGTCATCACTGTCAACACGCATTGGTTGTACAATCTAGTTTGCAGAGATAAAGGTATACCTGACGAGAAAATGTGTCGTAATTTCCCGAACGCTGCCCAGCTGAGTTGAATCCGTCGATTGACCTCTCGATCGAAGTTGGACTTACCTAGTCGGACTATTTGTCCCAGGTAAACGTACTCGTCAACAACTTCGAGCATAGTGCTCCCAACAACTACCGGCATAGGTGTGACATGGACATTAAACATGATCTTTGTTTTGTCCATGTTCATCTGAAGACCTATCCGTTGGGAGGCACTATTGAGGTCATTGAGCATAGTGCTTAGGTCCTTCCAGCGATTCTGCCATAAGGACTATATCGGCGGCAAATCGAAGGTGAGTATGTACTCGTCATTGGTGTTAATACCGTATCCTTTCCAGTCCAGTAGCTTGAAAACGTCTTCCAATGCAGCGGTGAAGATTTTTGGGGATATAACGTCACCCTGTCTTACACCTCTCTGCAGTTGGATAGGTTTCGAACTCTGGTTCTGTACTCGGATAGCCATCGTAGCCCTACTGTACAAACACTTCAGCACTTCGATATACCGACAGTCAACTTGGCACCGCTGAAGGGACTGTAGCACCGCCCAAATTTCGACTGAATCAAAGGCTTTCTCATAGTCCACGATTGTCTCTTCGGTCTTCTGTACAATCTGCCGCAGGGTATGTATGTCTCTATGGGTCTATGGTACTGAAGCTTTTTGGAAACCGGCTTGTTCGGGATGTTGGAAGTCGTCGAGTCTGCGTGCGAGACGATTCGTAATGACTCGAAAACAGCACCTAGACGCGGCTTATAAGGGAGATCGGTCTGTAGTTCTTCAAGAGAGCGTTGTCGCCTTTCTTGAAGAACAAGACCACCGCACTTCTGCTCCACGCCTCCGGAGTATTGCCACAATGGAGGACGGAATTAAAGAGCTATTGAAGGACCTTCACTTTTCCACCCGCTTTCAGGAGCTCCGCTGTAATTCCATCTTCGCCTGGGGCCCTGCCGTTTTTAAGGTGCGGGAGAGCCATTCTAATCTCGCTCAGACTAACGTCCGGGATATCATCGGAATAGTGTCGGATAAGACTTGCTCTTGGATCGTTACTCACACTTGCGTGTGGCTCCAACGATGATGTGTACAGCAGCAGTGCCCATAGAACATCTCAATCTCACTCAAAATCTCAGGTGTCCCCGAAACGATGCTGCCACACTCAGTCTTCAGCTTTGACAGTTGCCTCTTTCCGGCAGACAGATCTCTGGCAAAGGCTTTGGAGCCCTGGTTCCGCTCGATCGCTTCTTTAATACGAGCAGTAACAAAGTTGCGTAAGTCTCACCGCATGCATTTAGAGATTTGTCTGTTCAGTTGCCTGTATGCTGTCAAATCGGTTGACGATTGCAGCCTCATCTCCCGTCTAACAGCCATGAGATTAAGAGTGTGTTCGGAGAGTTTTTGTGTTCTTCTGCGGCGGGTCTTGCAGAACTTAGCTCCGACCGCATGGACAGTTTCCACGAGCTTGTCATTCATATCGTTCACTGCATTGCAATCTTCTAGGCACTGAAAGCGGTTACGTAACTCGAGCTGAAAGGTTTCGGGATTCTGGACTAGAGCACGAGAGGGACGGAGCGTTGACTTCATTAGACGAGATCTCTCCAATTTAACGTTTAGGTTCAGTGTGCCTCTAACCATTCGGTTATCGCTGCCAGTTTTCACCCTTGCGATAACTGAGACATCACTGAACAGTTGGCGTCTGGTCGTCATAATGAAGTCAATCTCGTTTTTTTTGGAACCGTCAGGCTCGACCAGGTCCACTTTCTGTGGGGCCGCTTTTGGAAGAAAGAGTTCACCATAAAAAGTCCCTCTTTCTCCATGAAGTCGGCCAGCTGCTGGCCCTTTAGGTTCCGTGGCCCTATCCCAAATTTCCCTACCTTCAGCTCACCGTTCTTTCTTGTGCCCAGTTTTGCGTTGAAGTCTCCCATTAACACTGTATAGTGAGTTTTGGAGGAATGCATGGCTTTAGAAATGTCCTCATACATTTCCTCCACCTCCTCATTTGGATGTTCCGACGTTGGCGCGTAAACCTGTATGACCTTCAGCGAATACCTTTTTCCCTCGAGCATCGTTCCTCGAACCCTCGTCGATACACTCCCAATCTTTAAAACGTTGTTAACGAGAGACTTGTGGACGATAAATCCAACACCTCCTTGGGACAGATGGTCGCCCTCCCGGTGATAGAATAAGTTGCCGGATTCGAGAATCACCGTGTCCTCCCCCTCTCTTCGGACCTCGGATAATCCTATAATATTCCAGCTCAACTTGTCTATCTCTTCTTCCAGCTCCAGGATCTTCTCGTCAGTCCTCAGGGTGCGTGCGTTAAATGTTGCCAGGTCGAGTGTCGTCGTAGGTGGCAACCGAACCTCCACCGGAGATTCTTAGCACCCCCTGCCCCGCCGTTACCATTTCGCCACCGTAGCCAGGAATAGCGGGACCGCCGGGGACTGGGGGCCGTCTATTTGTGTAATTCTTCATGGGGGGTATATTGCCTTAGTTGCCACGCTTGGCGAGCGGGTTGGCAACCGTAGTTTTTTTTGTTGTACAGTTGCTGTTATCAGGAAGATGCTGCTGCCCATCTCCTGCCTGTCTCCCTCTGTCGCCTTTTACGACACCCACGGGAAGATATGGGGTAGTGGATATTCTTAACCGCCACTACACGCCATCTAGTATCGAGTAGCAGAAATAGGAGCGTCCAAGAGTTTCTAGAAAACTCACTAGCGCCATCTTGTATCGAGTAGCAGAACTAGAAGAACTTTCCAGAAAATTCCTTACTAGAAATTTTGACATCTACTCGAATATTCTAGATGTTTTCAGTTAAAAATGATTGTTATATATAAAACACTGTTATTGATGGTGACCCGGGGCAGTATTGAAGCGAAGACTACGGAGCGAAATAAAGTAAACTTGTTTTAAGTGTGATTAATTATTAGTGTGTTTTAAGTTTTAATAGGTGATCGGTAATTAAAGTGTCAATTTTGGTAATTCAATCGTCAGTTTTTATTGTCACAAACCCTAAGCTCGTAACAATTTGTGCCAGAAGTGGGATAAACTCATGCCGATATTACCTAAGGACGACACGGAGGGTGTCTGTACCCGAAGTCAATGTCAGCAAGAGTTGGACCAGAGACGATTTGGTGGTGCAACGCCGCAGACGTCGGAGGGTCAGCCACCAGACACGGAGGCCGGCCCGTCAGTAGGTCCTACATCTGCAGCACCTGACTTACGTGCTCTGATGGTGATGCTGCAGGAGCAGGCTCATCGACAAGAGGAACAAGCCTGTTAGTTGAAAGACCTGCAGGAGGTACAGGCCTGCTGACAGGAGGAACAGGCCCGCCGACATGAAGAATAGGCCCGCCGACAGGAGGAACAAGCCCGTCGTTTGGAAAAGCAGCTCAAAGAATATAAGATGCTCCTCTTCGAAGGATATTCACGCTACCTTCGGGAAAGAGATAAGGGAGGTGAAGGATAGGGTTACTCAACATGACAACTGTCTGTCGGAAGCTAAAACCCGAATCGACCAAGTGAGCAATCCGGTTGACAACGTGATGGCTGACATGAAGAAATCGCTAGACGAACTCAAACTTGGGGATGGAACTACAGCTCCCGTGGTAGCTACCTGACATGAATTTTTGAGTTTTGGCAGTACTTCTGAGTAGCAAGGGTCAATATTATACCCTACACCATTGACACAAGGAGAATTCGCTAATCTATCTGCCTCCTCGTTACCCAATAGACCAATGTGTGCTGAAAACCATTGCACTCTTGCACAGATGTCGCGTAGACTGAACTGATATATTTCGGAAAGTATGCTATAGACTATCCAACACCTCTGATTCCAGAGGCGGATCGAGTCAAATGTTGAATATCAGTTTTGCTGTCAGAGTATACTCGTATAATGATTTTGTTCTAGTCATAGCTTGCGGCGTACCTTCGAGCTTCGGATATTGCAATGAGTTCAAGAGTTATAATACGTACGTCATTTGTAACCTTATAAGAAGGTATTGCTCGAGATGGGTCGAATAACGATGCTTGCAACTTGCAACTTAGCACTTTTTAATCCGTCTGTGTAGATTTTATGAAAATCGTGATATTTATTTTCAATTTTTTTTTATGGAATAGTGTGACAAACGAGCACACGGTCCACCTGATGTTAAGTGGTTGCTGTGGCCCATAGACATCTACATCTGTCCTCGATTACGAAACAAAATGCAGATGCGTTGTCACCTAAGACTAAGATGAGGACTAAGAAGGGATGCCTCGTTTCCAGTAAAAAGGGTCTCCGGTTCTCTACACTCACCATACGAAACACAGCAGCATTAAGCTACAATTTTACGCTAGTATTCTGTGAGAGCGCGGTCCTCCCCTGGTCAAGCCGACCTATTCGTGCTACAACTATACTACTAATATAGCCGCTTGGCTCTACCACGTATACACCAAGTTCTTCAATAACATTCATTTTGAGAGAATTTTTTAATAGATTTCTTGAATTGTGTAACAGACTCTAATTTACTTAATTGACTTTATTAATTTAACTTATTTTTAATTCCCGAAAGAACTTGAAGCTTGTGAAATTAAGAACAGTTAAAATTAAACAAGATAAAATTCGTAAAATTAGTTGTATTCGCAATAAATAGTTCTTTCAATGTTTTGCAAACAATAAGCAATTCATTTTTATAACACTTTTTCATCATAAAGTCCATGGAGTAATGAAATCATACGGCTG
Source organism: Parnassius apollo (assembly GCA_907164705.1). Lineage (NCBI taxonomy): Eukaryota > Metazoa > Arthropoda > Insecta > Lepidoptera > Papilionidae > Parnassius > Parnassius apollo. Next base: position 8,550,205 of record CAJQZP010001196.1, read on the forward strand.
TGACAAAGTCTACATATTTCACGTTAATGGAGCAACACGTTTTTATGAAATAGTTTTTTCTCTTATTTCTTTTACAATAAATCTTCAAGTTCCCTGGAATTCTGTTAATATTACTAATGCAAAAATGTACGCGAGATTTCATACATTTTACGGGTTATAATTTTAGCATTACATTATTTTTTTTAAGTTATTACCTCTGTAAAATACTCATTAGTCATTTTCAATAAAATTTCATTTGGGATATCAAGAAAAGCAGTTAATTTAACAAAGCGGCATCCTATAATGTATGCATCCTACGAGTATATCCATGAACATGGCATTTGCGTTCACGACTCAGGTACTGTATTGTTCTATTTCAACCTTTTCCTAATCTATTTCCATAATAATAGCGCATTATATTGACATTTTCACCAAATTCCGTTTCTATCTTTTTATTTTATTTACCGTTTATTAAGGTATCATGAGCAGCCGTATCTTCCGGATATAAGCTGAATAAAAAAAACTGCGGTTGCCAACCCGTTCCCAAGCAACTATGGCAAATATCCCTTCTATCTATGAGGGGGGCCTATCTTCAACAGTGATTTGTGCAGGGCTCTAACATCCTCCATGGTGCATGCACAAAAACAATAGTTCGAAAATATCTTCTATCTATGAGGGGGGCCTATCTTCAACAGTGATTTGTGCAGGGTTCTAACGATAATGCCTCCATGGTGCATTGATTCTCATACCCCCGCCTATATGCAAGAAAGGTGTTATTAAAAAGCTAAATAATAAGAATAGCCCGTACCTATTTCTGGGGTGTAACCTTACAAAGCGATTATTGTAGGTTTCGTGAAAATATGCTTTATTTAGTTGAAACCATAATGTCTTTTTCGGTGGAATATTCAAAGGCTATTAATTGTATATAACAAACGAAAACTTCAGTTTGCATAACAAAAGAAGTCTTTGAAACGGATATTCTACCATGCCTTACTAATGGTTGTTAACATGAGCGGTTAAAGGAAAGTTAAGTCAAAGGAAAATGTAAACAGTAATTTGATCAGAAAAATTAGCAATAAAAAATTGGAGAAAAAATCAAACAACACATTTGATACTGAGAATTCGTAACAAAAAATTTAAATGAATAAGACAGACATATAAGCAAAATGGAAAATCTGAGATAACACACTATCTAAAAAGATTATGGAATGGGAACCAAGAGGATTATATTAGCTAAATACTGCTGTGTTTCATGTGAATGATAAGTATGTAGTGTGAATGTAGAGATCCAGAGACCTTTTTTTACTGGAAACAAGGCATTCCATCTTAGTCCTCGGGGGTGACAATGGACCTGTCTTTTGATTCTTAATCGAGGATAAATGTAGATGTCTGTGGGCTACGGCATCCATTTACTATGAGGTAGACTGCGTGCGCATTTGTCACCCTTATTCTTTAAAAAGCAAGAGGAGTAAAACAGAAAAGAGGGGGTCCAAGAAAACGTATTGTGATATTCTAATGGAGAGGGCGGGAAAACATTGGTTAAAGAATTTAAAAAAAAAACAGAGAAACTGTAAGGCCGAGAGACGTCCACTACTAAGAGTATTATTTTGTTTTTATTCTTTTATTTTTTTTAATACTCTAAAATATTTTTACTTATTTATTAATACTTATTTTCATTAAATATTAGAACTAAATCATTTAATTTCAAACTTTTATAGTGACAAAAGTAGGTTAAATTACTTATTATTATCATACTCAAAAACTAGGAAAGACATTGACATCCATCATTATAGGGACAATGCATCAAGTACAAATAAGCTTAAAAAATTACTTCAAATTATATTAGATAAATTACCTTAAGAGTGGCATATGGCTGGCAAAGAACCTTTTTGGTTTTATGAGTATTATTAAACATTATTCGTAGGACAAAGCAAAACATATAATAGTATATATATACTAGAGGTTTCGTCTTACATAAATTATTATATATTAACCATGTTCAACCGAAACCTGCGGTGACAATAATTACGAGTACCATTGACAATAGAATCGAGTTGTGGGCTATTTTATATTTGCTTATTAACTAATGAGCCTCTGCGCGCAAAATGATGGCGCAAAATCAATACAATATACAGTAGGATCGCGCTTAGATGGTTCGGTATGAGAAATATTTAAAAGTCATAATAAAGTGAACGTGTAACTTTTGAATCAGCATATCTTTATATACCATACATATCAACATATATTTATTCTGTCGAAACGATGATTTCTGATTCTTGCTATGCTAGTACCCGATAGGTGCCACGGTAGTCATTTTATTTACATATGCTACCTATATTAATGGATCGAAACAACTCATATTCACAAAATCACAAAATCCCTACACCAAAAAGTGGTATATAGTATGGCAAAAACCCTATTAGTGGTGCTGTGTCCAAGTTATTAAAATATTTTTGGTAAAATTATGGATTGAATACATTATTATGATAGTGACAGACGATCACACAGACTGACAGGCAACAAACAAACAGGTGACCCCGAATTTTAACTTGAAACTATGACACACACAACAAAGTTATATTATGAATGAAATACCTTATTTTCGGTGTTTTCGTTTAATTTATACTATTAAAATAAAACAAAACAATAAATATAATAAAATACATGATAGGTTGCGACTTATTTATGAAATAAAATTGTAATTTCTGTGTATACACATATATAAAAATTATTCAGTTCTTACTTTAACTTTTTAATCTGCAGACAGATTAACGTCTACTTCTTAGTAAAGAATTACTAGTTACTTCCCTTATTATAATGATATGAAATGTAATTGAAAGAACTGAACATTTTAATTTCAAAAATTGAAAAGTATAAATCTAAAGTAGTTTTGTCTAACATTCTTAGTCAACACCACTGTTATCCATTTTTAATCTTAACAAAAAAAACGAAAAACAGTCCGACGAAAAGACTTCATAAAATATAGTAATTAAAGTTTAAAGTTATAAAGTAACAATCAACTCTCTGTCTTCCGCGATTAAACAATGTAGCATCCGTTTATATGCAGGTGAACTAATTAAAGTTCAGATATTAGCAATTTTAAGTAAAATTTTGAACATTACAAACAATAACCAACTGAACCAGGATCCCCTTTACCTTTCTGTTTTTATTTTACACATATATTTTATAGGTGTTTGAATCGGAAACCGTTATTATATTTAAATATATTATATTATATTTAAATATGTATGTACCATGTATATACCCACCACTAGATGGAGTGACGACCTTACCGACCGACCGTAAGACATGCAGGAAGTTGATGGATACAGGTGGCTCAGAACCGTTTTGTGGAATTCTTAAGGGGAAGTCTATGTTCAGCAGTGGACTTGTGAAAGGCTAATTATTTTTACAACATACTAAGATAGTATGTAGTAGTAGTTATAGTAATATTATGTAGACATAGTTATTTTTAACTTAGCTGCACTTTGTGCTCTTAATATCTTCTCTATTTAGCCTGGATTTTGACTGATACAGAATGCCCTGTTGTACTAAATTTGCCTTTTTGGACGGGGTGTACAAATAAATCATAAATTAATTATTAATTGAACCAGGGTAATGTCTAAAGGTAACATTGCATCACATCGTTCCTTCGATCACTGACTTACCGTAAGTGCCTTATGTTTGCGCACGTACTCTAGTTCTCTAACACAAAACACTTACTGATTCTCTAGAATAATTCGAAGTTGAAAACTTCCTATAGTACATTTTTATAAATTCTATATTGAAGTAGATCATTAATGAAAATTCATTAATGATCTACTAGAGATTCTGGTAAATTAACTATTTTTAATATTAAAGGATTCGAACTAAAAGAAATACACCGAAAAGCATTGTGCCAGGACACATTACTGCTCCTCAGCTTTTTTGTCACGTACATGTACTGTAATGAAAATACTACTAGGCAAGAGTGAATTTAGGCTTGTGTTGAAGACAAAGACAAAATATTTTTATTCAAAATTGGTCTTTACAAAGTACTTTTTAAAAGTCAAGACAGCTGTTTATCTTACTGCACACCATCTACCATCATGTGGTAAAGCCGTCAAGCACTAGCTTATAATTTATAATAGTAAAAAAGACACCGTTGTTTTTATCGATATTTTAAAAAATCTAAACCGTCTGACAAAGTGGCTGACCTCCTTATAGCCCATGCGATATTAGTATTTACAGAATTCTTGAATGATTTCCTTGTACTATGGAATATTGAAATAATTTAAATATTAAAACTAAACCAGGAGATGCGCAGCAGCACCTTATTGATAACAACTGAATATTAAATACTGCGGCTGCCAACCCACTTGCTAAGCGTGGCAACTGTGGCAAATATTTTCCCTATGAGGTAATCTATGGAAAAGACTCAAAGTCACAAGGTCACAAGGTCAGCAGTAGACATTTGATGAGCTATAATGGTAATCTTAATGGTTTAGTGGTTAATCCACTACCCTATATCGTTCCATGGGAACTCAAACTGATATTTTTAATACCGTAAGGGTACACAGTCCACTTATTCTCGATTAAGCATCAAAATCCAGATGCGTTCTCTCCCCTAACCACTAAGATGGAATGCCTCAAATCCAGTAAAAAGTGTATCCGGTTATCTACACACACTATACCAAACTCAGGAGTAATTCTTCTTTGGTCTTAAGCAAAACTTTAATAAGTTGTAGATTTAATAATCCCTAATTATTAAATCTACAAGACACCCCTACATTTCGTCCTGTGGGTGTCGTAAGAGTCGACTAAGGGATACACTAAAAAAATCTTAAAGATTTCGATAGAGGACGGTATAACCATCTCGCTCACGCCACGCGTAAAATATCTAGACCGGAAACAGGAAGCAGCGTTAAATTTGCGAAACATCTGCGACTAATAACCTACAACCGTGGAGGCCCACATGCAGCAGTGAACTTTCACGGGCTGATGTGATGCTGATGAAATCTAACGGAGATTTGTTGGTCTCAGAGATAGGTATAGTGATATTCGCTTCGGAAATCTCTTGTTATTTAAAATACATTAGTATTTACATGTAATTCATAAGCTTATTCTAAAATTAGTTTAGAAAACAGAAAAAGTTACATAGTGATTAAAATTAGAAAATTTGGCATACTAAACCTAAAAAATAAAATAATAGTACTTACCAACTTTTATTGAATATATAATTCACTTGATTATTTTGCTTTTTTAAAAATATTATCAATCTTTATAATATTAAGAAAGCGGCAGAAAGTCTTGATGCTAACTTTATTCGAAAATAGTTATGTAAATACGATTTAAAATCTTTAGGCACTATAATGATATGTATTTTATTTCAATATTACTTATGTCATAACAAATATTATGATTTCTCTTATTAGAATTATTTCATTGCACGCCGTTCAGTCAGTACAGTAAACAGTCATATATTACTTCGTTGTTTGTATTCTTCGTATTCACTTACAATCTTCACTGTGATCAATGTTATGTAAATATTGCACACTCATATTTTATAAACTATTGTCCAAATGCGAACGAAACACTTCATTTTCTAATAAAACAATCTATGTTATGGCGGCTTCTTATGTTTAGATTCGTTATTCGATTTTATAAAAACCAAAATTACAATTTACAGCGGTAACAGATCACTCGAAACTTAAAGTAAATGATAATAAACCCTTAACACCTGATATTGTTAGTATTTTGATGTGTGTTTGAGAAAACTATATTTATTCGCAATAGAACGCGTGCTTCAGGTGTCAGAGAGTCGGAGTTGTCATAGGCCCCGCACATGCGCTTTCGACCCCTTGTTTTGACAAGTTGCGTAAAAGGTAAAGTCGATAAAACTGTTTCGTACTCGTACCCAAGGTTTCATAGCTAAAGAGTCCAAACCTCTTCTTAAACCCATTTCTATTATTAAAAGATGAATAAAACAATATTACGTATATACATGTTTTTTAATAATCGCAACCTTGACAAGTGCGTGTTTCAGAACTTGCGATGCTTTATTTGTTTTTGTGATAATTTAATTCTTTAATTAAAAGTATTCAGCCTAATATTCAGATGTTTGAGATGATTACCGTCATTTTAACAAAAGTTAATGCTAATGCTGGATCGTTCTCAGAATGAAGTCTTCTAAAGCTGCCGTCCTGGGCCATACATTCTCCCCACCCCCACTCCCCCTTTTTTTCAACTATGCCACTGATACGTCAATATTCCACAGAGAATATATATAATTCTGTGTTTTGTATGTTGGATGTAGAGATCCGGAGATCTTTTACGTGTTAGAGTCACGCTGCAGGTATATTATGATTGTGTCACGAATGGCTCGGTTTGACCGGGAAAGGATCACTCTCTCACAAATGACTAGTGTAAAATAGTAGCTAACTCCCACTGTGCTTCGTATGGTGAGTGTAGAAAACGAGGCATTCCATATTAGTCCTCAAACGGCGGTGACAACGTATATGCATTTTGAAGGAACTCTTATATTTTCATCCCGTCCACCTGTTCTAATGTGTCAGCAACATAACTTCTAGATTGTTCACAAATTAAATTAAATTAGGAATATATACAGCATAACTTGAGGGGTGGATTATCGGTGGCTGGGGGGTGGAGGATCTCAGTGCCTATCGATTTAACCCCCGTGTATGTAATGGGATATTCATTGGTTCAAAAGTTATTTGGACTTTAGTAAAAATTTTGTCAAAATCAGATTTAACCTAAACTTCGCAATTGCAGCCAAACTAATAGCTAGCTATCATCATCATCATCATCATTACAGCCCTTCACAAGTCCACTGCTGAACATAGGCCTCCCCCAAGCAATGCCACAAAGCACCGGTCCGGTCCCGGAAAGAGCTCCTAGAGGGACTCAATGAAGATCCTTGGGAGCCACCTGCATCCATCGACTTCCTACATGTCTTACCAGGTCGTCACTCCATCCAGTGGGGGGTCGCCCTACACTACGCCTACCGGTACGAGGCTGCCACTCGAGAACCTTTCTTCCCCATCGGTTATCGGTTCTTCGAGCTATATGGCCAGCCCATTACCACTTCAGCTTACTAATCCGTTGGGCTATGTCGATCACTCTGGTTTTACTGCGGATATCCTCATTTCTGAGTCTATCACGCAGAGAAACTCCGAGCATAGCCCTCTCCATAGCTCGCTGAGCGACCTTGAGCGTCCTCATACGGCCAGCAGTGAAGGACCACGTCTCTGATCCGTAAGTCATGACTGGCAACACGCACTGGTTGTACACTTTAGTTTTCAGAGATTGAGGTATACCTGACGAGAAGATGTGTCGTAATTTCCCGAACGCTGCCCAGCCGAGTTGCATCCGTCGATTGACCTCTCGGTCGAAGTTGGACTTACCTAGTCGGACTATTTGTCCCAGGTAAACGTACTCGTCAACAACTTCGAACATAGTGCTCCCAACAACTATCGGCATAGGTGTGACATGGACATTAAACATGATCTTTGTTTTGTATATATATATACAGGGTGGCCCAAAAGTCGTGGATCAAACGCAACTAGGGGGTTAGATGGGGTCATCAGCTGCAAAAAAGTTGTTCTACGGGAGGTCCTTAAAGTCAACCCCTGCAGAGTTATAATTTATTTTGTGTTTTTATGAGAAAATTGACTTTTTTTAACTAATTCTTATTAAAATGCCAAAAAATAAACAGCCTCTATCTTTTTTATAATTTTCACTAGATTGGTATTGATGAGTCCTTGCGTTAGACATGCCATTTATGGTTGTTTATTGGGTGTGTTGAAGATAATATTAAGTTTTACGATTTTTTTTTCTCAAATCATAACTTTTTATTTACTTCGGACCCCACTGTGAAAAAAAAATACTCTACCGAAAAGTGACCCTGTATTACAAGTTTTGGCGCATTTAATAGGGATTCTGAAATGGTATTACACATGGCCATGAGTGGCTCTAATATCTTTCTAGGACGAAAAAACAAAGCAACGATTGTGAAATAATTGTTTTATTAAGCAAAACATTTTACAATAAATGTTCAAAATTCCTGCCTCTGACCATAATACATAATCTGCACCGTCTAATAAAATTCCTACGTAACCTGCGGAATGCACTTCTGTTGTTAGTTACTTGTACTCTAGCAAACTCGAGCTTTTGTCGTAGTTCTTGTTCGCTATTGTTCTCTCCTTGGTAAACTATTTCTTTAAAATAGCCCCAAAGAAAAAAATCTAATGGATTTAAATCGGGCGACCGGGGTGGCCACGCAACATGTCCGCCTCGACCAATCCACCGGTTGGGGAAGCGCTCGTTCAAATGATCTCTGACTGCTCGAGCGTAGTGAGGCGGGGCGCCATCATGTTGCAGCCACATTTCTGCTATTCTTTCTTCTGGAACTTCAGCTTCGTTAAGAATATGGTTTAAATTATTTTGCAAAAAATTTAAATACTGAGCACCATTCAGCCTTGCTGGCATTTCATGCAGCACCAACTGCTGGCCAATTATACCAGCCCACATGTTAATACCAAACAGATTCTGGAATCGATCATTTCTTATGATATGGGGGTTTACTCTGGAGTAAAAATGTAGATTGTGGATATTGAATACTCCCATTCTTCTAAAAGTTGACTCATCCGTCCATAAAACCTTGTTAAAGAACTGCGGATCTTCTCTGTGATATCTTAGCATCTCTCTACAAAACCGCACTCTAGGTTCATAGTCACCGGGCATCAAAGCTTGCACCCTTTGCACGTGGTAGGCGTGATATTTTTTTCTGTTAATGACACGTTGCACCGTCGATCCTGGAATCCCGATATTACTGGATATTTGGCGTTGACTTATACTAGGATCCAATCTTAATTCTCTCAGCACTTCATCTTCATTTTCAAATTGCATCACTGGTCTGCCTACTCTCATAGCATGCTGACCGGGTAAGACTCCCTCCATGTACGAATTATGTACGCGCATAAAGACCCTGTAATCCGGAAAACGATCACGGTGAGGGTAGCGTTGACGATATTCCCTGGCAGCAGCCCGGGCATTACCGTCGCAAAAGCCATACAGGTAATGCATTTCTGCATACTCCCGTTGGGTGTATTCTCTCCTCGCAGCAGCCATCTGTCCACTTTTGTAGCCAATCCGTCCGATTCACACAGCACTGGTCACAGGTAGGCAATCTATCACAAGTCCGAAAAACAAAGTGTAGGTCAAAGGAAAGAAACTGGTCACAAGTCGTCGTAAAACCGAGAAAAAGAACACGTGCGTACCCACAGGCAGGAAGCGAGTTACTAAAGAACACTAAACATTCTAAAGAAACATGCTCACGCGCATCCCCCAGCCCCCCCCCCTGCCGGCCCAGCCTTTTGTTTCCTAGAAAAGATATCGCTACCTGAACTGACGGGCCAACCAGCCTTTTACTGACAAAGGATTAAATAGTTAGTGTAAAAGAGAGGCAGAGAGTCTTTGTCATTAATTGTATTAATTCTAGTTTATTTTTAAATAAGCCTAACCGAGTTTTATGGTTGGGTTAACTTTGGCCTTGCCATGAATAATCGTCCTAAAAAAGATATCAAAGCCACGCATAACCATGTGTAATACCTTTTCAGAATCCCTATTAAATGCGCCAAAACTTGTAATACAGGGTCACTTTTCGGTAGAGTATTTTTTTTTCACAGTGGGGTCCGAAGTAAATAAAAAGTTATGATTTGAGAAAAATAATAATCGTAAAACTTAACATTATCTTCAACACACCCAATAAACAACCATAAATAGCATGTCTAACGCAAGGACTCATCAGTACCAATCTAGTGAAAATTATAAAAAAGATAGAGGATGTTTATTTTTTGGCATTCTAATAAGAATTAGTTAAAAAAAGTCAATTTTCTCATAAAAACACGAAATAAATTATAACTCTGCAGGGGTTGACTTTAAGGACCTCCCGTAGAACAACTTTTTGCAGCTGATGACCCCATCTAATCCCTAGTTGCGTTTGATCCACGACTTTTGGGCCACCCTGTATATATATATATATATATATATATATATATATGTTTTGTCCGTATAATAGCCAGCTAACGAGATTTTTATTCAAAAAAATTGAACAGAGGGTCTTCTGTACCCTTAAACAAATCAGAGGCTTAGATTTATAAAAATCCAAATAAAAATATTATAGTATTTTTTTTCTAATTCTAATGTTTTCATTAACTTTCTATGGTTCTAAAACAAATATTTCGTACGCTACACTAGTTATTGGAATAACAAGATTACTAAACAGAACGACAGGAATTAGTTCAATAAAACACACGAATATATACCTTAACGGTATAATATTATTTGTTATTTTTGACACGCTTATTTAAAGTAAATGTTTAAAATTAGCTCTTCTTCTCCCTAATCTTCGTTTAGGCCTGGCTACGTATCAACCGTAATTGTTCAATAGACGTGTATTCGTACTTTTATACACCAGCTCTTTGCAACACCCCCAGATGAAACAACGGCTTTAGTTGCTTTCTGAGGCACGGGGATAAAACATCGCCAACTTTCTAACTCTGGAAGTGGACGGTGTTTTACCCACGATAAGTGAACTAAATAACCGATTTGACCCGACCCGGAATTTTAACCCAGGACCTCATGATCAAAGTCAAAGCATAGACAAACAAACTTAACAGTTCTATTTCGATTATTTGAGGACTACTAGTTCTTAAAAATTTAATAAATTATTTTTCGATGATATACAGAAGGAGAAAGGAGATGAAGTTGCCTACTAAAACATGCTGAATACTTCAGAAGGATTTTGATTCTATTTCTTCTTTTTCTATTTCATCTATGGTTGCCCTTATAGTCATATTAACCACACGAAATTATAACCTCCTATACAGCAGTATGCAGGCACCCCAAACCCATTTGATTATTACCTTTGGTATAGTCCGATGTATTAAACGATATTTTAACCAAAGGTGTCTAGAAAATAATTAAAGAGTTTTTTTTTTTGTTGAACACATAATGACTAAGATGAATAAAATAACAAAACATTTTCACTGCTACAGAAACACGCGATGGAAGGGTAACGACGAAACAGCAATGAACACGATATGAATACATAAACAGAAAAATTTAATGACGCCCTCCTTGTTTGGATAAACCTTGATCATATGCTCTCTTTGACGATATATAAAATCTATTTTTTCTTCCCAAAAAGTAACTTTATATTAGTATAGAACCTTCATCACTATACTACTGTTACGAGCTTAGGGTTCGTGACAATAAAAACTGCCGATTGATTTACCAAAATTGACACTTTAAATACTGAACACCAATTAAAACTTAAAAGACACTAATAATTAATCCAGTGATTCACTTTATTTCGCTCCGAAGCTTCGCTCGTATCGCCAATTCAATACTGCCCCGATCGCGGCTTGCAGCGGCTTTAAAACACCTTTCACCGAAACATCCAGAATATTCCGGCAAATACGGGCGCTGACCGACCAGGCGCAGAAAGTTCGAGTGTGGGACTTCTAGAAATCTTAATTCTTTCATTTGTTACTAGATGGCGCTGTTGGGAGAGTTCCAGAAAGATTTCACACTTCTGTTTCTGATACTTGATACCAGATGGCACTAGTGCAATCAATTGTGGCGCGCAACACTACTATCATGTGCATAGTATCAATATTTATGTTTACTATTTAGTATTTCAGTTTATATGGTTAAAGTAAATAAAATCTTCAGAGCAATTTTTGTATGGCGATTGATTCCAGAACGATGAACAATTGTCAAGGTTCTATTTATATCTAAGGCTGGTAGAAAGGATTACACTTTACCTAATTCCTTCAGACCCATAAGCCTATCTTCCTTTCTTCTTAAGATACTGCAAAAGGTTACACATGGATAATATAGAATGTAGCTCTAGCTATGAAGCCCATACATTACAACCAGCATGCTTACCGCAGAGGTAAATCTTCGGAAACAGTCCTGATCGGTGTTACTAAGAGGGTCGAAAAAGAACTGGAGGATAAAGTAATAGCCCTTTGTACCTTTCTGGATATCGAGGACGCCTTCGATAGTAGCCCCACATCACTGCTGATTGAGGGCCTGACATCGGAAAATGTTAAATCCACAACCATCAGGTGGGTGAAGTCGATGCTCTCAAACAGAAAGGTAAAAATAGCGCTGTTTCAAACTTCGATTGAAGTTGCAACTACAAGAGGCGGTCCACAAGGAGGTGCTTTGTCAACCTTTCTTTGTGCTCTTGCAGTTGACCAACTATTGTACAAGATGGCAGACGTTAGCATTGGCACACTAGGTTATGCTGATAACCTTGTTATCATTGCGAGGCGCTTTTTCCAAAGTAATTTATCATTAATCATACAAACCCTAAACACCATAAATAACTTGTGTAGGGATAACAGTTCATCAGTTAATGCTAATAAAACTGTTAAAATACCCTTTAGCAAAAAGAGACGGTTGGACAAATTAGTTACACCAAACTCAATGGTAAAAGAGTACCATTCTACAGTGAAGTTAAGTACTTGGGCGTAACAATCGACCAAAAACTAACGTGGAACTCTCACCTAAGCAAAGTATGTCATAAGGCAAAAATTGCTTTAGGTGCGTGCAGTCGTTTGGTCGGGAACAACTGGGGCTCACGTCCCAGTATGATCCCATAGCTGTAAGAAGCATGGTGACGCCGATTCTCACATACGCTTCCACTGTCTGGTGCAACAAGGTCTACGAAAGGATGACTTCGGGCAGACTGAATAGTCTACAAAGGACTGTCTGCTTAATGGCTACCTGAGCTATGTGATCATCGCCTGGAGCGACTCTTAATGCAATTTTATGCCTAACGCCCCTTGATCTTTATCTAGACAAAGAAGTGAGGGCTAGTTTGTATACGATTAATGCCCGGGGCGGTTTGTGCTTGCTGTTCTACAGATTGAGATCCATGTTCGACTAAATTAAGGAAACACTGGTTTTATGTCTGATTTCAGATATCATGCGTCCACTACACACATTTACACAAGACAATAGGATGTTATTTGAAATTGGAGGTACAACTATTTTTGTTTAACATACACTTGATATTGTAAAACTGATTTTTCAAATGAATTATAAATTAGCGGCAATTGAAGTAAAATCGTATAAATTAGTTGTAATTTGTTTATATAGACCTTATTATGATTATTTAATAGTCGAATATATTATGACTAAAGTTATCGAAGAAATAGGTAAGGAAAACAAAAGAATTGTAATTACAGGAGATTTAAATTTAAACTATTTTAACAAATTTAAATAACTATTGAGTGAATTGAAAGATACATTTGTCTTAAATGAGCCAACCCAAACCAAAGATAAGTCTACCACATGTATTGATAATTTCATCTTAAATGACGATGATGATTTTCAGTACCACAGAGGTAAAGTTATCAGATCATAGCGTCAAAGAACTAAAGTATAAGTTGAATTCTAAGTATCCCAAACGAAAGGAGAAGACTGAGGTTAAATCTCGAATAACATCCCAGGAAAATATAAAATATTTTCATTTCATGTTCTGTAATGACTTTGAATGTGTAAGAAAGGATATAAACTTGAAACTTGACGCAAATGAGAAAAGAACGGACCATATATAATATTGGTATTACACGGAATTTCCATTAAAAACCAAAATTTTCCAACCAAAGGTATTTTGATATTTATAAATAATCTTCAAAACTCGAAATATTACATCACTTGTATGGAGGTAAAATTAAAAAACCTAAACTACATAAACATAGGAAAATATATAGAAAAGTACTTCACACAGCTCAGAAACTTAGGAACGAATTTAGTATTAAAAGTTCCACGAATAAAATTAAAACTCCTTGGACAATTATTAAAGAACAAAAAAATCAAGTAAAAACACAAGGAATAAATAAAATTACTAAAATTAAAAATCACAGTGGAGGCATAATCACAAATAATAAAAATACAGCAAATATTTTCAATGAGTTCTTTTGCAATATAGCCGGTAAACTTACGGAAAATTTAGAGATTAAGGTTGAATTAATTAATTAAATTGAAGCGAATATTTAATAAACCTCACAAAAAATAAAATTCGCCTTCCTAAAATAAGTAAATCCGAATTTTGCAATATTATTAATAGTTTAAAATGTTAAACATCAAGAGACATATACAATATGTCAACAAAAACTATTAGGGAACTTATCATCAACAACAAAGACATGTTTGATATAACATTGGAAGTTTTGAATGATTGCATCACAGAAAGGATTTTCCCCGATAGCTTAAAAACAGGAAAAATCGTGCCACTTTTCAAAAAAGGAGAAACTACTGAAATCTGGAATTACAGACCGGTGTGTATATTACCAGTTATATCAAAGATTTTGGAAACTACCTTAAAATCTAGGATATTAGACTACTTTGAAAAAAATAATCTATTTACAGACTGTCAATTTTGGTTTCGCATAAAAACATCAACAATCAACTTTATATTGGATGTTTTGGATAGATCGCAGAAGGTATCTAGCATTTTTTGCGATTTATCCAAGGCTTTCGATGGTTTGTTGGCATGAAATCTTAATTCATAGACTAAAATTTTACGGATTTATACGAAAGGAATTGAGTATAATGCAGTTGCATCTTAACAATTATATGCAATTAGTTAATGTAAGCAATACTAAGTCTCATACACAACCTAGTTATATTGGCGCACCGCAGGGCTTTATCCTGGGACCATTGCTGTTTTTAGTATACGTGTACGACCTTGCAAATAATTTAGCTGACTTCACGGTTCACGCAGTCTCCAAGTAGCTTCGAGTTCACTATGTTTCGCCTCATTGCTATCAATGCTGTTTGACTATCAGAGTTTATATAAATTATATGGTTGACGTAGTGCTTTTGCAGATTGATTTCCGCACACCGAAGTATGGCGAAAATTTCTGCCTGGAAGATAGAGGTGAATCTACCCAAATTCATGCTAAATTTTAATTTGGGGCGTACCCCATAAATTCCAATGCCTACGTCGCGTCGAGGCCCATTTTTGAGACCCATCGGTATACCATACGAGGCTACCGACCTTACAGATGACCTGGCTATTGATTTATATACTATTTATTTATTGACATTTCGTTACATTACATAAGATTGATACGTCAAAATTACAATTCAAATTATATAAGATTTCGTCAGATTTTTAAAATTACAAATTAAAATACATCTCATTTACATTTATATTATTTTATATGGCTAGCAAGTCAGAAAATGAACATTTCATATATTCTTCTATAGTATACGAAGCGTGATCAAAATAAAAAGTGTTTTTGTTACTTGTCAAAACGCCTTTAATGGAAGTATTGTAATTTCTAAAGGCAATTTGGTGCCCGAGCCTCACAGCAGCTCTGACTTCAAGGTCGCGGATGCCGTCGATGAATGTCTGCACCAAGTTCCCTTCAATGAGCGCAGGTACAGACCGGTATGCTTTTCGCACCAGCTTCTCCACCTCTAGAGCCCACTGCTGCAGGTTTTCATTGATGCGCTGCACGCGATCTTTAAGCTGCGCGCGAAAGACGTGTTCCAGGTAAGCGTCGCCACATCTCGCCTCCAATGCCTCAAAGAGTTGCTCATAAGTCACTTCCTCACCGAGAGCTTCCAGAACTGTTAAGGCCTGGTCGCGCAGGCCTAGTGTGAGAGCAGTCATGACGCCTTCATAACGGCTTCAAACCGGAAATTGTAGGCTGACCAGGAAGAAGACCCGTCGAACGGTGGCACTTTGAATCCACGTAGCAAAGGTGTTGTAGCTACTATGGGAGCTGTAATTCCATCCCCCAGTTTGAGGTCGTCCAGCGTTTTCTTAACGTCAGCCATCACGTTGTCAACCTCGATTGTTCACTTGGTCGATTCGGGATTCAGCCTTCTCGATTCGGGTTTCAGCTTTCGCGATTTGGGTTTCAGCTTCCGACAGGCGGTTGTCATGCTGAGCAACCCTATCCTTCACCTCCTTTATCTCCTTCCCGAAGGTAGCGTGAAGGTCCTTCATGAGGAGTATCTGCTCTTCCTGTCGGCGGGCCTATTCTTCCTGCTGCTCTTTCAACCAACGGGCCTATTCCTCCTGTCGTCGGGCCTGTTCCTCCTGTCGTCGGGCCCGTTCCTCCTGTCGGCGGGCCTGTTCCTGCAGCATCACCATCAGAGCACCTAAGTTAGGTGCTGCAGGTATAGGAGCTGCTGATGGGCCAGCCTCCGTGGCTGGCACTTGGTCCTCTGACGTCTGCTCACACCACCAAATCGTCTCTGGTCCGTCTCCTACTGGCATTGACTTCGGGTACGGACACCCTCCGTTTCCTCCTTAGGTAAAATCGGCATGATTTTATCCCACTTATGATACCAATTGTTACGAGCTTAGGGTTCGAAATAAAAACTCCGAGAATTACCAAATTTACACTTTTATTGCCTAACACCAATTAAAACTTAAAACACTAATAATTAACCACACTGATTCACTTTATTTTCCGAATCGCGTCTCGCCAAATTCAATACGGCATGGCATGTCGTTTAAACACACTTTTACGCAGAAACATCCAGAATATTCCCGTAGATACGGGCGCCGACCGACCAGACGCAGAAAGTTTGAGTGTGAGGCTTCTAGAAAGCTTAGTTCTTCAATTAGATAATAGATGGCGCTGTTGGTTAAAAGATTAGTCATGTCATTTTCTGGAAAGCTCTCCTCGCTCTGTTACCCGACACTAGATGGCGCTAGTGCCAGACGTCAACTTAGGCGCGCAACAATGATTTAATTATACAATAATATGTTTTTTTTTTCAAATAATTTTGATAATAAAAGGATGAAGTAAGAAAGTTAATAATATTATAAAACTTTGACCGACCCAAACGCACTAAAGTGCGTAGCGTAATATTAGTAACTTTTTTTAAAACTTATTTAAGAAAAGTAAAAGTTAAAGTTTTGTTTATTGTCAATTTATGGTAAAAAATGGCTAATCCAAACAGGTGGTTGGGGTGCCATTTTGTGACGATGAAACAGTCATCAATTGTCATTTCGTGCGCATAGACTACGTTCTCCTGTCAAAATAAAAGTTCATTTAGAACGCTATGATATAATTTTAAAACTTATAACATTTTTAAGGGAAGCTAAAAAAATGATAACTGGGATAACGTCATATTCATTGACGAGACATAGCTAAATGCCAATCACACGCTTTCCTATTCTTGGACAGATGATACACAAGCGTCTACGTCGAAAGTGCCAATAGGTAAAGGGTCCCGGCTTATAATATGCCACGCCGGTTCTGCAAAACGGTTCTATGGTATCGCAGAGAACGGCTTACTTGTATTTGAATCAAAAACCACAACTAACTACTACAAAGAAATGAAGGGAAAACGAATTTAAAAAGTGGTTCCAGAATGTGCTATTTCCCAGCCTGCCAGAGCCTTCTGTAATATTTATTAAATCCTGTAATATAAAAACACCTATTCAAGTCAATAGAAAAAAAGAATTTGTGGCTTAGCTACAAACGAACGGCACTGACGCAAATATACAAATGCCAAAAGCAGAACTAATCAAATTAATTAAAGACAAAAGTGAGTTATGAAATAGATGAATTGACTCTGAAAACTATCATCCATTCTCAGACTCCCTCCCTATCATTTCTAGTCTGCGGGAAAGTCACAAAAGATGACTGAGCGAAGGTCTGTTGGCTGTTTTTAAAAAGTTCAGGCTTCAAGTAAAATTTAAAACTGCTTGATATTGCATTAATCTAATTTGAATTAAAAGTCACTCAAGTTTTTTAACTATAATTATATATTTAAAAAAATTAGTAATTCATGTATCAACATAATATTGAAATCGTCTTTATTGTGACATACCTACCATTTGTTGCTCTTTGTGAATAGCTAATGACTCGGAACATAGGATACATTGTTACGTTGTAAGAATATTTAAATGTAGACAGGACTGACACATCATATGCAGGACAGAACATGAGTCACTTATGTGACTTAAAAAATTATACTTGTTAGTTTTTATAGATTAATAATCTTTGCATTAATGAGAAAGATTTAGACATAGAGCAGATTTAGCATCAAATTCATACTTCCTATTATAGTCAATTAAGAAACATTCTATGAGCGGGTATTTTTTACATAATATTATATTGCAACTTTTGCAGACATTTTTATTATAGACATTTTGAATAAAATTTGATATTTAATTTTTTATATTTTTATTATTCTATATTATTCTTATATTTTCTATTTATATTATCCTACTCCTCCATAATCGTCGTATAATTTTGAATTGCTAACTTATACAAAATTAATAAATATAAACTTCCAGGCCGGTCACTCCGAGAAGTAGGCAGTCACAATTGACTTTTATTTGGTATAATCCTGATATACTCTCTCTTTTCTTTCACATCCATAAATCTACGCATACGAGCTCGTCGGTTAAGGGTACTCTTCATTTGGCCTATCTCGACTTATATTAATATAATGCCAAGTAGCTTATTACTAATAATTATTACTCGTGTCCTTCATGACATGTGACAGTCCTGATAATCTTTCCGTTTATCTATTCTAAAAAATCCACCCCAAGGTGGATACCCGGAATCGCCTGTTAATTAATCCATTAAACAGTCGTCTGACCGAAGATTATTTAGTAGGCATTCGCATACTTATAAAAGTACATACATACCTCTTGTTTAAAGGTCAAAACTAAAATGCTTTTAATTCTTCCATTACCTATCATTCGATGTGACATAATTTACGTCATTTTAGAGATATTTTATGATGAAAGAAACGTTTCGCTGCAATTCATTTCAATTATATTTTATTGAAGCAGATATTTAATTAAAAATAAATATATTTTAATTATATAAACACAATAATGGAAATAGTACGGTACTTACCAAATTTTAAAATGTCTTATTTAGCGACAAATATATACAGGATATACAATTACGTCTACTCAATAATGAAATTAGTATTGGTCATTTTCTGGAGATATTGCAGAATTTATAAATTACTTATTACTAAATAAAACAAGGAAGTTTAATTTGGTTTTATATGTAATACGTAATGTAGCGGCGCTGTCGTCGCGCCACAAGCGAAAACACACCGAAGCCTAAATCGCGCTATCAACATTCCGAATCACAAACAGTATATATAGAACTTCTCCGAACTATCACAAGGAGTGTTGGCCGCTCCCCGGGCAGAACACCTTGCCCGGCGGGAGATCTCCCCTTTTCCTTCCTCACCGGCCACAGTGGTGACCCCGACGTGATCTGAACACGCAACCAAACAACCTTCGGAAACTTCAAGCTTCATCATCGTCATAGAATACCCATTCGCTCCCGAGCAGATATCGTCTGCAGTCTTCATATCCTGCAAGCCATCTAGCTTCACAAGGTTCATCGCAGCACTGGAATAATAATGCTTCCTGTTCCTTCAAGCTACTCTCTGCGCTATACAGTGTTCGGCACGGCTCTGAGCCTTACTGCTCGCCTCTGCTTCACGGCACTCTCGCAGATTACTTGCCTTCTTCTCGACTCACCGCAGACTACAAGGCAATCTCCTGGCACTTGCACATTCGTTGGCAACGAGGCTGCACTATCGACCTCCGGTCTGAGCAAGGGGGTGATGTAGCGGCGCTGTCGTCGCGCCACAAGCGAAAACACACCGAAGCCTAAATCGCGCTATCAACATTCCGAATCATAAACAGTATATATAGAACATCTCCAAACTACAAGGAGTGTTGGCCGCTCCCCGGGCAGAACACCTTGCCCGGCGGGAGATCTCCCCTTTTCCTTCCTCACCGGCCACACGTAATATGATTTTTCTTTAAGTTTGTGGTTATTAAAAATTAATAATTTGTTAAAGTATGAATATATTTTCTGTTGAACTGTACTTGAGGTGGAAAGGTCGCAAAACAATCAAAAAGTGATTTCCGACACCCTAAGCAGGGTGTATAAACAAACACGCATTTCCGAGTGTCCACCCTAGGGTTGATTTCTTAGGATGGATAAACGAAACAGCCCGAAAATTCCAACAACGTTACAATGTACCCTAGCTGCCGAGTCATTAGCTTTTCGCAAAGAACAATAAACGGTAGGTTCAACACATAAGATTTCAATATGTTGATATACGAATTAACATAGCTTACTTAGAAAACTTGATAGTCTTTTAACTCAAAGTGGAATAATACAATATCTAGCAGTTTCAAATTCCTTTCTGAAGTCTGAACTTTTTTACAGCCCCATTACACCTTATAACATGTACAAGGTGTAAGTGTAAACACCGTTGTCACTAAAACCATAGGTAGTTGGCTTTAATATAATAATATTTATCAGAATTTAAAAAAAAAACGCTATTTTCTTTCATAAAATTTAAAAAGTTTCTCTCCGACATCGTCCGTAAATTCATAGATACCCTATGCGTCCAAGTGACGTAATCACTGTAAAGATCACCGCCCGCCCTAGCTACCTACACAACATTTCAATAAAAACACAATAGGTACACATAACCTGCGGTGTAACTTTTCCTTCATACTTTCATCTTGGCTTAGGCCAGGCATAAATTGAGAAATTAACAAAAAATTTCGATTTTACTAAAAAATGTTGTTATTTTTCATTGAATTTACGTTCTATAAGTGAAACTAAACCACTGGTTTCAAGGATAACGGTGTTTACACCAACACCCTGTATATTTTATCTATTGTTTGTTATCTGTAATATATCACGAATATAATCGATAAATTTCCGTCTAGGGCATTCCTTATCGACTCTGCCACTCTTTCTATAGCGTAAATTTGCTTTGTCACTTTTTCCGCGGATATTGTTCTACCTGCCGAACCAATGAAGTATTCTTTTCTTAATTCTGGTCACAACATCGTTTTGGAAACTACACTTTTCTCATATTACATAATTTGTCACACTATCATTTAGAATCATTTCATTTGCTTTTTATGCTTCTCCTTCTACCTTTATCTATCACTATAATACATTAAGGTGAGGTACAAACATACACATTTTGAATAGCAACACGTGAATTTTTTAACACTTTCTGATTTTCCACATTAGTATGAAGAGATCTATTTACTTAATATCCTGCATTCACTCTTCATTCTATAACCCTGTTATATCCACCTACTAAACACACTTTTTAATTAGACTAACTTATTTATTTGCTCAACCAACTCCCTTTCAATTCTTATTTCACATATTACTTTTTTATCTTTCAAAATCCAGCACTTTCGTCTTACATGCAATCACTAATTCCCATTATTTTAATGTCATTATGTCTATTATTATTACCGTCATCTATCAATTATGCAAATATGGCATGTTGTCAGCATACAAAAGGAATATGACAGTTAACTCATTAATTCTTATACTATAGAGGACCACTTAAGTTTTTGCGTGATTTTAAAGGGCAAGATACAGTTAAGGATCATAATATGTCAAACAGTCATAAACAATAATATTTTTATGCCTTGAAAGCAGTTTGAGTAAAGTGGGGCGCAACCAAGAGACAAAAAAAAATTTGCCATTTCTCACTTTTGATCAACAGACGATTGTTTTTGTGTGTTAGTCGTAGAAAATGCTTAAAAAAATCCAGTAAGTATTGTTTGGTGTTCAGTGACATATATTTGAGAGTTTTACACGATCTGAATGTATCTTACTTATCATAAACATTGTCTTTATAATTTTAACAATTACTTGAACTATGTGGTCTATATACGATCATTGCCCATTGCGCACCTTGATTTGTAAGATATATTTTGACGATATTTCTTGTTTTTTTAGCCCCGGCCGCTGAAAGACATTGAAGCTCGTCTTCAAAGCCTGCTGTCATCAGAAGGTGAAGATACTGGCGATGATGAATTAAATGAAAATTTTTCTGACATCGTGAACAAAACGCTAGATAGATTACAAAATATCATTACTGAAGAGCTCCTAGATATAGCTGGTAATAAAAACGAAGCACCATCTCATTTCTCTGCCGAGCTTGTAACTGAAACAGATTCAGAAAGTCAATTAATACAACTTGAGGGCCTAGGGATTGAAGGTTACAATATGGGTGTATTATAGTTATAGTTATACTGGCACAGTTGCCAATATTTTTATTGCACCACCATCTTCAGTTCAACCACCACCTCCAGTTCGACACCCATCTCCGTTTCAACCACCATCTCCAGTTCGACTATCATATCCAGTTCAACCACTATCTCCAATTCTATCATCATCTCCAGTTCAATTCATTTATTGATTCATTCATAATATTGATTCAGGGCAAGGTACCAATAGAGACCACAACATATTTACTACTTAGGTCTAAGTACTTATATGGAACACAGGCTTTTTTATAAAAATAAATAAATAAAAGTACATAAAAAATGTGGTTTTGTTTCTTTATTTTTATATAAACAAATTTCTAAATTTCTCAAATATCACTCAATAAAACCCACTTGATTACCCACATTAATTTCAACTATAAAAGTCCATCAATTTATTTCATAACTCATTTAATCCTTAGGAACATCCTAGTATACAGTTTTCTAAGCAGGCTGATTCGACAGAAGTTATTACAACTCTTTAGTCGCTAGTTCGTGTAGCCATACTCCCTACACATACTGCTACACACATACCTGGTAGTACAGCTTTTCTTTGCTTTATAGCTTTTTGCTTTAAAATTTTTAATTTGTTCTCATTATCCTAACATAACGTATTATTACTCCTTTCATTATTTCTCTATTGTATTAGTAAATCTATTTTAATTTTATTGTGTTCTGTTCTCCTAAGTGCGCTTTAAGCCATTCAGACACTGTATGGTATATCGTTAGAAGAATCACTTTAAACCCAATAACGTCACACGGTTCTAATTTTACAACATAAACTTTTGCTTAGTACAACATAAAATAAAGCACTTATATAAATAGTATAGTATATAAAGAGTGTTTCAACAGAATTAATCGCATGTATTTGACAGATTGTACCAGATTCTGCTTTGAGGCAATTTAAGGCCGAGGCCTAACGTTCGACTTGAGATGGCTGTAATGATGATGATAATATGGAACTACCTCTACGATATGATACAGAGCATTATTGTATGTACAAGAAACTGAAAACCTAATTCATTATTACGTGGTAGAGCCCCGCTGTAGCTATATTATAGTTGCAGCACGAATAGTTGTTTGGTAGGATCATGCTCTCACAGAATACCAGCGCAAAATAGTAAATTAATGCTGCTGTGTTTCGTATGATAAGTGTAAAGAATCGAAGACCCCTTTTACTGGAATCGAAGCATTCCAACTTAGTCTACGCAAATGCATTTTGATTATTAATTGAGGACAAATATGGATATCCATGGGCCACTGCATCCACTTACCATCAGGTGGACTGTGTGCTCGTTTGTCACCCAATGCTATAAAAAAACACATATATTCCATCACTAAGAGCCACTCAATATGCTTATAAAATATACAAATATGCTAAAGGTTAAAGTGTAAAGAGAATAAAAACTAAACTCATCGCTACAGCGTACTCCCAATGGATGGCGTTATATTCCTATGAAAAACGCAAGCTACGCTCCGTTACATATTTACAAACGGGGCCCGAAGCCCCGGAACAATTTACATTTTGTATAAATACTGAAGATCCAGCACGTTGGTAACGCCTTGTTTAAATTGGTATACTATACTATAATCTTGCCTGGTCGGTCCGATTTTCGGTATAATTTACTAATAAAATTTAAACTGATAAAAATTAAAAGCTGACTTCAAATAACTATATATAATAAAATAATACTGACATAATATCAGGTATACTTCAAAACCTGAAAACTAGATTGTACAACCAGTACGTGTTGCCAGTGATGACCTATGGATCTGAGACGTGGTCCTTCACTGCTGGCCGTATGAGGACGCTCAAGGTCGCTCAGCGAGCTATGGAGAGGGCTATGCTCAGAGTTTCTCTGCGTGATAAACGTAGAAATGGGGATATCCGCAGTAGAACCAGAGTGACCGGCATAGCCCAACGGATTAGTAAGGTGAAGACGCAATGGGCCGGTCATATAGCTCAAAAAACCGACAACCGATGGGGAAAAAAGATTCTCGAGTGGCAGCCTCGTACCGGTAGACGTAGTGTAGGGCGACCCTCCACTAGATGGAGTGACGATCTGGTAAGGCATGCAGGAATTCAATGGATGGAGGTGGCTCAGGACAGTGCTTTGTTGCATTCCTTTTGGGACGGAATACTCAATACTCAATAACTTTATTGCATTCCATAGGTTTCAAAAGGTGTTACATATTTTTATGGTATCTTTATAGACCCCCATGGGCACAGCAATATTATGAAGGAGGAACATTTATTTTGTTTTATTATTATTATTGCTAAATAATTATTTAATATTAACATTCATCATATTATATAAACATACACACATTGAATATGGATTGCGGGTATTATAATTGTTATTATTTATTTATTGATTTTAACGTTTGATATATTATTATAGGTAGCACAATTGAATTTTTATTAAATTATTTGAATCATTTTACATTTTATTATAATTTTTTATTGTAATTTATTTAGCAGGATGGCATTTCCTTATTACCTAACATTTATATTTATATCTATATTATATTATATTTTTATCTTCTAAAAATTCAGAAGTACTATAGTAACACTTGTTGAATGATGACGATGATGATGATAATGATTGACATTATAGCCTCGGAAGTCGGTTACCACAGAATAAATAATAGTATTCGGTACTAAGAAATAGTATATAGATTAACGAAAAATTTAGTATAACCTATATACAATAAGGAATCACTAAAACCGGTTCACAAACCATGAATACAAAACAACAAAAGAAATACAGTCAAAATAAAAACTTTTTGAAATCGGCTAAATATGAATTGAGATACTATTAAATCGCAATCAAATAAAAAAGTAAAAAGATTAATATCGTTATTTTATATCCTATATTATTGTATGAGCGAGATTTGTTATTTGTTTGATTGTTTGTTTATAATCACGTTCTTGAAAACGGCTTTAACGTAAGGGTGTATGGGGGCGAAAAAACTATCTAGCTAGTTCTGTTTTCTGGGAAAATGCACTTTCTTCGTATTTTCATACACAAAACAACAAACTCGGCTTGTATGCGCAATATGAATTGTAATTGCGCCAAAGAGTTTGTCTTCCTAGTAGTTCAAATCCAGCAATTTGGTCAGTTCTTTAGTACGAGGGTGACACTGCAAGTTCTTAGAAAATCAAAAACTGAACAAACTAGCAAGTTATTAGTTTTATTATATCTATTCAAAATAGTGTCCATTTACATCGATACATCGCTGCATCCGATGGAATCACTGAGAAAAACACTTTGCCCACTCGTCCTTAGCGGTCTCTTCGACGGCATTTTGAAACGCAGCCACTGCTTTCTGGGCGTCCATAAAACGTTTTCCTCGAAGTTTTTCTTTTATTTTCGTAAAATTATTAAAATCGCAAGATGCGAGGTCGGGGCGGACACCCAGTAATTCCACGTCTGACGTCGCCAAGTAGTCGATTGTTTGCTTGGCTGTGTGCGACTAGGCGTTGTCGTGGTGAAGGAACATCCTAATAATGTCTCCTATCCGCTTTCGGCTACAGCAACCGTTTTTGACTCCTGTATATAAGTTTTACTGCTCCGCCCGTTCATGTGCTCGCAAGTGACTAGCGTAGCCGATCTTAGCAAGAAAAGTGCGAGCACACTTAGAGCAGGTGAGAACACCGTCGCAGTAATTATATTGTATAGTCGCAGGTGGTCGGGCTTTAAGTTCCTATCGTTTAGAATCTAGATCTTGTACGCGTTTGGCTTCGAAGGTGTTAATGTTTTGTCTCACAAGTCGCTTCCATTTTTGCCGGTCTTTAGCTAGGTACTCCCAAGAGGAGGGCTCGATGTTGCATTTTTTCATGTGCCTCTTTAATACATCCTTATATCTTAGGAGCTGCCCGCCTTGTTTGCGCTTGCCTTCTTGAAGCTCAGAGTACATGACGCGTTTTGCCACTCTGTTGTCAGCCATCCGAGAGACATGACCACACCAACGCAGTTGCCGTTGCATCAGGAGTGCCTCCATGCCACAGATGTTAGCTCGGCGTAGGACTTTCGTGTTCCTGACACGGTCGGGCCAACGTATACCCATGATATTACGGAGACATTGAATATGGAATCTATCCAGAATTCGTATGTGCCTCCGATACAAACACCAAGACGCAGAGGAATATAAAAGGTTTGGCAAAACAAACACCCTATAGACTGCTATCTTAGTGGGTAACCCGAGATCATGTGAACGGAAAACCTTGGATCTCAATTTTCCGAAAGCGGCTGATGTAGCAGTGCAGTAGCAGTAGTTGTGAAGTCGTTTCTCACGAGCTTTTTCCAAAACATGTGGCAAACCATTGTTAGTGTACCACTCTGCAGTAACTGTTTTTCGATCCTCTAAAACAATTGTTGCGTAATGACTTGTCCTTCCGAAGAACGAGACCACCATGTTTTTTCCACGCTTCGACCTCTCTTCACTTTAGTTGGCAACTCCTCGGAAGGAAACACCCAGAGACTGTCACTTAGTTTCCGGATCATAACAATAAATCCAGCTGTCGTCATCCTTAATTATGGCGAACACGCATTTGAGTCGCCTCCGTTAAATCTTTGAACCATTTCACGACACCAATCAATACGACGGAGTTTTTGAGCCTCTGTCAAATTATGAGGTGTTCACCGGGAACAAAGCTTCCTGACAGCTAAATGTACTCCATGTACCATGGATTTTGTGCACTTGACTCATTCTGATTCCTAAGATTGTCCGAATCTGCTGATAAGTCACTCTGTTGTTGTGTCTCTGTTTTTTCATATGCCGCACAACACTGTAACATCAGTTCAGAACACTGTAACGCAGATCATCAGTGAGATTAGTGAAACCACGTTTAAACACATTAAATCAGTTTAAACAGTGGCACAAGATGGGGCTTCATCGTGAAAGCCCAATCGAAGTATATCATAACTTTCTTGTTGACTTAAATGACATCGAAAGTCATAAAAAATCATTGTACTAAAAGTTTCTCGCGCTAAATTTAGGGCGGCACTGAAAATTTCGGGAATCAAGGAAGTGACACAACATTACTATTTAAAAATGTATTTATTGTTTTTCGAAGTATTCTACACGAAATTTGGCACATTTTTCCATACGATGGAACCAATCATTGAAGCAACCATTCTATTCGGAAATTAGGATCTCCAAAATGGCCGTTTTGTAGGCGTCCACAGCTTCTTCAGGCGATGAAAATCTCTGTCCACGCAATTTATTCTTTATTTTAGAGAAAGTGTAGAAATCATTAGGGCTTAGGTCGAGGCTGTACGGCGGATGGTCTAACAATTCTAGGTTTTCTTGCTCTAAAAACTCTTTTGTTCTGTGTGCGGTGTGAGAACTCGCATTGTCATGATGGAGGATGATGCGGCGGTTGCAGTTCTCTTTACGGAATTCAGAAACGACCTGTGGCAAACAAATGCTAGCATACCATTCTGAATTAACCGTTCTTTGTCTCTCAAGAGGAATAGTCGTAACATGGGTTTTGGAGACAAATGTAGCCACCATTTTTTTGCAACACTCCGTGAACGAACAATTTTTGTTGGCTTTAACTCATTTTCAAACACCCAAACTCGTGACTGGTTTTTTGTTTCGGGTTTGTACGCGTATATCCGGGATTCGTCACCTGATACGATGTTGTATACAGCATTTGAGGATCTTGCGTGGAATCTTTCGAGAGTTCTAACGCACCAAGTAACGCGAGCCGCTTTTTGCTCTTCACAGAGCGAATGCGGTATCCATCGGGAAAACAACTTTTTTTACACCTAATTGTTCATGCAAGATTATTTGTATTTGACTCATGCCAATGTCTAAAGTTGCCTGAATTTCGCGGCATGTCACATGTCGATCTTCCTCAATCAGCTTACGCACAGCATCAACGTTTTCTTGGGTGACTGCAGTTTTTGGACGACCTTGACGGGGATCATCACTGAGCTTGACACGTCCACGTTAAAATTCAGCAAACCAGCGATAAATTGTGGTTTTGGATGGGGCTTCATCGCCAAATGCAGAAATCATCCGGTCAACACACTGTTTTTGTGTTAAACCACTTCGAAAGTCATAATAAATCATCGCTCTTGAATTTTCTCGAGTCAATTCCATTTTCTCAACGACTGAACAAGTTTGACAAAACCTTGTGACAAGACCGAGAATCTTTTTTTAAATAAATAAATGATATTCGATTTTTAAAACCAAGGAGTTTTCAATTAAAGGGGTTTTAATATGACAGGAACAGTGGAAATATTCCATTCCCGATACTTTTAGTGCAGCCTAGGTATGGTGACGTGACGCTGACAATTTTGAATTTTCCGCCAAATCATAGACAAGTGACAAGTTAATAAAATACATACAGATTTGATAAACCACAATACAGATTTGATAAACCACAAATCCTCACGAAAGAACATCGATTCCTGCTAAGAGTGATATGTGAGGCTGGGTACTACTACCTGCTTGGGATCCTGTAATTAATAAAATTAAAACTAAACCCAAGCATACCATTGTAAGACTTCAAGACACATTAAATTCATTCTGCGTAGATCGGACCAACTCGGGTTAACTCTGACATCGGGACGTCAATCAACTCAGTACTCCGCGACCGTGGGTGCAAGTAAATTA
Source organism: Parnassius apollo (assembly GCA_907164705.1). NCBI lineage: Eukaryota > Metazoa > Arthropoda > Insecta > Lepidoptera > Papilionidae > Parnassius > Parnassius apollo. The sequence continues at coordinate 8,578,937 of CAJQZP010001196.1, forward strand.
AACGCGATGAAATCCCTAGTAAAAGTAGTTTTATTCAATGTGTACTGCTCGCGTACATATAAGAAATCATTAGATTTTACATATTTATATAAGGATAGGCTATGATAGTAAAATATTAATTATATTAAATTACAACAACTTTATTTTATTCTAGCAAACAAAGAGTATTTTAGAAAAGTATACACCTGTTGCCAGCCGTTTGCCTCAGTATTATACATTAATTTTCACAACAAAATACTGTCAGCACGTGCGCTTTGAGCATAGGTACGAATAAGTTTTATTAGTCCGTAACTTTTATGTTTCATAAATGAACAATGTAACGGTCTCTTGCTCATACGGTTGATTGTATTTTAAGCTTTTACAGTTATTATTTACCCAAAAAAATCAGCACCCAAAGCTGCAGTCACCCGAAAAGTATCTAGAGTATAATATATTCAACTGCAGAGTGGTGTAAGACCGGGCTTAGGTTATGCCACCAAAACTTCACCGCTGCATTGGAAGGTGTTTGCAACCTACGAGTACTGAACCGGAAAGGATATGTGATCACCATCAATATCGTATATATATTAATATATTTGTCAACAATATAGTCGTTACGGCTAAATCGCTGGAGAACCGTAGCACTATGCTCAATGACTTAAACAGTGCCTCCTAAGACTAGTGATAACTTTAACTATTATATGAAGTGACTAGCGAATTATTCTAGAGCTTTAAGAAAACATGTTCTTCGTCCGATGAGCGTTTATTGAATAATTATAAAATTGTACAATAAAATGTATTAAACATAATTTCTACAAAATCGCTAATTAAGCGTATTTTGGCAACACGTGTGCGGATTTATTAATAAAAATTGCGAAATGAACACAGGTACATACACAGTTCTCCCGGAAAATATGGGTTTTCATAATTCCTCGCAAAAACGAAATAGGGTTTGACACACTGAAAAATTGCAAATTGATCTCACTGATGTGGGCGTTATAGCGACCATTGTTAGTGTAAGTCGCGTTCATTGTTTATTGTGAATTAAAGCAGCCTTGAGCTGTAGTAGCTGCTAAGAGAAACAATTAGAAATCTGACTCAAACATCCTTGCATGCTACCGAAAACAATTAGTACACGCTTGAAATCTAGGCTGTTGGACCAGAAGCCACTTACTAACGTTAACATCAAAGTGTAATTTTCCTACTGTGTAGTAACTCAAAGGCTAAAACGTTTGCCGTAAATTTCACAGTACAAGAACAACCCGGGTTCGATCCCTACCGATACCAATCACATAGTTAATTGTAATTTTAAAGTGATTTATACCACGTAATCTACCTTTAATTGCATAATTGTCAGGAGTGAACCTGCAAATCTGTGTAAGAAAATATTTTGAGTACATGAGAACTCGTCGTATCCGGAACAATTAATTTAAGGCTATACAATCACTTGCTTAGTTATCATCATCACCATATTATCACAATCACAGTAAAGAGCGATCCCTTGTCATCCTGTTTTCCTGTTTCATCAGGTAGCTCCGTCTAGCCATTACAAGTTGCAGAATGTCTTTTCTTGCGTCTTAAACATCGCCTTCACGTCTTCGCACCGAGATTGGTGAGTTACATTGAACGTAATCAATGAATAATAATATCCTCCAGCCTGAATTTTGGTCACGGCAGATAATCTTACCGAATTCTAACCATGTGCGCAGGACTTATTATAGTGCACGAATTTGTAAACAAGAACAGGTGCACTCTCTATTCTCCCATCTCATAATCCAATGGGACAGCAATCCGACACGGTCGCAGAGAGACTTGGCTTCATAACAATGGCTTTTGGTACTTATCAAATAAATAGATTGTAAAAAAATAATTTCCACTACTTTAGTGCCTTTCGTATTTCGTTGACTGACTGGTATGAATCAAAGACTTTAAATTGCTTCCAACCCTGCACGGGGAAGACGACTCACTGGCACATGCCGCAAAGATTTTTAGGTACTCTTTTTGCGTTCTACTCGACTTTCATTGACGGGGCATTCAAGTCTCTGACCATCCCGCAGTTTACAAAGCGTATTGTGATTGGCAGTCACATATTTGCAAAAGTTTCTCCGAAAATTTTATTTATTTATTGAAATTATTAAAAAAAATATATTAAATTTGTAAACTACCGTACCGTGCAATGAAATAAGTCCGCCTATCTGCTACGACATATCCAAATTACAGACCCCCGGATACAGGAAGACAGAAAAGACCCCGAAAAGATGTTCATGAAAAATCTGATGAAACATCTCTCAAAGAAGAGTTTCTGTCCGTGTTCTCTAGTTGGAAAAAAAACAAGATCTTACTTAAAAAATTGTTTTCAGATATTAAGGAGGTTCAACAGCAAAATACCATAACTCAGATATCAAACATTGAAATGCAGAAGGCATGAGAGATTTTGTCTAAACATTTTATACGACGTAGAGCCATGCTGCATTTATATTAGTAGTATAGTAGTAGCACAAATAGGTGGCTTGACCGGGGAAGGAGAACGCTCTCACAGAATACCGGCGTAAAATAGTAGCCCGATGTTGATGTGTTTCGTATGGTGAGTGTAGAGAATGGGGAAAATTTTTACAAAAAACGAGGCATTCCATCTTAGTCCTCACGGGTGACAACGCATCTGCATTTTGATTCGTAATCAAGGATAGATGTAGATGTCTATGGGCCACAGCAACCACTTACCATCAGGTGGACTGTGGGCTCGTTTGTCACCCTATCCTATAACAAAAAAAACATATGAAGACTTAAAAGCTCAACTTCATAACTTGGAACAAGAACGAAAAGATAGCATGAATTATATTGCCTCATTAGAAAATAAAATTCAAGTTAGAAAGAAAGCCTAAGTCCACAGTAATTGAGTGCCGTAACTTACCTGCTACGTCACAACAATTTCGGCCGGAGACACACCAAGATCTATGCAAACTTGTTCAACAAGTAAGTGAAATTTTAAAAGTTGATATCCAGGTATCCAAAATTAAGGCTGTTTATAGAATCAAAAATAAGGCCGAGGAATATCCACAGTTCTGTCATAATTTTACCTCGATCTTTTCAAAAACCAAAATGTTGCATGGAACAAAGGAATTCAACAGAAAAAATAAGCTACCATCTCTATATAGATATCTACAACAACCATCGGTTTGCCAGTGTCTTCAAAACCGATATATATTACTGAGAGTCTGTCAAATAAATTTAGAAGACTATTTGCTCTAGCTCGAGAAAATTCCAATACTTTGGATTACAGATACTGTTAGATTAATAAATATTTTTAAGAGATAGAACCTTAACCCAGAACTAACGTCTATTATCTATTCTATACGCTTTGTTTATGAATTATATTTATGCAGCCAGGATAATTATACACCACTTAAAATTTACTATTCACATAATGATCTTTATTGTATTCTGTATAGCTGCATAAATTTACACTCGAGCGCTACTAAGCTTGAGAGTGGTACTCAATACCACTCAATGCTGATTTTTAACAAACTTAGATTATGTTTCTTTTTGTGGTTCGGTTACTTACGGAGCTCATGCTCCTAAAGATTGTGTTAATATTATATCTCAATCAAAATCTTCATTTACACTTTTATCGCAAAATGACATGTCTTTACCTAGGAAATTGCCGTTCTGCAGTACTAGCCTTTTTGATTTTATTTTTAGTAATTTTTGTTTGGTGAAGAATTCTAATTTCAAATTAGTTTTATTATAAAAATATGGAATTCTTTTTTTAAACTAGTTATTTCTTTATTGATAAGCATTATGTTTTCATCGCATTTCGCAAAAATCGCAAAAAAATTACGGATGAAAGAGTACCGTCGTGGCAGAAATGCGGCACAAGCAGCACGCAATATCAATAACGTTTACGGAGTGAATACCACAAACAAACGCACCAAATATTATTGGTTTGCTTACTTCCGAGATCGTGGTCATCCGAAAACTGTGGTCGGCAAAGAGGAATTATAGGCGATTGTGAAAGCTGATGATACTTAATCTACGGCTGAATTAGCAGCAGCTTTCGAAGTTAGCATAGAAACAATATTGGTCCATTTCAGTCAAATTGGCGAGGTAAAAAAGCTTGACAAACGGGTGCCCCACGAACTCAATGATCGCCAGCGCAACGTACGCGTCGAGACGTGCCTTGCACTGCTCAACAAGCACACAAATGAAGGTTCACAAAAAAAGTTTCAACCGCATTGTTACCCGAGACAAAAATGGATTTTGTTTGACAATTGCAAGTACTCAGCAAGTTGGTTGAATTCTGGTTCAGCACCTAAACAATGCCCTAAACTAAAACTTACACCTATAAACTGTTTGGTGGTCTAGCGCCGGTGTGATTGATCACAGCTTCTTACCAAACTGGATAAGCTTTACTGCAGATGTGTACTTTGAAGATTTGAACCAAATAATGGAGAACCTCGCACGTCTCCAACCAGCTTTGGTCAATCGCTCGTTCTCGCTGCTCCTGCACGACAACGAGCGACCTCATACTGCGCAACAGACGTTCTCCAAGTTCAAGAGTTGGAAGCTCTCCGTTATCCGCCGTACTCACCAAACCTTGCGTCTACAGACTTTTACTTTTTCCAGAATTTGGATAATTTTTTGGATAAGATCAATACCCGAGAGGCAGCACAAAATGCCTTTGAAGAATTTGTTGCCTCCCGTCCAGCTGATTTCTTCAAGAAGGGCATCTATAAACCGGCTCTGCTTTGGCAAAGAGGTATCGATTTCATGGGTGACTACTTTGATTAATAGAAATATAAAAATATTGAAAAAAAAACTACTTTCACTATTTCATAAAACCTAATATTTAAACCTAATATTCGCTGTATTAAATCAAACTTTACAGATTTTCTAATTTTCCTAGACAGAATCAAACTGTCTTATGATTTAATTGTTCTCTCGGAATGTTGACTCTCTTGCAATTCCATAATCCCTAATGTAGATGGGTACACAAACTTTATATCGTCAAATGACTACAACCAAAACGACGGAGTTGTCGTTTACATAAAATGAAAAACTGGCAACGTAAATGTTAGGGAGCTCAATGTCTCTGAATTGAATTGTTTAATGATAAGTATTGGAAAGGACATTGCGATATGTTACAAGAACATCGTATTCACAAGGGGTATCACTATTGATATTGCACCCGGTCAAAAAACTAATTTTATTGGAGTATCCTAAAATTCTGGACTATTATGGAATTTATCCAGGTCATAATACCAACACACGGATCCACATGTCTTGACCATGCCAATCTGAAAACTAGTTTCCCTGTTAAGACTCTAGTGTTTCAATCGACTGTCACAAAGCACATAAACAACAAAATTATAAGAAATGTTCGCACTTACTTTAATAAAATAGATGATAAAAAGGTCACATCTGATCTTATCAACTTAAATTTTAATGACGTTTACTAAACAAATGACCCTGATCAAGCAGCTAAGTATCTAATTGATCCTATTATCCACATATTAACCAGCAATACCAAAAAAATTATGTTGTCACGCAGATGCAGGCCCATTAAACCCAGGTTTACTTAAATGTATGCGATATAGGCACAACCTGTATAAGAAATAGCGCAAAAATCCTAATCATGAAATCATAAAAATAACATATAAAAGGTCGCAACTTCTGTAATTCTCTTTTCCGAAATACAATGAAAGAGTACTACTGAATATTTAAATTTAAAAAATCTGGTAAAATTTCATGGACAATATGGAATGTCATTTGGAATATCACAAACCTAACAAGTATTAATATAAAAAATTCACAGTCGATAATGGGTATCGACTGTGAATTTTTTTTATTACACCACATTAATCAAATTAATACTTATTTCGTTGGTGTGGGAAGGCATCTTGCAGAAAAGATAAATGGAGTTGTACCAACAGATTCAAAGTTTGCGCAACGGACACAATATTTTGTACTATTTGACTGGCCTAACAGAAGAACTGGATCGCATGGTATTTTCTGACTTTCTAAAGAAACACAAAGATATCACTCTCTTCACTCACACACATCTGCAATTTAAAGCTTAATACTGGTATTTCTTTAGATACGTTCAAGATAGCACATTTACACTCAGTTTTGAAGTCAGGTGATCAGGTGAGTCAGGTGATGATGAAAACTACAGGACGATTTCAGTTTTATCCGCAATTTCTAAGGTACTTGAGAAAATTCTAAACTCAAGACATCAAATATTTGGAATCCCTTAAAATTTTACCTGTTTATCAATTTGGTTTCCGAAAAAAATTATCCACTGATAATGCTGTACAAAAATTATTAAATCGTATTGTTATTAAACTTGATAATAAGCAAAAATGAGTCGCCTTGTTTCTAGATCTTGCTAAAGCTTTCGACGCAATTCCACCCTTGTCTTGGTCTCTAAGCTTGACTGCCTGGGAATAAGAGGAAGCCAGCTATCCCTATTTCACAGTTATCTTACAAATATAATTCGGTAAAACTACTTTCTAATACTCTACTAGACTCGCAAGTACAAGTTGAAAATCACGCCAAATTAGGTGTTAAGGCCGAATTACAATGGTACATATTTGGTTGTGTACGGTACTGAAGGATGTTAATTTGTTTTTAAATTAACACAGACTAACAGAAGACTCTTTATCTTCTTATCAACCTTTTTAATTTTTAATAAAAGTGGCAAACGAAACGGGCTCTCTACGTAATGGTGACGTTGGAGTCTATAAAAACTTGTTACTCGTACTCTTTTTAGATTTTGCGTGCGTTGTCATCCTTGAACCTTGACGACTAAGGCTGATTACCTCATTGCCAGTAATTGGTAATTTTTTTTAATTATAGTGGCAAATGAGCTAACAGTCTGCTAGTAGAGCCACGCTGCAGCTATATTATGGTTGTAGCACGAATGGGCCGGCTCGACCGCGGTAGGACCACGCTCTACTAAATTTTTCTATACGAAACAGTTCTCAATCATTAGCCAATTCACTTAATATATTAGTTAACATTTCGTCACAAAACAAGCAACACTACAACCCACAATGTGTGTTATTTAGAAAAAGTTATTTCTATTAATTATATTGACACAATAATTGACAGTACCCGGATGACCGAGCTTACACCGGATGAAATTACATTTATAAATTACATACTGATGAAACATAAATAATATTTTTGATCTTATTGACAGAATAGAAAAAACTGAACTGGTTATTGGAATAAAAAATCATGAGTGCAATTAGTTTTATTAAAATTTTCGTATTTTTAAAAAATACTAAAAAAAGGGCTTGAAATAATAGATTTTCTCACAAAAGAAGGGAACTTGAAAAAAAAAGGGAAAAAAACCGGACCAGAGACAGGACGCGAACCACGGAACTCCGCTATCACGGCCGACCGACATCCCACCTGAGCTATTACGATCGTTAGTGATCTGTCAAAATTTACCTTCTTATATTGTATCAGTTTTTTTATTGCCTGAAAACACGGACAAAAGGACATTTTCTAAAAATAAATCTTAGCTAGATCGATTTATTGCCCCCGAAACACCCTGGATACTAAATTTTATGGAAATCGTTGGAGCCGTTTCCGAGATTCCGATAATATATAATATATACAAGAATTGCTCGTTTAAAGGTATAGGAATAGGATTAACTTAACGTTTAAAGATTATATTAAACACTCATCTGCCAGAGTACGAAAGTTAGTTAACATTTCCAAAGACCTTCGACATTCTGTCGACACATGTTGATTTACTATGTCCCGTGCCAATTGTACTAGGTTATTGTATATCTACTCGTACCTAGTGGGGCTACTAAAACTGTATGCAAATTAAACGTGCCCAGAGAGCTTTACTAAAGGTGTGTTATTTAAACCTCTCTTATATTCTACGGAAGTTCTTTATAAGCATCGCCAAATTTCACTGTACGGCAACTTTTTATATTGTATACAGCTACAGCACTCCTCAACTAAATATAATAAGAACGCTGCACGACGCATTCAACTTCAAAAATCAATCTTCAAATCAGTCGCCAAATCGATTCCTCTTAATACATATTTAGTTACAGATTTTTTGTAGTTAATGGCACTAACCCTTATTATAAATTGCATCAGAAATTATTGCTACAATCATTAAATCACTTTTAATTTAAATGCGCTATGAAAGAGTGCCTTTTAAATCAATCGTACCTACACTGAAACTGAATATCTTCTTGATATTCTGAAGTAAACTTTCCATTGTATTCTTCATATATTCACACTCTCGTACACCCACTTCACTCACTCATTCACGTCACAAATTTTCGTCGTTGTTGATAAAAATAAAAGTTGAAAATTTCAAGATACGCATAGCTGCCGCGTCATCCGCCGAGCGTCGGTTGAGCTCGGCCGTTGAAATTTTCTACTTTACGCCCGGTAGTCCAGCATTAAACGTCCCATAACTCAAAAAGTATGGACATTAGAAAAAAGTTTGAAAAAAAGTTGAAGAGAATAAACTAATCTTTAAAAATTGGTTAATACATTTTATTGATTAATCTAATATTTCAAGAGTTATTAGCCGCGATAGAAAAACTAGTTAATTAAATGGGCCATAAACCGTGAACGGTAAGTTTTACAAAAAAGTTTACTGGAAATAAAAGATGCGAAATTTTATTTTCTACAATTATGTTTTTATAACTTTTGTCTTAAAGTGCATAGTTTCCGAGATATCGACTGAAAACGTTTTTTCAAGATGGCGATTGAAGCGCCACCTGGATCTGTCTGCGTTTTGTGATTTTACGCTCAGTAAGTGATCCTTAACCTTATAAAAAATAAAAATTGGATCAGAAATTTAGTGCAAAGTTGACCAAAAAAAAATATCTATTTTTACTGGCCTATATTTAAACTATAGAAAGTCACTGTCGCCGTTGACCGAGCCGCCGGCGACCAATCGACAGTGCGTAAAGAGTCTAAAAGCTCAGTGATTATATTGCTAACTAAGATAGAGGTTTAGGAGATTCAAGTTTTCATTAACTACTTTAGGCACCAGCGACCCTCAACCATTTTTGTTATAATAGCTATTAAGTTTTCTGGTGAGAAATAAATAAATTTTCGGTTTCAATTTTAAATTCACTCCTCTCCCTGGACATCAACGAGTCAAGTTTGCCTGATGGAGTCCCTTCTATTGTGCTGAAGATTTGTGCTCTGGAATTAGTACCGGTACCTATGTTGTATTAGTACCGGAATGTTTTTTTCGGTACTGCTCCTAAGGCGTAATCCTGAACATATGAAAAACAGCTTTGGTGCACCCAAACCCTAAAAAAGCGACCACTCAGACCCATCGAACTACAGGCCTATCGCCGTCACTTCCTTATTCTCCAAAATAATGGAATCCATTATAAACTGCCAGCTCATAAGGCAATTTGAGGATCACCACCTGATTAGTAACCGCAAATGCGGAAGGCCTTCGATGGGCTTTGTCGCAAAGCGCTTTTATGAAGATTTCTTCTTATTGGCTTTCCGAGAAAGTGTGCAGTTGGATCATCAGTTTTCTTGCAGATCGGAGCAATAAGGTCGTAGAAGACACGGTGCATACTCCGTGTTCTTCCTCTCAAGACTTCTTTGTGTAATCACTTACCTCTGGCAATTTTTCTGGACCGATACCACATAAAGACCTTCAAGAAACGATCTTACTCATTTTTAAAAGAGCGGCACCGCACATGTCACATTTTTTGTGTTGCAGTAATTCATGAGCGATATTCGTCACTTATTATCAGGATTTGATTAAATGTGGATGAAACCGCGGCGTGGAGAGTCAGTAAAATATAAAAATCTAGTAAATATATTCGTAGACTGGCACAGACAGAACAGGCCGGTTGGAGAGCGCATATTTATAGGAAGCCTAGGGAGCCTAGCCTAGGCTAGCCTGTTAGAACTCTAAATCAGACTCTGGCCACATAAGCAATCGCAGTCGAACTTACTAAACCAACTAGGCGACCAATATTTGTATATTGGTGTATATACGAGATGGCTACATAGCGACATCTATAGGACACACGGAACGATTTGGTGTGATAGATTCTCTTATGCACAAAGGAGTAAAAGTCGAGTAATTCATAATTTTTAAATCATACGACAGATGACAACATATCGTAAAAAATGCTCTGGTGGGGAATAAAAGTTGTAAAATGAAGTGTGATCTCATACAACATGCGCGCGCGCGCAATTCTATCTGCGCATCCAATATAGCGTGCATAGAGCACGGCGCAAACGCCATGTCCGTCATGCTTGACCGGCCAAGCGCGAACCGTTTTTTATACATAAACATTGTTCGCAGTAGAGAAATCGACGGGCGTGACAGCGGCCATTGTTGTTTGCCATTTAAACTCCGGGAATATTAGAGCGTGATACAGTTAAATAATGTAGAGCTACAACTGTAAATTGTGAGTATGGTTCTTGTTTAGCTCAAATTTGAATAAAGCGTGTATACCAAATTCTAATAAACGACGTGTCAATTCGAGGATTACCAAAATGAATATTTTCTATTCTTAAAATATTGGCATGGCAATATTATTATTATTATCATTATATTGTAGGAATTAATTTCATTACAGTGAAATCAAACCAATTTTTTTATAAGAACAAGTTTTAAGACTATCATATTACGCCATAGAGAATTATATCGTTATAGACTGAGTATCACAGAGTCACAGAGTACAGGAACGCAGCATTGAGTTAGCTAATAATAGATTAAAGTAAGCTAAGTGTTAAAGCAAAGTTCACAACTTTATTTAAATACTTAGTAATTGTGATTAAATACGTAACAAATTATAGCCAGTGATTGCTCGCAAGTCAACTTAAGTGGCTCCGACAAAATATGTTACCTAATGGTAACTCTGTTACTGTAGCATTATGCTTAGTCGGTGGCTTTTTTTGCTTTTTAGAATTTGTAGAAGTAATAACAACAATGAATAATTATGAAATTTCTTTCTTTAAATTGTCCCAGCATCAACGCGTGGCTATCGTAAGAGTCGACTGAGGAAAAAGAGACAGTAGATGGACAGCAGCATCTTCCTGGTAGCAGCTAAATAAAAAAAACTGCGGTAGCTGAAACGCTTGCCAAACATGGCGCCTATAAACTGTCTCATAGGTATGGAGTGTAGAAGTAAGGAGTACCAACTCCCATAGTAGAATAGTTGAAAAATTGGCCATCTGTAAGCAGTAAATAACAGTTCAAAAACTCTCCACAACAGCGCTGGAGTAGCTACTGGGATGAAATGAACTTAGCAGTTTTCGACGGTTTGAAGTGTGCTGCTAAACTGCTCAGTAGCTTTAAAATCTAAAATAATTTTATTTAGTAAATATAACCTCGAAAAAGTCGTCTATCCCTCTAATATTTTTCGGCACGTTCTTTAAAATTTAGCCCGTAGCTATAGTGGCGCCACCCTTATTTAACGGTTTTCTATGGACACTTTTTAATACAGAGTCTATACTCCCTACTACTACACTCCACAGTCATAGGCTTCATGAGTAGTTTATGAGGGAAGCTTATGTGCAGTAGTGTTCGTTTGATAGGTTTATGAATGGATTTCATTTGAATTAATGACATTCATAGATGAATGGATGGTGTACACTATTCGCAACGAAAAAAACAGGGAGTGCACCTCTGTTTGCGCAAACAGTTGTTCCTAACCTCTGTTTGCTATATAATCGTGTCCTACGCAGATGGCTAGTGTCCGTTGAGTCAGGCTGCCGTGACCAATCGATCTGGAGGCATTATCGTAATCACAATCATATTTAATCCGTTATGCAGTAGCTGTTCGATGAACTGCGTGCTCCGGTGTAGTCTTAAACTAGTACAACTGATGAGTCTTGGTTGTTTGATTGTTAGATCCATCATCGAGCTGCTTATTTTCAATTTTCGATTAGGACATGGCGTGGAGCCACCCCTGGATGCAGCGATTGTGACAAACGTTTCCGATTGGTATTCAAAAGACAACATTTTAAATGTAGAATGTCCATTGACGGCGGTAACGGCGATATGAAGATGATATGCCTTGTTTCCAGTAAAAAGTCTAGTTCCAGTTCCAGTGTTCTCCAGTGTTCTCTGCACTCACCATACGAAACAGAGCAGCCTTAAGGGGAAATACAAGTATAACTTCAAATGGCTTAGCAAGATCCTCCGTTATGCCGAAAGTATTGCAGCATTAATTTTGAAATAAATATATGGTAAAGTTGAGGATTAATGTTAAGGACTATGTTAGACAAAAACACGATTCCGTAAAATTTTCTCGATAGAAATATAATCCAAATTTACCTCCAAATTGAACAATAAACCGCTGTTATTCATAAAATACTTTAAATAAGATCATGAAACTTTGCATACTAACTGAACTAACTATAAAGCAGTACTTATGTTATTTACTTTTTTTAAAATACCATTATTTTCACTGTAAAAAGAAATTACCTAAACTATCCTTAAACAGGAAGCTTGATTCCTGTCGCCCCGTTAGTATCGCTTAGGCTTTTGAACGGAGAAGTTGTGTCGCTTACGATCAGAATACACATTACGCAATAGGACGACGTAAAATTAAAATGGGAAATAACCGTGATAAAAATAAGAAGCGACTGAGTTGGCGTTAAGAAACAGGCATAAATATGATAAACCTAATGAAATAAGTATCTAACGACCTATCTACTTACAGTATTAGTGATTACGAACATGTCGGTACATAGCATACGACGCACGGGGAAGTGGGGGCGAAATTAGAATTTGAGCTGACTTATACTATATCCCCTTAAACTGCTATTTTACGCGATACTCTGTGTGAGCGTAATCCTACCCCGGCCGAGCGGACCCATTCGTGCTCCAACTATGTACAATAGCTGCAGCGTGGCTCTACCACGTATAAAACTCGCTCCGTCCTTAACATCTATAACTAAATATTTATATACGTATTATTGTTTGCTGCTAAGAAACAAATCTCAACGAGAAACTGCAGAAAAACATAAAATTAACAAGCATCCAAGCATTGAAATCGGTCTGATGTAACACTTCCGTTACATTACTATTCTTAAATATTCCCCTGTTCAAGTCCATTCAAGCAAGTCATTTAAAATACATATATCTATGCGCAAACGCTATGAACCCGCATGTACTTGTATCATCGTCTATTATCGATTGCTGGTCTTCGTTTAGTTGCTTAGCCCCGGTTATTTGGTATTACGGTTATTTTTATACAGAATAGAATGCAAAAAAAATTTGAACGAAGATTAGAGACTCAGGTGAAAACATTTCTCTACTTTGGATTACAAATTTTACTTACCACCAGGTACTTTTCATTTCTAACCGAGTTTAAAAAATACGAAAAGGTTCTATATTCGACGTGTATGTTTTTTTGTTTTTGCTTAATTAATAATTATATAAAATCCGATTTAAATAATTCTTTTTAAATTTAAAAGTTAAATTAAATTTAAATTAAATGACGATGGCGAAAGGAATGACGATTTTAATGAACCTATTTTACGTTGCAAGTAAAAGTTATAACAGTTTTCCTGTCCGTAAAATAGATACAATAATTAAAATGTTCATAAATGACTCTCGGGACAAGGAAATTATTAAACGACATTCTAGATGTTAGCTTCAATTTGTGTTATTAGTCAGACCATTCAAAAGGGTAAAATAGTAAAACTTTTGATAAAAATTAAATCCGAATTCAAAAACTGTAAATAAAATATTTCCAAATGACATCTTCCTCAAGTCTTGGTTTTACTCGCATGTATTCAAATACACTATGTGTAATATTACCCGGCTTAAAGTAGGTTTAGTTTTAAGGTGCATTCGATTTATGCATAGTTAAACTAGGTGTAGCCAGTTACCACCACATTAAGATGTAGATGGGGCGACCCAATCTCAAAACCACATTCATATAATTTATAAAATATTCGAGTAAAGATGAAAAAGATTATTTCAAATGTCGAACACCTACCTTTTTTACATGGAGAAATACCTACGCCTACCCGCCTCGCAGTGGCAAGGGCGGGTTATGTCAGACTTGCACAGACGAAAAATCCCATGGTATTTCACTTTTGTAGCATATTGGCAGGGCAACGAGAACGCTTTAGCACAAATTCGCGGCCCACCAGCAGCGCCGGCTACCCTACCGCGGCCCCTCCTTATGGGAGTAATACTCCTCCTCCATGTCCTCAGGTAAGGCGCACCAAACCAGTTGGCGCACTTTCCTCCGTGGCCTCCAACTTCACCTACGCATCGGACTCCTGCTCGCCTCTTCCTCCGCAATTCCACCTCGGCTGCAGCAACCTTACCTAGGGGAGAGGACAACCCTCTCGACGCAGTCCACCAACACACACATCCGAAGTGGGCTCGCCAAACCCACTCGGAGCGGCCACCACTGGCCGGCCCTTCACCTCGGGCCAGCCATGTGGGTTCCTCTTTATTCACCGCGGTTGTCCAAACCGCGCGTTCGTGGGGGGAGCGGTCGAACACTTATCTACAAACCAATCTAATTTAGCCGGCTTACTTTTATAATAAGATTAGCCGTTACATAGACATACATAATGCAACGAAGTGAAAATTTTAACTTGTAAGAGACCTTGTAATGCACGCTCAACACTAATTGTAATCAAAATGAAAGTTCTGTCCCCAGTTTTTTTATATTTTAATATTTAAACTGGTTAAATATATAGTTCATATTCACAATATCACTTAAATTCTCATAAAATTTATATAAGCTTGAAATGGAGTCTTTTACGACAGTGGTTTAATGGAAGGTTTCACATTACGTACCTAATAGACGCAAGCAGTAAGTTCTAATGACTTCTAACAGGTGACTGTATAACCTTAAAAGACATCCTTTTTAACGCTAGAAGTATAATTTAAATTAAAAAAATTAAAAACAAAAAAGAGCTGATGTTCTTCAAACGGCTGAACAGACTTTAATAAAAACATAGCTAAGAACACTCTCGATTAGACACCTTTCAAACAAACAAAAAATAATCAATATTGATTCATCCTTTCAGGAGCTATGATGCCACACAGACACACTACAAACACTAACGCCCCTCTGTTTTCGTCGGGGGCTAAAAATATGCAAACCGGCGTCTTGAAGCGGTGTCGATTTTGCGTGACGCTTAGCACTGCGATCGCGAATTTGCCTGCCAAAAGTGGCGATTATTGAAATTCTTGTCCACAACAGGGGAGAACCATGATCAGCTATGAACTTTTAGGGTCTGATGAAGAAGACAAATAGTGTTACAATTGCGTAGTGGGGGAGCTACGGCCCCCATTGGCAGATTTTAGAGCGTGGTATTTTGAGAAGAATAGTCAGCTCCTCACTTAAGCTTTATAATTATGTCTGAAAAAATAGCTCTTAATTTATACTTTTTAATACTTTATAATACTTTTGATTAAAATATAAGGCACTCCGTAGTACTGTCATGTAAATGGAAATAATTTGCACACATACCATTGTCATGTCTATTAACACATTCACTGTCCGATTTACAGACACAATAGTAAGACAATGGCAACGGGACAGTGAAAGGGTTAAAGTACGCTTTACAAAACAGGAGAAGTGTAAAATATAGGTAATACTAATTTATTATTTTTCAAATAATATACTATAGAACTATAGAAGACATGATTGTTGATTTTATAGTTTTGGGATACTTTCTAAAATATGCCTCAACCCGTAAGAGGAGGTATTTTCGCAGGCGGTGGCAACTCATGCTACGACACGCTAGCGACACTCAGCATAATATAACGACGTCCACTAGATACTACCATATATTTAGTAACGTAAAAGGTGCAAGAGGGACAGTTCTGTCATGTTAGTCGTCAAACCATGACACTGCTCAGGTGTTTAGTTTTAACACAAAGTCAAGAATAAACCATCAAAGGTAATACATATTTATAAGAGATGCTACTCTACCGACAATATTGAAAAATTCAAATCATATCTGGCATGTATCTCATTCTCAGAACCATATAGTAGGGAAGAACCAAATGCAGCATTCAATTAATTCCATGACTGGTTCTTTTTACTTTATAAACATTGTTTTCCTGTTTGTAAAGTCAGACTAAATACAAAAGCAAAGCTACAATGGATTACAAAGGATATTAAAAAAAAGCTGAAATAAAAATTGAATCCTGCGGTACAATTATAATAAAAAAAGAAATTATATTAACAAAAATAAATATAACATTTCTTCTTCATTATTGTAAGTCATTAAAGAAATGTACATTTCAAGCAAAAATACAAACAAATAATAAGAAGAAATTGACACTAGACCCCAGTACAAAGTTGGAGTACTGCGGCGTTAGAGACACTGCTTTAAACTGGATAAAAACAGTCGAAATCGCAAAACTTGACTCTAACCACGTAGCGGAAAACTACAGATCTGAGTTTAGGCAAAATCAGTTTAAAAAATAATGGGACCTCTTCTGTTCCTGATCTTTATTAATAATCTCGCGAATGTGACCAAGCATCGATGTATCCTATTCTCTGATGATATATCTGTAATAGGGACAACTGACCACAAAAATGACATTAATGAAACTATAATTCAAATAATGAATTGGCTTAGAAATAATAATTTAATTACTAATATTGACAAAACGATTTTAATTTACTTTAATAATATACAAAATTTGATATTAAATATAAATTATGAAGGACAAATACTTAAAAATACAATAACAACGAAATTCTTGGGTATAGAAATTGACCAAAACTTAGATTGGAAACAACAAGTCGAAAAAGTGTGCAATAAAATCAATAGTTATAAATTAACAAAAATAGCAGGAAAGACAGAAAAGAAAGAAAACAACCCTTACTACGTACTTCGCTTACGTTGAATCAGTTCTGGGATACGGACTCATCATATGGGGTAATAAATAAAGGCGTTAATTGCACAAAAAAGTGTGTCAGAGTAATATTCTTGAATATTTTGACACTTCCTTGTCTATATATTTTTGAAGCTGCGAAATTTATAAAAATAATATGCATTATTTCACACAAGCCAAAGACTTCTACAAACGTGGCGCTAAAAGTAGGAATAGGTTGGTTTCCGCTATAATTCCCAAGAGTGCGGGATTCTATCCCGCACTCTTAAAAAATTTATTGGATGTGTATATGTGTGTATTTATAAAATAAGATACCACAAGTAATTCAATACCTACCTTTCATTAAATTTAACTGGCTCAGTGTAAAGGCTTTTTACACTGTAAAGGAATATTTAAAATACGATACGTAACAGCAACTAGACTGATATGAATTTACTGGACCAATTGTGAAATGTTTATTAAGAATTACCTATTTATTGATTACTTGTTGACATTTTGTTATTTTAGATATTTTACTTATAAATATTATTATCTCGTTATTTTATAGTTGTAAGATTTGCATGCCATTAATAATGGCTGATTAAGCGAATGTTTAATTAATATGACCATCTTCAGTGTAACTTACCACTTAACCAAACGCAAATAAATATTTCATTTCATGTCATATATAAATATCTATTTGGCTCGTATATAATCTTTGTTGCTACATAACTCCCTCAGTTAGGTACAGTAAATGCATACAACACAAGCTGTGTCAGGTATGCGTTACAATGCCTTTTATGTTAGATAAATATATTTGACTGCCTCATTGTTACAGTGCAAAAATTCGGTCTGGTAGACATTATTATTATTTGCAAGCACGTAACATAACTCAGCAATTTCATCGTAACAAGATGAACGGTATAGGAATCGTTGAAATTGTTAATTGCAATTTTAAGTGCTGATTTGCCATTTGTTCGCCGGTGAAGGTAAACATCGTGAGGAAACCTGTACGTCTGAGAAATAATAAAAAAAATATATTTCGTAGACATGTGAAGTTCACTAAAACGCATTGGAGCAGCGCGTGAGAGGAGGCCTGTGCCCAGCCGTGGGACACTTGTAGGCTGTAACTTTAACTTTAACTATATAGCCCGAAGAACCGACAACCGATGAGGAAGAAAGGTTCTCGAGTTGCAGCCTCGTACCAGTAGGAGTAGTGTAGACCTTCCCCCGACTAGATGGAGTGATGACCTGGTAATAAATGCAGGAAGTCGACTGATGCAGATGACTCAGGACCGTAATCTCTGGTATTTCTTGGGGGAAGCCTATCAATGGCGAAATTGAAAAATGAAAAAATGGCAAATTCAGCAGTGGACCTGTGAAGGGATGTTATGATGATAAGGATAAAGATATATTATAAGAGATGGTTACGAGGGCGGCACTGAAAATTTCGGGAAGCAAGAAAGTGACACAACATTACTATTTATAAATGTATTTATTGCTTTTCGAAGTATCATCCGCGAAATTTGACACATTTTTCCATACGATGGAACCAATCATTGAAGCAACCATTCCATTCGGAAATTGGGGTCTCCAAAATGGCCGTTTTGTAGGCGTTCACAGCTTCTTCAGGTGATGAAAATCTCTGTCCACGCAATTTATTCTTTATTTTAGGGAAAGTGTAGAAATCATTAGGGCTTAGGTCGGGGCTGTAGCGCGGATGGTCTAATAATTCTATGTTTTCTTGCTCTAAAAACTCTATTGTTCTATGTGCGGTGTGAGAACTCGCATTGTCGTGATGGAGGATGATGCGGCGGTTGCAGTTCTCTTTAGGGAGTTCAGAAACGACCTGTGGCAAACAAATGCTACCATACCATTCTGCATTAACCATTCTTTGCCCCTCCAGAGGAATAGTCGTAACATGGGTTTTAGAGACAAATGTAGCCACCATTTTTTGCAACACTCCGCGAACGAACAATTTTTGTTGGCTTTAAGTCATTTTCGAACACCCAAACCC
Source organism: Parnassius apollo (assembly GCA_907164705.1). Classification (NCBI taxonomy): domain Eukaryota; kingdom Metazoa; phylum Arthropoda; class Insecta; order Lepidoptera; family Papilionidae; genus Parnassius; species Parnassius apollo. The sequence goes on from CAJQZP010001196.1 coordinate 8,597,761, forward strand.
GTGACTGGTTTTTTTGAGGTTATCGCTGAGGTTATCCGTAGAGCCTCGAACTGGAAAAGTCCGGGACTCGACGGGCTGCATCTGGTTGAAGGTTCAGCTCGTCAGTTTCAAGAGGCTCTCAACCAGAAGTCGCTCCCTAGTCTCTTCACTACTGTTATCACTCATTTGGTTCCTAAAGACCAGGTTACCACAGACCCGAGCAAATACCGCCCCATCACGTGTCTACCGACCATATACAAGACACTAACATCCATTTTTAGTGCGAGAATCGCTCGTCACTTGAACTCGACACTGAACTTAAATCAGGTGATGTCGCGTGCTCAAAGTGGATGTCAGAGCGGTGGTCGTGGAACCAAGGAACCACTCCTCATTGACGCGGTCATTGGCATAGTGGTGAAAGGCAACCGTCGGAACTTCTCCGCCGCCTGGTTGAGAGGCCATGGCTTTAGAGGGTCCTCGAGCTGTACAAGTTTGACTGTACAGTTAGAAACTTCCTCGAGCAATGTATGGGGCAGTGGAGTACGATCCTTTGTCACCTGGGTGAGTGGATGACGGCTGCGCAAAGCCACATAAGGATAAGAAGGGGTATCTTCCAGGGCGATTGTCCGAGTCCAATCTGGTTCTGCCTCTCTTTGAACCCTCTCAGTACATTACTAGAGAGCTCCGGGAGGGGATTTCAGTTTCGGAAAGGAGGTACAAAAGTGGCCCAGCTTTTCTATATGGATGACCTCAAGTTATTCGCCTCCAGTCGCTCCCATCTTATGGAATTGCTAAATATCACGTGTGAATTTAGCAGTTCTATTGGAATGGAGCTGGGAACGGATAAGTGTGCGGTCCTCCATATTGAAAGGGGAAGGGTTGCTAACTCTGAGGGCATAGACTTATCTATGCCCGTCAACTTAAGGACCCTTTCCTAGGCTGAAACATACCGATACCTGGGTATGTCACAGAACATCGGCATCGATGAGGCTGGTATGAAACAGTCTGTTTGCGACGTGTTTTATGCACGCTTGACCAAAGTGCTTAACGGCCTTTTGTCCGGTGTGAATCAGACACAAGCATATAACGGTTGGTCATGCCTGTACTCATGTATACCTTTGGCATACTTAGGTGGACTCAGACTGAACTTAATGCCCTGGATAGAAAATTCCTCACTACTATGACGTCCCATAGGATGCATCACCCGAGATCTTCGATTATGAGGCTGTACTTGCCGCGGAAATGTGGTGGGCGTGGCTTGTTAAGCGCGCTTACCATGAATAATCGCGTAGTGTGCAGCCTCCGTAACTACTTTCTGACGAGATCAGATGATCCATTCTATAGGGACGTCATTTGTTGTGATAAAGGGCTTACCCCTCTATCCTTGGCCAACGAGCAATGGCAAGAACCGGCAGTACAGAGCATTTCCGACCGGGAGACTGTATGGAAGGAGAAGGAGCTCCAAGGGAGGTTCTACAAGGCTCTACATGAACCTTTCGTAGACACAGTCGCCTCCCTCCACTGGCTACGTTTCGGTGACCTCTTCGGGGAAACGGAGGGTTTTGTCTGTGCGATACAAGATCAGGTTATTAAGACTAACAACCATCGGAGATACATCCTAAAGGATGGCACCGTCGACATCTGTCGAGCTTGTCGCCATCCCGGTGAGTCACTTAGGCATGTCATCTCCGGTTGTTCGGCGCTTTCTAACTCTGAGTACTTGCACAGGCACAAACTAGTAGCCAGAATTCTACACCAGGAGCTCGCTCTGAAATACGGTCTCGTGGACCGGTAACTGCCGTATTACAAGTACTTGCCGGATGCTGTGCTCGAAATGACCGCGCCAGGCTCTACTGGGACCGAGCCATCATCACAGAAAGGACTATTCTTGCGAATAAGCTTGATATTGTGCTGATGGACCGGGCACAGTCAAGAATATTTTTGGTCGACGTTACCATTCCGTATGACAAGAACCTCGTGAAAGCCGAAACAGATAAGCGAACAAAATATCTGGACCTGGCTCACGAGGTGACCGACATGTGGGGTGGGCTGTCGACCGAAATTATACCTGTACTCATTTCTGCAAACGGGCTAATCCCAGTCAGCCTCTCGGGTCATCTTAGGAGACTGGTACTCCGTGACGGACTGCTCCGGGCTCAAATGCAGAAAGCGGTGCTCCTCGGTACTGCCCGCATTGTCCGCCGGTTTCTTTCCCTTTCCCTCTAACCCTCGGCCGTTTGGTCTCCCTTGCCGAGGGCTTCCATCTGGTCGGGCTTTTATTTATTTATGTATTTTTATGTATTTATTTTATTTTATTGTTATTTATGTATATTTATCATTTTCGTTCGCAATTATATATTTATGGAACCCAACCAGATGAGAAAACTATATAGATACCCCGAGATAATAATAATAATTCATTTATTGCATTACTGTGTACAAGTTAAAGAGGACATATTCGTTTTTTATGTGTTAGCTAAGAATTCTTTTCTAGGTGAACCGATATTGATGAGTCTTTTTTTATTTAAAAGCTGGTGCTTTTTATGTGGTCCCATATAATTTTAATTAAGATCTAACCAGTAGTTTTTGAGTTATTCCTAATAATGGGTATTTAATTGACTTTGACTACATTGATGATGTTCTCGTATTATTTTTAGGAAGTCGGTTGTACAAAGTTTTTAATTTTACCACTTGTTTTGTTTATTAACCTTTTGTGTATTTATAAACCTCTATAAACCCATGACATATGTTCTAAAAATATGTAGGTATCAAAAAAAAAATTAAATTGAAACAGCAGAAAACTAGAAGCTTTATTATTCATAAAATTAATTATGCGTGAAATGTCAGTAGCAAGTGTCCCACCCTCGAACAATGCAGTGCTACTTTACCGGCATATTTTATACTGCTTATGTGCATTCTACTACATTTATAAACGTAGGAAGGGATACTTCCACAAAGGAAATGTCAGGATTTTTTTTAATTCGTAATTATATACAATCTATCTATTATCTATTACATTTAAAATGTAAATTAGAGATGTCTGTACATTTTATATTTTTGTAACAAAATTGATTGAGAGGGAGACTAAAGACAAGTAACTGAATACATTTCTATCATTTTTAGAATTTTCTGTCTGTCTATTTGTTTGTTTGTTAACCTATCATATATAAAGTACTGATATACATCAAAATAATCGTAAGGAAAATTGTGAAGCATATTTTCGTTTCATTAAAATCGGTTCATCCTATCAAAAGTTATGATTCATATTCTGAAGTATGGGTACGAAATACAGGTAAAAATTTGTTCAATAGTGACGTTGAGTAATCAAGGACATTTTTGTAATTAAATAATGTAAAATAGTGCTCTATAATGATATAATTCTATCTAAGCGCAGTAAACAAAAATAATAAAGAATTACGTTATAAATATTTATAAAAAATATATAAATCCTAATATCTTAGTTTAAAAAATAGATTAGTTAACCAATGTCATCGATAGATGGTATTGTGCAATTTATTTAATTTTAAAGTATGCTTATATTTTTTTTCTCAACCGCCGAGTACCCACAACATGGTAAATCAAATTTTGAAAAAACTATTAACATTTTTTTGGTTTCGGCAAGGATCATATCAATCATATGCTGCTTGGCAGTAAATATATTATACTTCCCTTTTGCACTTTCAAAAATTTTAAAATTTTTGTTGTCGTAAAATTGAAAAATTACGTTACCCGATTTTGAGTTTTTTTATTCCTACCCGTTCTTTTCCAAATATCATATAATTTTTATTTTACTGTAATAATAAATTAACTACTATAATTTTATATAGATGACGCCATAAGTATTTTCAAGCACCATATTGTTTGTACATATCTCGTTAATAATGATTAACGAGATATGTAGCACGCATAATATATAAATAATTAATTTGCTTGCTGCTTTTAACGCAACGTTTGTATGTGACCAGCAAATATGTTTCTCACTTTTATCCAATAACAGTTACAGTATTTGAAAGTCCACAGTCCACTACTTAACATAGACCTCCCCATTGATTGCCACATATTTGGCGTCATTGATTTATAATAACTCAATATTTGGCATAGTTTCTACGATCTATCACGCACGCTTTACCAGATTAAGGAACCGAAGAAGTGGGTTATAATAACACCGTTAAAGCTCGTTAATCGGTTCAAATATTTGGGTAATTGGGTCACGGATACGTTAAATGATGATATTGATATAGAGAGGAAACGAAAAGCACTGTGTGTGCGTGGCAATATGTTGGCTCGTAGATTTGCACGTTGTAGTAAGCAAGTTAAACTGACGCTTTTTAAAGCGTATTGTCAGTCATTCTACATGTGCGGTCTACGGGGCGAGCGTACAGTTCTCTGCGTGTTCAATACAACAATGCGTTTAGGGTGTTGTTTGGATTGCCGCGTTTTTGCAGTTCATCGGCTATGTTGGTCGAGACACAAACTGATTGCTTTTATACCATCACCCTCAAGAGAAGCGCCTCGCTTTTAAGACGTGTGTGCCAAACTTCGAACAGCATTCTGGGCGCATTGTCAAATAGGTGGGATTCTCCATTGCTACGGCACTGGATGTGTCTGCATGCGTCGGACAAAATAAATTAAATTAAATTAATAACGTTATTAAATGTTACTAACACTAGAATTAGTTTAAATTGTTTACTAACACCTATGGATGAAGAATCCGAAATAAATGTTTTTGATTTGATTTGATTTACACTCACCATACGAAACACAGCGGCATTGCTATTTTTCGCTAGTAATGTGTATATAAGTGTCTGTCATAAGCAATTTGAAATCAAGGAAATCGTAGACATAATTCTTGAAATGATGATTGACGACATTTAAAGTTAGGTTGTAGCAACAAAAATATTATTTGCGTCTACTACGCGGAAAAAGTCGCGGGCTAAAAGCTCAAAGATGGACATGGGCTGTATTTTTCAAAATTATGTCGTATTCCGACCGCCCCGTAGGCGAAGCTGCGAGCAGAAGCTAATTTCAAAATAAATCTATTAATGATTTAAAAAATTAATTCATTCATCAATTACAATATCCCTGTCAGAAGTCCACTGCCGAACACAAACCTCCCCCATAAATAACATTATAGGAGGGATTTTGCCATAGTTGCCATGCTTGGGCAGGTGTGATGGTCAGCTCCGTCTCCAGTTTCAGCTTTCCCTGTCTTCTCTTGCGACACTCACTGGATGATATGTGGTGAATTCTCTTACGCCGCCACAAACAACTGCAAACAACACAAACTGCGTAATTTAATAATTTTAAAGAGCATCAAATAAATTAAAAACTGCAAGTACTATGGCTGTATTCAGATAATAACTACCTAAAAACTTTTAGTACATTCGCTAGTATGATAACCACAGCTTAAATAAGGAAAATCTATTAATATCTAGATTGCATGTTTCTACAAAGACACGCGATTGCGCCATTTTAATTTGATATTTGCCGACTAAGCAATAGGCTTACTCCCAGACCAGGGTTATGTTTTTTTAGATATGTAAATATGTTTCCCCATCCCTGTGATGTAATGTTGCCCAAAATCGTTCTGGGTCTTGCAGTCTTGGTCTTCTTCTTGAATTTATGCATGACCAAGACGAAGACCAAGACCGCCTAACTTTAGCTAACAAGACCAAAGCCAAGACCGAGACCAAGACCAAGACCAAGACTGACCGTGCAAGATTTGAGCAAGAACAAGACTAAGCCTGCGAGACTTGCGTCTTGCAGTTAGGGCTGAGTGTCGTTTCAGGGAATATAAGAGTTCGGGTATACGCTTAGGGACTCTATGAGATGCAAAAAATATATTTAAAAAAATTGGAAAATTGGACTTATGCGCATTACGAACAATACCATAAACATACATAGCGAATGAAAATATCCACTAAAAGAAAACAGAGTACATCCCTAGTTTTAAACCATCGGCACTTTGATAGTGCGCGGTGCTTTCGACATCATCAAAAGTCGGATACTGACCTGTCAAAGGAATTTTGCAGCTATTCGGAAGTACAAGGTCAAGATGCACGCGCCGGCGGCTTCTATTGATATCGCATACAATCGTTGCCGCCGCGCCGCACGCACATCCTTTGACACTGTTTGATTGCCGCCACAGAGTATATTTTCCAAAGAATAAAATAAGTTGTCGGGTGCTCAGAATGAACGCGAATACATTATGCTGATCTCGCAAGGAATATTGTTATTATATACAAGTCAAGGATAGGCAGATATCATAATAATTTATTCTAGTAAGTAATTATTATAATATTAGGTAACTATATAGGTTTATAATAATTACTTACTTTTATTATTATTATATGGGGTATCTAGATAGTTTTCTCATCTGGTTGGGTTCTATAAGGATATAATTATAAATTAAAATGAAAAGATAAATTTACATAAATATCAATAAAATAAAATAAATACAAAAAATACATAAATAAATAAAGGTCCAACCAAATGGAAGCCCTCGGCAGGGGAGACCAAACGGCCAAGGGTTAGGAGGAAAGGGAAAGAAACCGACGGACGATGCGGGCGGTATCGAGGAGCACCGCCTTCTGAATTTGAGCCCGGAGCGTTCCGTCAAGGAGTTCCAGTAGCCTCAGATGACCCGAGAGGCTGACTGGGCTTATCCCATTCGCAGAGACGACCGCAGGAATAATTTCGGCCGGCAGACCACTCCACATGTCGATCACCTCGTAAGGCAGGTCCAGATATTTTGTTCGCTTACTTGTTTCGGCTTTCACGAGGTTCTCGTCATACGGAACGGTAATGTCGACCAAAAATATCCTTGACTGTGCTCGGTCCATTAGCACAATATCAAGCTTATTCGCAAAAATAGTCCTGTTTGCGATTATGGCCCGGTCCCAGTAGTTATTACAGTTATTGTATAACTCTCTATTCCATTTCATATAAATTGAGTGGTTGCGCCGAAGTACAACATCCTTTAATTCGTCGTTGTATTTTTTGTTAAATTAACCGGTAGAACCTCTCCTCATTTCCGCTCCCTTCCCGCACGGGCCTGCCTAAGGGGGGCGGGGCTACATTAGTGGCTTCATTTTGTTCCTCCAATTGAAGGCGCGCTCGCCAAAAGTGAAAGGACGTGCGCTGCCGCCGTCAAGCGAGTGCAGTAGCACAGTGGCAGTCGAGCTACAGACAGTACAGTACAAAATTTTGACGTGGCCGGAAGTCGACCCCAGTGGCAGCGCAATTTTGTCGTGCACAAGGGCATTGATTTATATATTACACTAGATCAGTAATAACCGCGCCAAAGCGTTGCCACTGCACATATGGCCACAGCCATATGCCTAGCTGACGTCAGTTCAGTGTTCAATGTGACGCCGACAAAGTTGAGCCGCGATAAAAAATTCGTAGTGAAAGAATGCTATTCAAGGTCACAAAAACGTAATAAATCAAGCGGAATCACTTTCAACACATAATTTTTAGTTCTTGTTTTCATATAAACATAAAAAACCTCAAATAATTTAATAAAATTATCGAATATTGCCATTTAAGTTCAATGTTGCCACTTTTCCGCATTTTTGATTATCCTACATTAATGGGAGACTATATATAATTAATGGAGTAAGTTAATTTGTTTCCTCTAATTTTAAATATTTTAGAAATTATAATAAAAACTACCTTTTAACTATCATATAAAATAATAAATTATTCTTATTTTAGTTTATTCATGAATTATCTATTAAATATATTTTATTACCTACATTATATTAATAATTTTATATTAATTATAGTTTCATATAAGTTTTATATTAATTATATTTTATTACCTATTTTATATTGTTTGATTTATTAGTACAATAAAATACTTATAAAAATATGTTTTATTTCATCATTATGTTTACTATTCATCCGATAAGCTTTATATCCTTTTTTTCTAAGGGGACGCAATAAAGATTTTTAAAATAAACTATACTTTTTTAATATAAAAACAATTAACTGCAGTTTAAAAAAACTCATTTTTGTTGCGCATTTTAGGTAAAATTTCATATAGTAAGCCACACCAACCCGCCATTGCATGTTTGTGTGTCTATCTTTATCTAATCTTAGCGACGATAATGTTTTCGCAACTTGTGCAAGTGAGATAGATATATGTTTATTTAAAATTGTTATTAATTTCAAAACTACGTCGTCGCGTTTAGATAGTGGTTACACTTTTTTCGACGGGCGGTAATGTGGTTTGCTCCTCTAGTGTTGTATAACTCAATGCACAAGGGCAATACAAACAACTCGTCGTGACCGCTCGCTCAGTGCAGTTTTCGTCGCGCACCATCAGTTGCAACACAGTTACCCCAGCAGTTACACAGCAGATACCCCAGGTAAGCCTATTCCTTAAATATTGAACTGTTTCTATTTGTTGTTCCCTCTCCGTAGCAGCTCACGTTTCCATCGTGCCGGCTAACGTAGTAAATCGAATTGACAGCAAGTATATTTGTCCAAAGACTGCCATGTGCCGCGTCCGCCATTTTGTTTTGGTTCATAACGAGCAACGCTGATACAGCCCACCATTTGATTCAACCCGCAATACCTTTCGTCATTCGCGCACCCATAATTTTGTGGTCATTATTCCTGGAACCGAACCGGGAACCCTGTGGCCCAACTTTATTTGTGACACTTCGATTCGAATTTAAATTAGCAACCAATATCTCAACCAGTGACCGTCTATCAATCTCTTTCTAGACAGATAATGTTTTTTAAAATACAGTCAAGTTGATTTCATTAACAGCCTGGTCACGAGACATTCGCCGTAGCGAAAATTCGCGCGGCGCGAATGGCGAGGCGTCTAGCGAATAAAACAAATGTATAGAAATGTATGGATCAAGCCATTTTTTTGCGCGGTCGACTGGCGGCGCGGCGGGCGACTGAAACAAATGTATGAATCAGTACGATGCAAGCCACGGAGTCGGGCGACAGACGTGGCAAAAACCGGCGAATAGTATAGGGAACAAAATATTTTAGTTGTTTTCGCCGAGAAAAATGTCGGGCCGACAAAAACAACTTAAAATTCTATCCGCATTGACTTTTATCTCCACTTCAGGTTGAATATTATCAAGAATATAATCGCAGGTTTCGACACTCATTCTGGTATTTACTCGAAATTTTTTTCTAGGTGGTATTCATTCTATTTGTTGTGGAATTCTCCATTTATAACCCGATTCCTATTAAAATCATGTACTCCGCAATCTCTTCCAAATATTATGTCTTGAATCAATAAATAATTTCTTTCTAAGCAATATCGAGATAACTTTGATAAAGACTCACGGCCTATCTGGTCGCGGCGGCAAACGTGAATGCCCGTGGCCCTCAAATCGCGCCGCGCGAATTGTCGCCTCGCCTGTCGCTTCACCGTTCGCGCCGCCGTTCCCAGTGGCCAGGCCGTAATTTTTTTATATGTTTTAACCAGGTTTAAGCACATGTAAACTTATAAAATGTAAACGTTTATTAAGAAACAGACTGACTCTCGTGGCCGTAGGACACGGTAGATAACTCTGTTAGAGCATCGGCACGAATCGCTTAGGCCGTGAGTTCAAACCCCACCCGAAGTCAGTTGATTTTTGGAATTTCTCATTCGATGTTTAGACATTTATTAATTTGGTTAGTTTTACTATGGCTATAGTACGGTATTTACTATTTTTAACAGTGGTAGAGCCACGCGGCAGCTTTGCTGTTGCACGTATGGGCCGGCTCAAACCGGGGTGGTACCACGACCTCACAGAATACCGGCGTGAAGTGGAAGCTCAGCTTCCGCGGTTCGTCTGGTGACCTAATTCTCCCCCCCTAAACATGGTAGCGGAATTAAGTGAAAATCTACCCCAAGAGGTACCAGCAACCCTGGAGAATCCCTCGCTGAGCATCCACGAATAAGTTACTCCACTCCTGAGAGTGGGTGCTCAGGTTGCCGCGCGGAAACTGGAACACTCCTTTGTGCCTCGGGCTGGAGTTTGCGTATACTTCAGAGAGGACATCTGTTCTCGACACCTCGGCAGTCTTTAACGTTCGGACGCGTCCATCTTTTAGCTACGCGTAGACAGCGACGACCCAAAGCGGTAATGCCGACACAGACCAACTCTTCGACCACGTCCAAATGGCTACAGATTCGTTGCTACAGCAGATCACCTCCGCAGAAATCGTGAACGTGTTTTTTCCGTAGATTTGGGTTATTTCGGTCACTCTGGTTCTACTGCGAATATCCTCATTTCTAAGTTTATCACGCAGAGAAACTCCGAGCATAGCCCTCCCCATAGCTCGCTGAGCGACTTTGAGCGTCCTGTTACGGCCAGCAGTGAAGGACCACGTCTCAGTTTTATAGGTCATCACTGGCAACACGCACTGGTTGTAAAATTTCGTTTTCAGTTTTTGAGGTACACCTGACGAGAAGACGTAACGTACTTTCCCGAACGCTGCCCAGCCGAGTTGAATCCGTCGATTGACCTCTCGGTCGAAGTTGGACTTACCACGTGTAGTTCGAGTATAAAAGAAAATTTTCCTAAGTTATGGAGGGTGTGCATGTATATGCTTGATGTGCATGATAGCTTGTATGGATGCGCTGCCGGAGACGCATACCCAAGGACGTACATATAATGTATGTGGTGGTCGGAAGCCCGACTGGTTGAAGTAGTGTAGCACAATGACTAGTCCCATATATTAAAGACATATAATAATAAGGTCTACGATACAAAAACATTACTATAGAAGGTCTCTATGAAGTATTAGTATTACAATAGTAGAATTGCGGGTTGAACTCCCATATATTAAAGACATATAATAGTATGTTCTATGATACAAAAACATTATTATAGAAAGGTCTCTATGATGAATTAGCAGTACAATAGTAGAGTTGTGTGTTGAAGTCCCATATATGAAAGACATATAATAGTAAGGTCTATGAAATAAAACCAATATGTGGAAGGTCTCAAATAAGTAAAAGCATTATATTAATAGAAATGGGACTTGAGAAGGATTATTATAGTGGTGTGTATGCATGCTTCTTCACGAGCAACTGAGACCAAGGTAAACTTGGACTCGCTAATCGATGTGTCCTAGACCTATCATCTTAGTGCCGGTGGTAAGCGGGATTGTTGTAGTAATACGTGGACATCGCACACCCATACCGTTTGTGGGCAGCGTCGTAGCATATAGCGATGCGTTGTCTATCTTTCGGATTGGGATGTGTTTCGTAGCACTTTTAAGTGTAACAAGCATACTCAACTTCATGTCGTAGTTCATTAGCGCTATGATACGGGGAGTTTTGTTCACTGGTGTCTCAGTAGCGTGCTACTATGATACGTTGGTGCAGTTTTTAGTTAACATAGTGCTTTGGTAAGCGGGTTTGTTGTAGTAATACGGCTTTCCCGTGGACATCGCACACCCATACACTTTGTGGGCGGCTTCGTAGCGTATAGCGATTCATTGTCTATCTTCCGGATTGGGATATGTTTGGTAGCATTTTTAAGTGTTACAAGCATACTCTACGTCAAGTCGTAGTGCATAAGCACTATGATACGTGGAGTTTTGTTCACTAGCGTCTTAGTAACATTCTACTATGATACGTTGGTGTTATTTTTTAGTTAACAACAATACAAATTTTGTTACCAAAGTCGATAGGGATCACGTGGGTGCGTTGTGAGGGAGCGCCATCCGTATGATAGTTGCGTTGATGCTTACTGCTACCTGCGGTATTGCGTCTCGTGATGGATCTGCGGATGTGCTGCGCCTGATTCGACGAATTCTTGTAGTTCTGGTAGATGGAGATATGCGGGTGGTGATGTCTGCTGGGATGTATGACGGACCTTGGGATGGTGTAAGCCCGAAGATAGTCGTATTGATGCTTGTTGCGTTCTGCAGCATTGCGTCCCTGCGATGGTTGTTTGATGGGACGCTATTCTCAAAGGCGCTCTCTACGTTTTGGTTTGACTCACACCTAAGTAACTTTGCTCAAGTCGGGTCCCTTCATTACGGGGCTGCAGACTGTCTGACCTCCATGGTGTTTTATATAACAACATAATAATATATCTCTGTGTGATTACTACCTTTGAATGATTGAAAGCAACTTGATGGTGAGTGAGCAAACATGATCGAAAATGCATTTACTCAACATCAGTTACACAAACCTGCTGGCTATATCTGCTGTTGTATTGGTTGGTGGAGCATATGTGTCAACCTCATGCGGGTGGTAGCTGGAGGCAAGATCTAAGAACTCTCAAGGCTGTGGCCGAAAGCCGCACAAAGTGGGACCCCATTCCCTTGAGGTGATTGGTAGACTCATGACACGCTCTGCAGCTAGTAGCCGTGCTGATCATGCAATTTGTGGTGATACCATACACTTACATCACGTCCGCAGGAGCGGCGGTCTGGCAGGTGGTGGCGCTCATGGAGGGTTTACGGCCAGTGTGTCTATATGCCTAAACCGTGTGACTTACCACCGGCGATTATTTCGGACCGATACGACCTAGGGACCTAGGGACAAGAAAAGAGCTTACTCCTTTCTAAAGGGCCGGCAACGCACCTGTAGTCACTTAACATGAGGCGAACCGTATGCTAGTTTGCTCCCACTTCTATAAAAATATATATGTTAATTCAAACTCAAAATGTACCTACTCTGTTGAGTTGTTCCAAGATCTAAAGTAACGTTTAATAAATAGCAAAAGGCTTATAGGTAATTACGAGAGTTGCGAGACTGAGACTGTTGGTTAAGAGAAGGTTGATAACCGCTATAAGTAGCCACTTTTGGCGGTAATTAACGATTCTCTTAATTTATCAAATGCAAAATAACGAAAATTGATTCCAATAACAAGTAATTTATTAATCAAGTTAATTTTAGATATTTTTAAATTTGATCTGACTTAGGAGTAAAGAAATAAAATGATGGGTGGTGCTCTTAAGTATAACTAAGTATGCTTTTTTGCAATATCTGTAAAGGTTGCTGAGTGTTGAGCACTATGTATAATTTAAAATACAATTGTACATTCATTATTATTATTTATTTTTGTATGTACCTAGTGCTAAGTTAGTAAAGTTATGCCTTGTAAGCAAATTTCACATTTTAATATAAAATAAACTTCCTGTGGGTTTCATGCGCCATTTCTTCAAATAGATGCATGTTTTTTCCGAATCAGTGGTATTCCGTTGAATAAAATATTTAAACTTTAAATTAAAATAATAAAAAGGGGGAGTGGGAGACGGTGAATAATGGGCAGCCCCGAGCGGCGAAAACCCACGCTACGACACTGAATACAACGCTTGGAAAACATAATAAGATGCTTACATGAAGCGCATTCTAATCTTTAAGTTTCATTTTGTAGGTTAAACAACAAAAAAAATAAAAAAATTGTTAATAAATTAAAAACTTGTTTAATTGGAGTTCACTAGACGTGTTATATCTCTCCAGTCAAAAATTTCGAACAAAATCTACCTTTATAAAGTATACATACATACCTTACTGCTGGGCTAATGACTCCTTTCTTTTCTATAGTTACCATCACTAAAATTGTCTATAGTAGTCTATAAAAATGCTTTAAAAAAACGTCTAGAACCTTGTAAAGGAGAGATGATGACTTTCAAATAACTATCTTTTTTATCCTGTAGGAAATGTCGTATGCATAAAGAGTTTGGTTACATGAGGTTTTGTTCTGTTTTTAAGACTCTCTATGCTAGTAATTAGTCTAAGATCAGTAAGAAAACAATAGGTACTAAAATCTTGTTCCAGATATTGTTCCAGATATCAAATTGATTCTAAATCAAACTTTTTAAGTTCCATTGCTGAACACTTCGGCCGCAGCAGGTCTTCCCTTAGTTGGTATCCGAAATTAATATTTATTGAAAACGTTCATCAATATTATTTAAACGCTGAATTTTAATGAACCATAGGTAAAACGAGTATATCGATAAGGCTGTTCTTCTGAGAGGGTTAGCTTCATTTACCGCGGCTCTTAATCCAAAAGTTTTTTTAATCATAATGATAAATAAATAAAACGAAGTTTACTAAATAATATAAACGCTGAGGTGATTCTGCCAATTTATTTACAATATGTTCTCGAAATCAAATATCAAAATAAGAGTAACAAACGAGCACGTGGTCCACCTGATATTGAGTGGATACAGGGGTCATTTATATATATATATATATATATATATATATATATATATATATATATATATATATATATATATATATAAATATATATATATATATATATATTCCAGTATAACTTTGTTATATTTTTTAATGACAAATGACCTTTTTTTGTCGGGTTCGCCCTCATAAATTCTTAGTAGGCGTATGTGTACCATTGTCGAGCGGGCGGCGCGCGGTTGTATTAATCACATGTGTATCCTTATCGAGCGTACGGGCCTGTACGTTTTACTATTTATTAACAGCAATCGTTTTTGGCCCACGCTACTGTGCCTGCTTCAATTTTATTGGTGTTACTGTTAGCCTTCGAACTTATTCGATATACAGAAGACTGTCACTTTTCCCGGAATGTAACAACAGATCCATGTTTCATCTCCTGTTACAATGTTACAGCATAAGAACCTCAGCAACTCGAGCCTGTTTTAGGGTGAGTTCATGAGGAATCCAGCAGCAGTAAAGTTTACTAACTTTTAATTGTGGGTGTAAAAAGGTTTAAATTTAGCTAATACCGACACCCAAATGTCCTCGAATCATCTCATGGTTGATGTCAGTCAAGCCAATCCATTCATATGGCAGCCATAATGCATTGCCAGCAGCCAAGGCTCTATCATGTAGGTACATATGACCAGAAAATACGTGATGACCAAAACTTAATCATCATGTAATATCATGTTTAGCCTATGCGCTTGAACTACTTTAGTATGTAGTGATTTTATTATTACAGTATATATTCTATACATTATTTTATTTGCTGATGACTACGTTAGAGAATCCATTTTACCCTTTCGTTACGTAGATGTCAGTAAAAGCTAACTATGGAAAATGTCAGAAAAAACTCATTTCCTCCTATAGGAGTAGCTAAAAACGAGCACCGAGGACATGACTCGTAATGAAATCACCGTGTATTCATTTTTACAAGAGAAAAAAATAATCAGTCTAGTAAAGTCTGGGCCCTTGTTTTAATCGCCAATCCACCTAGCTTGGCGATATTCTTATAACTTTTAAACTTCTCTTAACTAGAAAGGTTCATATTCAGCATACAGCTTGAAATAAGGGACCTTTAATAAACTGCCTTTTATTACCTAAAGAAATTAAATTAGAATTTGTTAACCAGTTAATTTAACGCACTAATTTAATTAAACACTTTAAACTTTCTAACAAGCTGTATAAGTTACTAAATATGTGCTACTTCGACGGTTCAAAATTAGGCAGTTAAAATTATAAAAATTGAATAAACTGCGCTATACTTACAGGCAAAAAAGTACACAAACAGAAGTAGATGGTACCGTAGAATCATCTTCTTGATCTTCCTCATTATTTATTCATAAAGTTCGTCGCAGAACATGGGCTTCTCTCATTAATTGCCACATGAGGAGGATGTTCAGCAGCGTAGGATGGGTTTTACCAACCCCATGCATAATTTTTGTACCTAAGTGTAAAATGATATGAAGTTTTCTTGCAGACTATTTTCTAATGAAGAAAAAAAGACAAATAAATATAAAGTAAGCTTTTTTCTCTTGACAAGTGTGTACGCGCAGATTATCTCTATTTTATGAAAAGGGAATGCCCACGCTCCATACTGTTTTGGATCCAAAACAAAACTAACTTAATATTATATCATTTACGTACCACGTTGGTTGAATACTCAAAGGAAAATGGTCACCATTGTTTAAGAAAAGTAGAAATGATAAACATGTAGTCAACCTATGTGCCGTGACTTTGAACTGTCATAGGTACCTGTTTCACGCTGGTATTCTGTGAGAGCGTGGTCCTTCCCCGGTCGAGCCGACCCATTCATGCTAATATAACTTCATCTTAATATATTTACTTAGTATATACGAGATGGTTATACCAGCATTTCTCATAGTCGTCTCTTACAACCCTTACGTGACGATGACGGCATAATATAGGAAGGATTTAAGATTAAAATGTCCAAAAAATTTTTACTATCAATTTATTAGTAGTAAGCTCTGTGAACTTTCTTTTCTATTCTGTTTCTAGGTAAGCCTAAGTAATGATTACGAGTTACGACTTGCGTCACAGGAATGTTAATATTTTGTGATAGAATCGGCCAAACCTAGATTTATACAGGCTAAACTATACCAGTGATAAGCTTTTCCATAATTTAAATCTCGAATAGAGATGAAACGAATATCCGGTATTCGGACTATTCAGTATATATTAATATCCGGCCGGATACCGGATAACAAACAGCTATCCGGTCGAATTTAAAAAACACACAAGTAATCACAACATTTTCATTTTAAAACTTACAAAATTAGTACTCGTACTGAGCTAAGGCACAGAATGAATAATAGTACTACGTAGCTAAGAGCAAATTATGGTGAATAAATTATACTAATTTCTCTGCATTGAAAGGTAACAAGCGGTTTCATCCGTCTTCATAAACAAGGCCAGCTTCAGAAAAATTACTTTCGCTGTACACACTGCTGCAGGGTGCTGAAAGATAGATTTTGGCAAACTTTGATAAATTTGGGTATTGTGTAGCAATAACTGCCCACCAAATATAAAGGTCACGATCGCGAACTGTTTGCACTGACTCTACTTTTCGCTTCTTGATGCACCAAACGGCAATGTCCGGCGGAATATCCGGCGGCTGGATATTCGGCTATAATATCCGGTATCCGGCCAAACAGCTATCCGTTTCATCTCTAATCTCGAGTCTCGGTAAAGACGTTTATTCATGCAATCTAACGCTTGGAATAACTATGTACGTGAGTATAAACTTGGTATAAATATATATGTACGAGTGCAAATATATATATATATATATATATATATATATATATATATATATATATATATATATGAGTATAAATTATAGGACGATGGCGAAGATAATGTTATGATCACTCGCTTTTTGTATAATAAATATAAAACAGCTGTAGATAGCTCTTTTAGTCCCCGAGGGTGGATTCAAAAAAGCTACCAATACCGATTAACTATAACACTATAACAGGGATAGGTTATACCACGATTTAATTTTCGAGTAATTTTGTCTCGTTTTCCGTGCAATCTACAGTATTGATTGTAATAACTATACGCTAGTAGCAGAGTGAATGATGAAGAAATATTCTGTTTATTCCGTGCGAAAGATGATTTAGTAACTATTCCCGAATAGGATCACTTTTCTTTAGAATCGCAAATGGTAAATCGTACAATTAATAAATAAATTTACTCTCATTTGATAGAAACCACACATGGGACAGAACTTGTATGTTTTATCCTGCTAATAAAATCACTTATTATTCCCATCATTCATTCTTTCACCAACTGTAGAGCAATACCCAGTATTCATTATTACGTTTGTGAGGGAAAAACGCAAACGAAGTTACCTGAAAGTAAGACCAAAGAGTAAAATTATTCGAGGGTAAATTAGTTGTATATGGTATTTGGTCGAATCCACCCTCAATAAATTGAAACTGCTAGTTTGGTATGACTAAAATAGCTGTCAACAAGTTTCAATGTCAAAAAATTTATTCACTGTGTTTGTTTTTTATTGTGATAATTAATTCGGCGTTTTGAAATGTGAAATTATTGAAGATGAAAGCAAAATATAATAATATACCTGATGAAATGAGCTTGAAATTTACACTGACGGTAATACCAGCAAAGTTACATAACAGCCTTATTCAAAATTACAAAAATGCCAAAACTAGTGGAACCTCCATACAAACATAAAGACCCATTTACAGCAGTAGGCCAATAGGGGTTGGTGAATTGAAGAATTGCGACATCGCAATCACTTACGTACGTTACCCTTTACTTAACAAATTAACATTGTCATAAATATGGTAACAGTAAGTGGTAACTAATAACTTTAAATAACAAAATTAATAATTCTAACAAAAACAACGTAAACAGCACACAACATTTTCATTAACAATTATTGGCTTAAAGACATAAGTTCACCATGAGATCCATGGAGGTTGATTCATTTTGCTTATGGGTACATGAGTCATATTAATTGGTAAATTAATTAGAGCATAGCTTCTATGTAACTTTCTTAAGGTTCTGAGTATTGTTGCACCGCTACGACCAAGAAGGAAAGCTGCTGGAATGTTCACGTCTAAGTCCATTCTGTAATAATAGGAAGACAATGTAATTAAAGCCTCAAACCATATCGTTACAGCCTATCAGTCCTCTGCAGGACAAAGGCCTCCCCCGTAGATTACTTTATAGTAAAGTAGTAAAGTAAAGTTACAGCCTATATAAGTCCCACAGCTGGGCACAGGCCTCCCCTCATTTCTGAGGGTTTTTAGGGCAAGGAAGTGTCCGCCGCGCTGCCCCAATGCGTGTTGGCGAACTTCACATGTCTTCTAAATATTTTTTTTCTTATTCCTCAGACATGCAGGTTTCCTCACGATGTTTTCCTTCATCGCCGAGCACGTCAATCAGCCCTTAAAATTGCAATTAACAATTTCGGGTTATTCGCGTTCTATTATATTTACAGCGAGCGTTAACCATTATTAGATTACCTTATAGGGGAGGGGTATTTACTATAGTTGCCACGCTTGGCAGGCAGGTTGGCAACCGCATTTTTTAAGTTGTTATAAGGAACATGTTGCTGTCCATCCTGTTCTGGTTTTTTTCCTTCTGTCGCCTCTTACGACACCCACGTGGGACGATGTAGTGTAGTCGATATTTTACACGGTACCACAAGCCTTAATCATTTTTTCATAAGGGTGACAAACGAGCACACAGTCCACCTGATGGTAAGTGGTTGCTGTGGCTCCTACATCTATTCTCGATTACGAATCAAAATACAGATACGTTGTCACCTGTAAGGACTAAGATGGAATGCCTCGTTTCCAGTGAAAAGGGTCTCCAGTTCTCAACACTCACCATACAAAACACAGCGGCATTAAGCTGCTATTTTACGCTGGTATTCTGTGAAAGCGTGGACCTTTCTCAGTCGAGCCGACCCATTCGTGCTACAACACTTTTTCACAACTTTTTCACACCTAATTGTTCATGCAAGATTATTTGTATTTGACTCATGCCAATGTCTAAAGTTGCCTGAATTTCGCGGTATGTCACATGTAGATCTTCCTCAATCATCTTACGCACAGCATCAACGTTTTCTTGCAGTTGCAGCACTACTGCAGTTTTTGGACGACCTTGACGGGGACGGGGAATGCGGTCCTTAAGGAGTATGTTAGGGCTGAATCTGAACGACAGGGTAAGAAATTGTGTAATAAGAGAAGAGTGTGGTTTGCAAGATGATGTTGTGACCAGGATTAAGAAAGGAATGCTTCGGTGGTTTATTCATGTGGAAAGAAGGAAAGATGAAAGAAAATTTATGTTCAGAAGTGAATGGCAGAGTCGGAAAGGGACGTCCTAGGCGAAAATTTATCGACCAAATTGGCGATTTATTGAAAACGATGAAGTATGGATGTGAAGGAGGCGCGAGAGGTGTCAGGATCGTGCCAAATGGAAGTCTGTAATCTCTGCCTACCCCTCTGGGTGACAGGCGTTTGTGTTTATGTTATGTTATGTTGACGGGGATCATCACTGAGCTTGACACGTCCACGTTGAAATTCAGCAAACCAGCGATAAATTGTGGTTTTGGATGGGGCTTCATCACCAAATGCAGAAATCATCCGGTTAACACACTGTTTTTGTGTTAAACCCAAAGACATTTAAATAGGTAGTAGTAATAGACCGGACATCAGTAACAAAATTGTCGTCTGTAACTTTTGTCCTATAGGATATATCTCCGATTTTTGTCATTTAGTCTAAGTAACATCGTCAAAAGGTCACGACGCATTCATTTTATAAATTTAAAAATATTTTTAAAGAAAATATGCCTGGTTGTGCATTAAAGTATTGTAAATCACGATATGGAGCAAAACATGAACGTGATTTCGGTTTATTATCGTAAGAATAATGTGTATTTACCAAATAATCTTTAACTTTTATTATTTCTAGTAGATTGTTCGAGAAGAAAAATTATTGTAATAAGAGCCCTCTGTTATCCAGTAACGTCACTATTTATTTACAAATATGTTAGTGATTAACGATGTGCCTACAAGGGATTTTAACCTTATGTTTAGTAGTGTCACCTACTGGGAAATAGCTAAAATGATTTCTAAATAAATATTTAGTGTAGTATTGTTATATTTCGCTAGAGGGTGTAACACATGCGCGTGGTCACAGCTTTTGTATGAAAATATTCCCAATGTCAGCTCTATAGTGTATAATATATATTTCAATCTTTTTAGTTAAACCACTTCGAAAGTCATAATAAATCATCGCTCTTGAATTTTCTCGAGTCAATTCCTTTTTCTCAACGACTAAACAAGTTTGACAAAACCTTGTGACAAGACCGAGAATTTTTTTTTAAATCATTGAAGTAATATGTACTTACGGACCAGAACAGCTATTTCAAACGAAACATGTGCGCTACTCTGTGTTCGCGCGGTTGTTTTTGTTATCATAGAATAAACATAGGTAGAACGATCAGTAGGTAATAATATATTGTATTGTTAAATAGGTAAATTATATCGAGAACAATTTTCAAATTTTGTCATTTATTTTGTATATAATATTTGTTTATTTAACATTATATTACTTAATATTATATCACAATTACATTTTAATATTTTTATCTGAATATTTTAAAAGGTATCTATGTCAAATATAAAAAAACATACTAAATGTATGTTTAACAAAACTCATTAATATAAAATTTAAATTATAAATATATTTGTTTTAATTAGAATAAGGGTCGTTCATAAATGCTGGGCACGCGACAGTTAAAAATGGACGAATTTATTCCACTTTGACTTTGATGTGGAAACCTAAAAATAATATAAAAGAATAATGAGCAGATTTAAATATAAAAATTGGCCTAATTATGATAACTCATATATGTTTCTACAAAAAAAAATGTGTATAATAATTATATATTCATCCTATACATAAGTACCCATAGAAATGTCGCATCTGAACAAATTAATTTCATAATCTATATTACATGACACAAGATGGCGTCTTAGGAATAATTTATTTTATTATTAATTTATAATACTTTTTTATTGATTAAGTATCTTATTAACCAATGAAAAGTATAATACCTTGATTTTTACTGACATTTCTTGAATTATTTGTGCAATATCTAAGTACACACAACGGCATATTTTATCAAGAGATTTTTTTAAATCAACACAACACGTGACAACTCTACAGGCGCCTAGCGAGTGACTGATTAAAGTGCGGTGCATGCACCGCAGTTGAGTGGAACAGAGTAGCTGAATGCAGTGTCGCCTCTAGTACGTAGTACATAATAGCTCAATGTTTTAAATAAATAAATGGTATTCGATTTTTAAAACCAAGGAGTTTTCAATTAAAGATTTTAATATGACAGGAACAGTGGAAATATTCCATTCCCGATACTTTTAGTGCAGCCTATGTATACCATTAGGTCCACTAGTTTTGTTCACGTTTAAACTTCGCAAGGTTTTAAGAACCTCATTTTGGGCGATACAGACCTCCAGAGGTCCAGACGCGAATGGCAAACAAAAAGAGAAGCAAATAAGTATGCTTTGTCCTTAAGCACCAGTGAGCCATCTGGTTTTACTAGCGGAGGCAACGTAGACCGACTGTCTCGACTACTTTGGCGAGAGACTAAAAAGCTTTACTGCCAGATGATTTGACAGAGAGCTTTGTACCGATGCGTTTAATGCGGTCGAAACTGGCTTGTCGTAATGCCATGGATATCCGCATGGTATCCGCGCAGCTCGACGGGTCTTCAGACGAGAAGCAGACGTGCTGCCAAGGATAAGATGCAAAGAAGTGCGGCATCTCGGCCCAATCTGCTGACTTGTATCGTCCCACTCGCTGCACACCGTGAAAATCGTAGTTAGGTGGGGAATATAAAGACACAGGTTTTACCACAGTGGTCAGAAGTTCCCAAGTGTGAGGTAACCTGAACATTGTACCTGTCTGGATCGGTCGTCAGCAGAATTTTGAGACAGTTGGCTGTGTGCCCATCCACATCACGTACTCTAGTCGCTTGTTGTACCAGCTCGGAGAGTCCCAGCGACAAGGCAAATTCGACGCCTCTCCCCTAGCGCTCTATCCACTATCTCATACTGTTCCGTGGGTTCGTAAGCGACAGAGAGAAACAAACCAGGAGATGGACAACAGTGTCTTCTTAATAACAACTAGAAATTGAAAAAAAAAAACTACCATTGCCAACTCGCACACCAAACATCAACTAGGGCATCGAAACCGGTTTTACCGATATCCATGGGTTCCGAAAAGAACCAGTTCCGAAAATTTAAAACCTGGTTCTTTCGGTTCCTTTACAAAATTTATTAAAAAATGTATATCACTGCAATATAGTGTTATAAAAAATGTGATTTTAAATCATTTCTGCTATTTATGACACACAGTATGATTTTTAATGATACTTTATTTAATTTGTTTGAATGATTGTTTGTTTTATGAATATTGTTTGATAAAACCATAGAATACTATAAGACATACATAATAGAACGGGGGAGTGGGCGGAGCTCGTGTAGCCACTAAAATGCAACTAACACGTCAATTCACATGTATAACTGTCAACACGAGATGTGTTTTGATATTACAATTGTTTCAAAATTTATCATGCAAATTATTTAGAAAATGCCAAATTGTACGCTATTTACAAATGTATTAAAATCCGTCTGTCAACACAGCGAATCGGGTTTGTAGTAGTGATTAACTGATAATACGACGTAATTGCTTGTATTGATTGTGCCCGGCGACGCCAACCCTCCTACAAAATAAGGTTGACAGACATTCTATTGTGTATTATAGTATTCTATGGATAAAACGATGAGTGATTGGTATCTATATTACTTTTTCTTTAATTTGGAAGTCAAGATCTGCAGGAAGTTGTACTTGAACAAATGAAGAGGAATATAATAGACAGTTGTGTAAAGCTGTTAATACTGCTACTGAATCGACAGATCAAGAAAATGACTTAATTACTACTGTAAGAGTTCAAATGGCTCTATTTGAAAATAGTGGGCAAAGCTAAAAAGCGGAAACACTATCGTTAGCTTATGAACATTTAAAAACTATTTCGGCCACCAGTGCAGAGCCGGTGCGCATATTTTCTTCAGCATAGTACACTGTGCCCGTTTTTGAGTGACAAAACTCAATGCATTAAGTTTTCTGCGTCTTTTTATTTAAGTAAAATTAAGAAGCAACATTTAATCAAAACTTTTTTTTTCATAAGTAAAGTGATTTATGTCTTGTTATAAAAACAGTATCCGTAAAGTATATTCTATGATAAAATATTGTATTGTTATAATAGAATAGAATTTCTATTCTATATTATTTTTATATTGATTGATATTAAAATTTAAGTAATGTGAAATAACTGGAAAATGAATAATCCTAGTTAGTGAGATGTTTGATTGATTTATATTTAATTAGAAAGAAACTAACTAACTGTGTTATTTACTTTAAGCGAAAGAACCGGGTAATCGGCTCTAGCTAAAGTTTGGAACCGACAGGACTGGTTCCTGGAAAGAGACCGGTTCTCAATGCCCTAGTGGCAACTATGGCGAGTATCCCTCGTGTGAGGCACGGCCTACGTTCAGCCTGCCCAGCTAAGTGAGTCTGTTCAGCAGTGAAGCTTTGATAGATTGTAGTGATAATGATAATGATGTATGGTACACTTAGCATTTAATTGTCAAAACTACTTTGTGACATTACAGAAGAATGGATCTTCCACCACAACGCATGTTTGCTATCTCTAAATTGTGTAACTGGTATTGAATTTCCTTACTTGTCTTTTTAATTTAACTTCAGCTGTTTGAGCTGTCCAGTTTAACTTTACATATCAAAGTACAATTGCGAACTCTCAAATAATTTTTTGTTGACATTATTTTCTTGTATCTACGAATGAAAAATATATCAAAATATAGATTAAAATCTTAAACTTTTTTCTGCAGTCAAACAACTGCAGGAAGACAGGAATTAAAGACATTCCAGTTTGAACATAATTAACATTAGACTAGGCTGTATGATATAAATTCACAATTAACAAAGAAACAAATAACCTGTCTAAATTGGAAAATCGTAACAACTATAACAACTAAATAATTTCGTTTTAAATTAGATATGACGATTTTTTCCGGACTTTGATAGGTCATAAGGTTGATTAGATAAAACATAGTAAATTATTTTATTGATATCTGTAACAGTGACATAAGTACACACTTAATAAACCAATCAACATTTTTTTTGCCATTGTTCTTTGTCATTTACCGGTAATAAAAAATCATACTTACTTATCATCCACCATTTCTATAAGATGATCTAATGAATCATCCCACTTATCAACAGACTCGGTAATTATTATAGCCCTTGCACCTGCTTGCTGAGCTTTAGCTGTCTTGTAAACAAAAGAACATTCTCTGTAATTACAAAAAAAAATTAAGCTTTACAATTGTTTTTATAATTTAATGTTATAATGTTACGACAATCTCCTTAACAGGATGTCAAATAAACCCTGTAAAAACATAGTGGATGCAATACTGTTAATACATACATACATACATAAACACTCACGCCTGTCACCCAGAGGGGTAGGCAGAGACTACAGACTTCCATTTGGCACGATCCTGACACACCTCTCTCGCCTCCTTCACATCCATACACCTACGCATACATGCTCGTCGGTTAAGGGTACTCCTAATTTGGCCCGTTTTCAATAAATCGCCAATTTGGTCGATAAATTTTCGCCTAGGACGTCCCTTTCCGACTCTGCCATTCATTTCTGCAACATAAATTTTCTTTATCACTGTTAATAATAATGTTTTATCCAGGAAAATATGGGTTAAGATGGCAAATTGTGAAAGAAGTGATAAATAGCTAGCCCATCGCACACACAATTACAAACCCAATATTCTTATTTTACGACATGCTAGCTAGGAAATATAAAATAGGTAGGTAACACAGTCGGTATATTCTTTTCTTATAATTCCCAAAGCAACGTGGAACTAATAGCACAAGAATATATCCACCAAAATTTAGAAAGGTACAATTTTTTTTAAATTTTACTTGCATAGTATATACAGGGTCATTTTTAATTTAGTGAAGACCTTTGGGGAATATATTATTTACACCATAACAACAACATCTGTAAGAAAAAAAAATGTATTTCTTCAATTTTTATTTTCATACAAAAATAAAAATATTTTAATTGGAGCTTTTAAACGGTAATAGTCCTAGTTAGGGTGGGGTGGAGGGGGACGATACTCATTTAAACTTGACCTAATTAGTAACCTGTGCTAGGGATGATCGATGTTGCAGAAACATCGATGTTGATATCGATAGCTTAACATCGATGTTCGATGTTTATCCTACTTAAAACATTGATGTTGGCCATTATCGATGTTATTGCACATGTACCTAATTAGTAGGTTAAAATTAGATGAACAAAAAATTAATAGTGTAGTTTATAGTTTATTATTAATGAAATGAAAGAAATTTATAAAACATTTAGTGCTAAATAGTAATTCAAAAAATGGGCAAAACTTAACAAATGTTTAGTTCATTTGTTATATTTTTTGCCGATAATGATTAATGTTATTATTTTGATCTTCAAATGTTCCTGTACAACCAAAAATCTACGAAAAAATTTACTATAAGACCTAATTTACGATTTAGACGTAGGTTCTATAATAACCACTCCTATCGCGAAATAAAAAAATATGATTATAGAGGGCGAATTAGCAAACTTCACAAAAACAAAATATTAGACTTTTCCGTCACCTTTGTTCACTATTTTTTCTCAGACAGCCCAAACAGTAAGTATCCACAGCCGTTTATAAAATGCACTATGCAGTGAAATTGTCTATGCTCACAATCGCCCAGTGATTTATTTTCATAAACTTCAAGCAAACAATAAACTCATTAGCTCAAAAAACAGCTAAATATAAATGGATTGTGTATATTCATATTGTTTCAAAACTATGTGTGTATAGACAGAAAGAGAAAAAACATTATTTGTATATCCATTTATGTAGAATAGTTATCAGGCGACAATGATACCACAGAATAACAAAGCGAAAGAAGTGACAACAGTGACATTACGGTTCACACTTGAGAAGGAGTTTGACATAACATCATGTTATTTTTCAGGTGATTGATGCCTTTAAGAATCCTAAATTATTCAAAATTTTAAACCTTTAATAGGAGATGAAATATTTTGTTGATATTGATTTCGCGGGTTCGCATTGTTCACAAGTTCTTATTAATCAATTATTGGCTCATTGACATCGATGTTTCGATGTTTGACATGTGGCATCATCGATGTTAAAACATCGATATTTTAATTTCTAACATCGATGATCATCGAACATCCCTACCTGTGTCGTCAGTCACCTTTGATGCGCCCGCGACCCTTGTCTTTTCGTTGTGAGATTATTGTGAACGTTACCTTGTTACGATGGCTTACCGATGAGTATACCGAAATGGTGCGAATTTTAGCAATTTGCAATCATAATGTTAGTGAAGCCTGCCGTGAATATTCAAGGCGATTTCCCAACTCACGTGCACCGAGCTACGCTACGATGCTAGGCGCTACACAGCGATTGCGAGATTACGGGCAATTCCAACCTGTATGTATCGATCGTGGTCGTCCACCGCGGTGCACAGTACGTGAGCAGGAAGACATACTGCAGTTTTTTGAAGAAATCCAGCAGCAGGAACTTATGAAGCAGCCCGACAGTTCAATGTGTCACAATATTACGCATGGAGTGTCATACACAATGAAGGGAAGTACCCCTTTCACCTGCACCGTGTTCATGAACTCAGCGAAGCTGACAAACCTGCGCGAGTTACATTTTGTAATTGGTTACTAGCTGCTGAACGAGTTAACATTTTATAGACTGATGAAGCAACATTTGGCAGACTAGGGCTATTTAATACGCACAATGAACACTTGTGGTGCTATGAAAATCCACATGAACCAAGACCACATAGCTTTCAACACCGGTTTAGTGTCAATGTGTGGGCAGGCCTTATTAATATAACGTTACTGGGCCCTGTTTTCATAGAAAGATTAAATGGTGAAAGCTATCACAATTTTCTCACCGACACGCTGCCAGAATTGTTAGAGGATATACCACTTGCATCTCTACGCAATATTTATTATCAACTTGACGGGGCACCGGCGCATTATGCTCGTCAAGTTAAGGATTATTTAAACAGAGAATACCCTGGACGCTGGATCGGGCGTTTGTGCATGGCCTCCCAGATCGCGAGATATCACACCAATGGATTTTCATTTGTGGGGGCATGTAGACATTAGTGTATACCGGTCGCACACTCGAAACCCGCGGCATGTTGAAAGAAAAAATAATTTGGGCATTCGATCAAATCAAAATGAATACTCAACTTTTATCTCGTGTCGGTGAACAGTTAATTTTTAGGTGTCACCTATGCATAGAATGTGGAGGTGATTATTTTGAACGCTATGTGCGCGATACTCACCGCCATCCGCGGACGAGTACCTCTAATTCTAATGTATAAATTTGTATTTTAATATTTTTATTGAACTCTTTTTACCTAAATATTTTTATTCAATTACTGTTGTAAAATGTGTGTTAATGTCTGTATTTAATCATTATAAATATTTTATTGTAATATTTGTAATTATTTTAACCCGCATCCAATTTTTAAATACAACTTGCATTTAATAAATAAAAAATAGCTAATAATACTCTACATTTAATTTGCACGTGCTGCGAACCGAAAAGGGCAGGCGGCGCCTTTGATGACGCCTGTATCGACGTCAATATACCTTTGGCTTGGCCTTGGGCTGCCGCACGTGCCACGTTGAGGCGTTGGCGTTGCTAACCGCCGGAGGCGGCGTTGCCATCCGAAGGCAGCATTACTGGCAAGCAGTGAACGTAACAAACTACCTAAATTTTTATAAAAAAATGTCTATAAATTCGTAAACAAATTAATAAAATAATCAAATAGTTAATCAAATTGCTTTATTCAAAAAAAGGTGTATATGAAAAGTTAATGTAAATTTGTCATTTGGAGTGGCGCCCTGGTACCATAGGCACAGTGGTGAATAGTTTAGTAGGCAGTATAAAAAAGTACTCTGTGGGCATTATGTCGCCTCTACACGTTGGCCAACACAGTGGCGAATGGTGGCGAATATATTGGCCGAGAGTTGGTGACGGCGTCCACACGTTGGAAGGTCGTTCAGTTTACTTCGGTTCGGGCCAATGTGCGGACGAACGACGGCTCCGTGGCGCAGTGGCTTAGCAATGAGTAGCTGTGCCGGGGGCCGCGGGTTTGAATCCCGCACGGAACAAGTATTTGTATATCCCACAAATAATTGTTTCGGGTCTGGATGTGTGTCCTTGTGCAATTTATGTTTGTAAGCTGCCTCCGCGATACAGGAGAAAATCCAAGTGTGGGGGTTACGTTTTTATAAAATAATTATAAAAGAATAGTGGATATTAATGGGGCTGTAAATAGAAATACGATATACGATTAGGTTTATTTATTCTTTACATGCATCATAAACTGGAATAAATACAATTAATAAGAACTTAACTTATTTTAAAGTTAAAGGAGTTATAATCGATTAGTCTATGTTTTAAAATTGGGTTTTGATTTTAAAGTTTAGCAAAATATATACATTGCATTTCTATCAGACATTTGATGTATATAAAAAACACCTTATAATTTATTTGGTAATTAATTTATATTTTGAGAAAGACAAAAACAATAGCAATAAATATAATTAAAACCTAACTTGATAATAGGTACTAATTATAACTTAGAACATAAATGAAAAACTCATGACGAGCAAAGTGGCTTAGGACCATGCTTTGCGGCAGTCTGTGGAGGAGGATGTTCAGTAGTGGACTTGTGAACAGCTGTAATGATGATGATGATTCGAAAACTTTCACGATTGAATTATAAGAAGTCGACGTTTTTTTTATAGGATAGGGTGACAAACGAGCACACAGTTAACGTGATGGTAAGTGGTTACTGTGGCCCACAGATATCTACATCTATCCTCGATTATGAATCAAAATGCATATGCGTTCTCACCCGTGAGGACAAATATGAAATGCCTCGTTTCCTTTAAATAGGGTCTCTGGTTCTCTACACTCACTATACGAAACACAGCATCATTAAGCTACTAATTTACGCTGATATTCTGTGAGAGCGTGGTCCTTCCCCGGTTGAGCCAACCCATTCGTGCTACAACTATATATACTTCTAATATAACTGCATGGTTCTACCACGTATAAACGACGTGCTTCATTTTTTTTTTCATTTTAAAATTGTTCTCGTAATAATCTGATTGTAAATAAATGTTCGTTATTTTTTTGATAAATAGTTAATCGATTAAAACAAATGTTTAAAAATAATTAAATCGCACTAATTAAAGTAGTAGGAATGTTTAAAGTTGAAATTGGTACTAAAAGGCTGGTAATTGGGGCATCCATCCTACAAAGCTTGAATATAAAATTTAAATCAGATGCGTGTAATCACTCTGGGAGCTTGTAGCAAACTAAATTCGTGGCCAACGTGTGGACGCGGCGACCAAACTCTGCCAACAATCCTTTGATCTTTTGTAAAAAACCGACACCACACGGATCTCGCGCCAACTTGTGGGCCATCGTCCCAATACATACCAATGAAGCCCAAACACCCCGTCTACACGTTGGCCAATGCTATTGGCCACTACATTCGCCACTGTGTTGGCCAACGTGTAGAGGCGACATTAGGCACTCGCGAGCTCGCGACACAATCAGCTGAACGCGGGCGTCGACCGGCGCGCGGCGCGTCGAAGAAGTCATACTTTATAATTACCTATTGCTCATTTTAATATTTGTGATTTTTTTTATGTTATTTGCTTATTTAATTATGTATATTGATTTTTCAACACGATGTGTGATACTGATATCAAGTGTAAAATAAAAAAGGCATTTTATGTGACTATGTATTCTGAAATTGTTTAGGTACTACAAAATACAAACTTAAAAGGAGTCAGACATGACAATAAAAACATAAAAGTAGCTTTTATGTAAATGTATTACATTCTGTAAAGAGTGATCTCGCTAAAATCGTTTGTAATTATGCCACCATTATATTCCCAAAAGGTCTTTAGTAAATTAAAAATGACCCTGTATAGTATTATAATATTTCCTAATGGTAAGTGACTACCATCACCTATGCACAACTGCAACACAAGTATCTTTATACTTAAAAGAAAGGCCTTCTACAAAAAGAAGGGACTTCTACCACAAGTATCTTTATACTTAAAAGGCCTTCTACAAAAAGAAGGGCCTTCTACCACAAGTATCTTTATACTTAAAAGAAGTCCTCAAACTTATACTAATATAAAAAAATGTTGGAAACAATAAACTTTCATTTCATCACATATACTGCAATCATTTATAATCATCATCATCGTTACAGCCCTTCACAAGTCCACTGCTGAACATAGTTCTCCCCCAAGGAATGCCACAAAGCATGGTCCTGAGCTACCTGCATTCATCTACTTCCTTAACATTTAACTTAATATTTTGTGTTACATGGGGAAATACATGAAATTTAGTCGCACATTGGCAGGGCCCGGCTTTCGCACACAACCACAGACCTACCAGTGCTGGCTGCCCCATGGCAAGCCCTCCTCGGGAGAACTACTTCTCCCCAATCTCTCTCTTAGGTAAGGCAGACCAGAATACATGGCACGCCTTCCTTAGGGTCCTTCAACTTCACCTGCACAATGGACACTCCCATGTCCGAAGGTATGGGGAAGGATATGGGGTAGTGGGTATTCTTTCCCGCCACTACACAAGACACATTGCAATATATAACTATTTTATAGATTCTTATTAGACTTACCCTCTTTCAGACAATGCTATGTGCCCAAAAACTTCTTCATGGTTAATAATATCTGCACAACTATGCAATGGTAATGTAGGGACTAGACGAGCTTTCTCAAAACGAAAACTTTCATTCTGAAATTTAAAAATCATATGATTTTAAAATACTTCATTCGCTATAAGATTTACACAGTTTACTTTTTTTTTTTAATAAAAAAGTTTAAAAAAAATGTAATCTTTCCTATCCTCATTTTGTTTAGTTTAGGCTTTTCACAACTTAGATTATTTCTTAAACTGTATTTTTTTTATAAATGTAATGGCTATGTTAAGTCAGATCCAGCACACAAAGAGAAATACTCAATAGAATTTCAAAATCATCACGGATTTCTTATATATCATCTTCCTTCGTCAACTCTTATGGGCTTAATAGGATAATATGGAGGACATCTTACACTGGCACTGTGCAGCAGGTCGGACTCAATATTGGATGTAATAGTTCAACATCTGCAGTGTGGTGGTAGATGAAGTATGTTGTGAATTTTTTTATCATATGCCAACTGGACCGGAAAACATTCTGCCATTTCGAGTAGACGGTTTGATGAGTTTTACTCGGGACTTACCATTACAACCTATAAAAAGTCTACAGCTGAACATAAGCTTCTCTATAGATTATCTCATAAGGGAGAAATTTGTTGCAGTTGCCATGCTTGGCAAGTGGTTTGTTGGATAGTTTTTTGTTTATAAAGCTGTTATCAAGATGATGCTACTGCATGTGTCCTGGTTCAAATTCCCTCTGATGACAACCAGAAGAACCAAAAGAAGAAGAGCCGAATGTTCGGTAAAATTTTTACCAAACCGAATATTCATCGAACATTATTCGGCAGGATTACCTCGGTACCTAACCAATTTATTACGAAACTTATTACCATAAAGCGCGCGGGATTAGCGCCGGAGCCTTCCCCTCGCTCCCCCGCCACACATGACATGTTATTGCATCATCTAGTACTGAGCAAATTGCCGGCACATGCTTATGTTTTGACTATTTTTGTTAGAAAAAAAGTATTTTGTTGTGTTATTCTTAGTGAAAATTGATAAGTATATGATGAAAATGAATGGCTGGAAATCTACTATTTGCTATAATTGGAAATAAATCTACAGTGCCTCAAAAACATAACACCATATAAGTAGATTTAACCCATAAATAAATATACTTTCAACAGTAAAAATATGAGACATGGCATTACTCAATACATACATTTTCATACAGTGGATAGGTACTTTGAGTACCATTTTAACGAATGTTCGGTGATTTAGACGAATATTCGGCCAAATACGAATATTCGGTAAACCTGCCAAATATGCCGAATACAAAATGAATAATCGGCCCACCTCTAATTTTACACTGCCTCTCTTTAATGATTCCAGATTTATTAGAATATAAATAAATATAACATTTATTAATAATTCAACCCCTGCACCACTTTGTGATCCTCATTTTATTAATATCAAATTGTTTAACAGACCGATTTGCTCTTTGGAACTGCTTTTACTGAGAATATTAGCCACATTTGCCATAAAAATTGTCATTAACATTCATATGCTTATGGTAATATTTTTTTAAATAAGGTTGCAGCAAGGCCTTCTTAAATATAGCTGTACCAGCATATGTTCATGATATTGTCCCAATTGCAGCACCAGAATGACAACTCTTTGTGCCGTCCTCTTAAAGGTTGGCTCATGGTCACAGATTGGAAACAAATATCCTACTACAGTCCAAACAGTCCAGATATTAAGTATAATGTGACAGAAAACTCAGGAGTTTTGATTAATTACCCCCTACCGTATTTTATGAGTTTTCTATCTCCTATATTTCATAATAAAAGTAAAAAAAGTCATAATAGGTTATGCAGAGATCCACCAAAGCTACACTTAAATAGATTGTGAATATTATCTCTGCCTAAAGATACACTTTACTGAAACGGGTAGTGGAAAAATAATACTTATTGTACTTAACATTACAACTTACAAAAGTTCCACCAAAATCTTTAGCGGGTCTTATTCGATAAGAGTATCTTAGCTCGGGTGGATCAATAATTTCAAAAAACACATCTCCTGAAATGACATCGGCGGTTGATGCACCATCATTAAAGTGTAAATCATTTGCTGAAAATACGAAAAAAGTGTATGTTAGAGAAAGACACTACCGAAGAATTTAAATTGCTACTTTTAATTTTATACTTATTAAGCAGGCATTTAGCGCCTTCGCAGATTTACTATCTATTTGAAACATAATTAATTACCTCCTGATGAAATTCCATTCACAAATATAACGAGAAAAAGTATTATAATATACGGTAAATAAGAATAAACACGCAAAATTTCGTAAAGCATAATCAAGTTTCAATTTTGAAAGGTACTCTGTGGGTACTCTGTGCTCAAGTTTGTTGGTTGTCTCCTATATAGGTTTCTCTGTCTACGCTCCTAAATGTCAGTCTCACAGACTAACTAGTGGATTATATACATAGTAATCTATGGATTCTATCATCCAATAGGAGTAATAGGTTTCTCTGTTAACAAGTAATCGACGAGTAAAGGTCGCTGCATACGTAAGGTGTTTTAACGTGTGATATTTTTAATCGATATTCGATATTTATTTTAAAGTATTATCATCGTATCAATTTCAATATATTTGATAATGTTGTATTTATAATACAAATCATTAAGCAACAAAAACAAATACGAAAGCGGTTGTTTACTTTTCGTGGTCTAAACCTCATATACGTATATAGTGGGGTATCTCACCCCACTATATCATGCAAAACGTGACGATATATTGATACTTATCACGCCATAATTATCTATATCATTCAACACTGCTTAAAACACGATACGATAAATATCGATGTATTTTTTACTTGCCCATCCCTATCTTGTTATATAAAGTAGGTAAAGATCACCTAGATCACCATAGAGCCTAGTCAAAAACAAATTAAGAAAAGAAATTTGGATCACCGTCGAAGCAACTGTTATGTACATCATTTTTCTACTAATAGTTTACATGTCAGACATTTATTATACAAAATCACTACTTTTACATATTAGAATCAACTTGATTCCATAACTTAATCGTTAAAACAGGAGAAACAATCCACTACAAGTCTAACGCACTTGTATATACATAGGTAAGTGGTGTAACGGCACAGGAGTACACTCATATTCTGATGAATATTTCGCAAGCTGGTTTTGTTAAAACTCTCATTGTAAGGAGCCGAAACTTGACAACTCAAATACCCCAAATTGCAGCGACAACGTGCCAGACTGTGCAGTGCACACTTCGTCGCGCAGAATCGCCCCGCATGGCCACTCGCGTACTTATTACACGCAGTGGGTTATTCTTAGCATCGTACACTCAGCTTACGCTGTCGTCGCGCCGCAAGCGAAACACACCGAAGCCTAAATCACGCTATCAAAATTCCGAATCATAAACAGTATATATAGAACATCTCTGAACTATCACACGGAGCGTTGGCCGCTTACCGAGCAGAACACCTTGCCCGGCGGGAGATCTCCCCTTTTCCTTCCACGGCCACAGTGGTGACCCCGACGTGATCTGAACACGCAACCAACAACCTTCGGAAACTTCAAGCTTCATCATCATAGAATACCCCACCCATTCGCTTCCGAGCAGATATCATCTGCAGTCTTCATATCCTGCAAGCCATCTAGCTTCACAAGGTTCATCGCAGCACTGGAATAATAATGCGTCCTGTTCCTTCAAGCTACTCTCTGCGCTACAGTGTTCGGCACGGCTCTGAGCCTCACTGCTCGCCTCTGCTTCATGGCACTTTCGCAGATTACTTGCCTTCTTCTCGACTCACCGCAGACTACAAGGCAATCTCCTGACACTTGCACATTCGTCGGCAACGAGGCTGCACTATCAGAACTCCGGTCTGAGCAATGGGGTGATGTAAAGGCGCTGTCGTCGCGCCGCAAGCGAAACACACCGAAGCCTAAATCACGCTCTCAAAATTCCGAATCATAAACAGTATATATAGAACATCTCCGAACTATAACACGGAGTGTTGGCAGCTCCCCGGGCAGAACACCTTGCCCGGCGGGAGATCTCCCCTTTTCCTTCCACGTCCACACAGCTTGTTAGTAATATTACTTTTGTGAAGATATTGTCAAGCATAATAACAGGTACGAATAATGAGCGTTAATCTTCACATGCGAAAATATATTAAGCTGGTAGGATTTCATTTCTGCTTTAGAGTTTTTTTTTTTAGTTTAATTTAATCATGAAGCCCTCCATATATTTCTTTAATTTATACGTATTTATTTTCGTAGTCGTTGAATATTATCTAATTAATTTATATTGTCGCTTTTCAAACTCTGTACGATTCCGTTTTTTTTTTTTTTTTTTTTTTATAGAAGAAGGGGCAAACGAGCATGCGGCTCACCTGATGTTAAGTGACTACCGCCGCCCATGATCAACCGCAACACCAGGAGAATTGCGGGTGCGTTGCCGGCCCTTTAGAAAGGAGTAAGCTCTTTTCTTGAAGGTCCCCAGGTCGTATCGGTCCGGAAAAATCGCCGGTGGTAAACTATTCCACAGAGAGGTTGTACGTGGAAGAAAACTCCTTGTAAAACGTACAGTGGTGGACCGCCAAGCATCCAGATGGTGTGGATGGTATCGGGACGTTTGACGTGTAGTGCGTTCACGAAATTTGGCGGCTGGGATTAATCCGAACAATTCCTCAGAGCACTCCCCGTGATAGATGCGATAAAATACGCAAAGAGATGCAACATCTCTTCGCAGCGCCAGTGAATCGAGCCGATCGGAAAGCACTCGGTCGTCGACGATTCGAGCCGCTCTGCGCTGGATGCGGTCAAGTGGAAGAAGCTGGTACTGGGGAGCCCCAGCCCAGAGATGGGAACAGTATTCCATGTGCGGCCGAACCTGCGCCTTATAAAGTTGCAGGCGGTGTGCCGGCATGAAATACTGTCCCGCTCTGCTGAGCACGCCAAGCTTTTTAGAGGCCAATTTGGCCTTCCCTTCCAAGTGACCACGAAACTGCACGTCACTCGATATGTCGACGCCGAGGATTCCGATACTGGCTGAGGCAACAAGGGGGAGTGCCTTGAAACTGAGGAGATACGACAAAGGGGTTCTTTTTAGCGGTTAACGCGCAAACTTGTGTCTTCTGGGGATTAAACTGGACTAGATTTAGTCGCCCCCAATCCGAGACTCTGTCCAGCAGAGACTCGACTTCAGACACAAGTTTGTCCCGGCACTCGGAGACGTTTTCCCGAGAAATATTGGCTCGGCCGGTGTAAAGAGCATCACCAGTGCTGTCATCTGCATAGCAATGAATGTTACGGGTATGCAACATGTCATTGATATGCAGAAGAAACAGCGTTGGCGATAGCACGCAGCCCTGTGGAACACCAGCATTAATAGGCATGCAATCGGAGCTTGCACCGTCTACAACGACCTTGATGCTCCGATCTGCAAGAAAGCTGGTGATCCAATCGCACAATTTCTCGGGAAGCCCATAGGAAGGGAGCTTCGAAAGAAGCGCTTTGTGCCAAACCCGATCGAAGGCCTTCGCAATGTCCAAACTAACGGCCAATGCCTCCCCCTTGAACTCTACTGCCTCCGCCCATCTGTGAGTTAGGTAGACCAGAAGATCACCAGCTGACCGACCACGGCGAAAACCGTATTGGCGGTCACTAATCAGCTGGTGATCTTCAAGGTACCTCATGAGCTGGCAGTTTACAATGGACTCCATTGTTTTGGAGAACAAGGAGGTGATGGCGATTGGCCGGTAGTTGGACGGGTCAGAGCGGTCGCCTTTTTTTAGGGATCGGGTGGACGTAAGCCGTCTTCCATGATTTTGGGACTACGCCTAGGGAGTAGGAGTACCGGAAAAGACGCGTTAAAACCGGTGCCAACTCTGGAGCACACGTCCTCAGCACAATTGGGGGGATTCCGTCAGGCCCACTCGACTTGTGGATGTCCAGGGAGAGGAGTGCTTTGCGAACCGAGCGCTGTGTGAAGTGCACTTCCGGCATGGAGCACTCACACCGCGGGATGGTCGGCGGAGTACTCCCCCCGTCATCGAGAGTCGAGTTAGACGCAAAGAAAGAGCCTAGAAGATCGGCTTTCTCCTTTGCGGTATGGGCCAGTGAGTCGTCCTCCCTGTGCAGAGATGGAAGAGATGGCTGACAGAAATTCCCCTGGACAGCCTTGGCGAGAGACCAGAATGCACGGGTTCCAGAAGGAAGGCGAACTAGTTTCTCGCCAATTCTGCCTATGTGCTCTGACTTTGCCTTGGCAATGACTCTTTTGAAGGACCTAGAGGCGGAATTATACTTCTTTTTTAGAGCGCTGGTGTTTACATCCCGGGACGCTGATGCATCAGCCCAGGCTTGGTAACATTCCTGCTTATAGCATGATGCTATTTTACAGGAGCGACCAAACCATGGCTGGGATCTGCCTCCAATGGGCACCACAGAAGAAGGAATAAAAAGTTCCATACCCTGAAGTACCACATCAGCGACAGAATCCGCAACAACGTTGGGATCATCCGGCGAGAAGCAAACCCGCCCCCAAGGGTAGGATGCAAAGAAAGACCGCATCCCATCCCAATCGGCTGACCTATAGTGCCAAACACGGCGGCAGCCTGCAGAATGCAACCGCGATTTCAGCGTGAGTGGCACCACACTCCGGACAAGACAATGGTCCGAAGAGCCTAAAGGGGCGACGACGGATATCTGATATCCGTCCGGGTGAGAGGTCAGCAGAAGGTCCAACAGGGAAGGTGCATGATCCTCCACATCTGGAATCCGCGTAGGCGAAGTAACCAATTGTGTCAGACCATATGCCAAGGCAAAATCATGAACAGATCTCCCCGCATGATCGGTTAAACGTGAACCAAGCCATTCGGCGTGATGGGCGTTAAAGTCGCCGAGGATCACGATCTCTGCGGAGGGGATCTGCTGTAGCAACGAATCTGCAGCCATTTGGACGTGGTCGAATAGTCGGTCTGTTTCGGCATTACCGCTATGGGACCTATAGAGGCACCCGTAGACGCGCGGATGGTCGTCGCTGTCTACGCGTAGCCAAAGGATGGACAGGTCCGAACCTTCAAGTCTGCCGAGGCGTCGAGAGCAGATGTCCTCTCTGACGTATACGCAAACTCCAGCCCGAGGCACAAAGGAGTGTTCCAGTTTGTACCCCGGGTAGGAGAGATACGAGACATCAGCCGGAGAGGACACCTGCGTCTCGGTCAGAAAGAGCAGAGCCGGCCTCGCCGTCTCGAGATGGTAGTGGACGGCGTCCGTATCGTGGTACATGTTTTTCTCCTTCACTGAAATGTTGGCAGCATTAAGTTGCTATTTAACGCCGGTATTCTGTGAAAGCGTGGTCCTCGCTGAAACCTGAACACCGGTCGGACTGACCCATTAATGCTACAACCATAATATAGCTGCTGTGTTGCTCTACCACGTGCAAAATAAACAAAAATAAATATATGTGAGTCTATAAATATCAAGTAGACATAAAGTCGTAGCAACGAGACGCACGTCAACCATGTTTAAAGGATCTACGTTGAATGAATACGGACGAATACATAAACGTGTTCTCCTCCTCGAATAACTTGGCGAGTTAATCGGAAAGTAATTTCTTTAATTTTCTATTTACTTTTGAAATTCGTCATATTTGTAAGATGTGTTGTAATGTACTATTTTGCGTTTTTATCTCAATTAATGAAGACTTTAAAGCTTGTCATTTATTTCTTTGATCAAAGACAAACTTGAAGATCATACTAAGCGCCTCTTCCATAAAACGGTGTAGTTCATTTTCCCGCTTTCTCTTTACGCGACCAATTTTACCTTTTTTTAATATGTCAGACACACTTCCACATATGCTTTCTGTTTCTGAATCAGTCTTCAGCGCAAGTGCCTTTTGTTGTGGGGTGCGTTTTAAAGGCATTTTATTGAAATATTATTAAAATAACAAAAGATCAATAAGTAACAAAAGATCAATAGTGTGCGTATAACAAAATACTAGAAACATCGAGAATTAACCAACACTTTAAATGAGTACGTACGTATGAAACCGAGTGCGTGCTAAGCTAATGTACGTACGTACTTCCCTCGCAGATGCGGCGTGGGGGGGACCAATGCATGCACAGCTTATTCGCCGTGCGTCATACCGCCATGTAGTCAGAGTGTACGTGGCGATGGGCAGTGATTTGCAGCAACGAATAACAGACATGGTTGCGAAAGTGTGTCACTGCAGCAGTTGAATAGAAACAGCCCATCATTGATAGCTTTTTCAATTTCCTGTACCCCTAGTTTTACGTCGCGAATTGTCTGCAAATAACAATAGAAAATACACTCACACTTTTTGAGATTTATCGACCCCCTTTATTAACTAATCTGGATCGTTTTATACAATCGCTCGGTTCTACAATTCATTCAAATACTAAAGTTCCTATTATTGTAGTTGGTGACATTATTTTTTTATTAAGCTATTGCATAGCTTCTATCGCGGGCCTTGAGCGCGGGGACCGAATCCAGAAATTCCGTAACGAAAAAACCTCACGCTCCCCACTCCGACGGGCACGGAGGTGTGGCTTGAAGGCCGTGCATTGTCTAACGTTGTTTCTTTTCGGCAGTTTTCGACACGGTGTTTGTGTGCGTGCAACTAGACGTATTGTACGACTCTACGAAGCTCGCACGAATCGAGACGAGCTGCTCCGAAATCGGACGAATACATAAGCAGCTGTTTATGACAAAGTATATAGGTGTATAGGTATTTATCTACAACAGTGAATAGCTGTACTTGTAAAATTTTTGTATAAAGTGTTTTGAATATGAATGAACAAAGTGCATTTATTATTTATTTATTTAATAAAAGAAAAAAAATTGTTTTTTTTTTCTTATCGGTCACCACGCTCAAAAAGTGTAACTTGAATTAATATCAAAGAAAAAGAAATACTGCATAAATAAAATAAATAAATAATTATAATTGCATAAGTTGATACAAAATGCTATGCAATAGCTTTACCGCGGCAGTCCCCGAGTGCCACAC
The DNA here is from genome assembly GCA_907164705.1 of Parnassius apollo. Classification (NCBI taxonomy): domain Eukaryota; kingdom Metazoa; phylum Arthropoda; class Insecta; order Lepidoptera; family Papilionidae; genus Parnassius; species Parnassius apollo. Next base: position 8,637,917 of record CAJQZP010001196.1, read on the forward strand.
GTCTTTTTTATTTATATAAACATGATTATTTGTGTTTAATGGCTAGCCTCTCTTGTCCGGTAAGCAGTTTGGCAAATGGCTCTGGGAAATAGCGCAGGCCGTGTTGATCCCCAGAGAAAGTCTGAAGAGTTCTTCCTTCACGTGATTATTAGTCTGGTTCAAGGGGAAAAAGGGAGTGGGATAAAAGAAAAGAAAAAGAGGATCGTCTGAGTGTTTCTGTTCTGTTTGTTAGCTAAGACATACAGAACAGAAACACTCAAAAACACAGAAAAACTTTATCTTTTCTTTTATCCCACTCCCTTTTTCCTATCCTTACACAATCCAAAGTGGGTTAGGATAGGAGAAAGGATGCGTAGCTGGGGGGAGTCCAGTCGCAACTGGTTCCTACCCGAGACTAGGGCGATTCAGGTAGTATTTTAGTCCTTCCCTCGGCATGCGAGACTCTGCCGGAGTGACCGAATTTTTCTCTAGCTAAGCGTGGAACCAAAATGGATGTAGATTGACATTATGTGAAAATCAGTTGAAAATCTCCATTAATAGAACTGCTTGTAGGTCTGGAAGAGGCTCTTTTAGCCTCATCAACACCCCGCAACACTACGCCCGAACCTGGGACAAGCCGTGAAGTGAAGGGCACGTCTGCAGCCGAACCACATTGGAAGCGAACCAGGGAGGGGCAAGCAAAAAGCCTGTTGGGCCTTATAAGCTTTGTGGGATAGCATGGAAAAGGTACATATAGCTGATAGAAGCTGAGATAGGAGCCGATGAGGCCCTCACTCTCTGTAAGAAGCCCTGGGACGAAATTCCTAAGCCCAAACCTCCCCCGATTCCGAAGCCAAAAAAACGCAGTCAGTCTGAGTAGAAGTACCACAAAAACCAGCACAGGAAATCCGTAAAGCTGGCTACGGGGAGAAGAAACTTAGTTTCAATGCCGTAACTGGCTCCGTGGGCTTAGCAATTCACTATTATATCCTATGAGCGTAGAGCAGATGAAGCTGAGCACTGAGCACTAACATAGACTATCTATACAGGATAGGGGAAATTTTAGGGTTTTACCACAAGCCAGGTTATATTCTGGTAACGTGCCTGAATAAGGCAAGCCAGGACTGAAACCAGGTCGGAAAACTAAAGCCCTAGCCGGAGGCAGAGCTTTCGATAATACCCGGGGGTGAACTACCTCCACAGCGAAGCTGACTCTCCAGAGGAGGTAGTTGTGCTATTGAGGGCACAAAAGGAAGGGCCCCATACCGACCCTGGAAATTCCTCCACCGTAGGGATGAGGAGAATGGGTTCCTAGTAACCCTTTCTGTAGACGGCCAATTGGTGGAGGCTCTCGGGGGGCAGGCGGCAGAGTCGTACCTGTTTTTAAAATAATAACGTTTCAAATCAGGGGAGGCTCTAACGTAGCCTTTACCACCCCAACTCCAATAACTCCAGCCCTCCACCTCTCAGGATGAGACTGGAACGTCATCAGCGAGTGACTGAGACCCAAGGCACTGATCTCACCTCGGTCCGAGGGCCTCCACTGGTGTCGGTCAAGGTTAAGGGTGGGAGCGGTAGAGCGAAAGGTACACTGGGGGTCAATAGCGCCAGTACAGGATGTCTTGTTAGTGTATGTTAGTGCTTCCCCAACTGATCAACTGATCAACCAAAAAGGTGAGTTAATTTCTTACTTTCTCATATTCAATTGCCTGGTAAGCCTATACTTAGGTTATACACCAACCTTTGTAACGCGTGTTAGGCAAGAAGTGTTAGACATAACCCTTGCTATCAATATTAAAAGGTGAATCAAAATAGACGGATAACTCACTGGCATGTTACTAATGAAAACTCGATGTCTGATCATTTGAACACACATTAAGTTTATGATTGGAGCATCATCAACTTAAGAAACTGTTGCTTTTAAGAATCCAAAAGACTTCCTGGAAATCCCAGGATCCACGGATACCTAAAGCTACGACGGGGACAGTAACCGTGGATACCTACGGTGAAGCATAAGAGGACCAAGACTTCAAACTGGAAAGTTAGTGGATCACTAAGCTAAAGAAGCTTAGGGAAAAGTCCAGGAAACTATTCAATAGTGCTAAAAAAAGCAAAGAGTTGGATATTTATAGTACAGCCCTATCCGAATATAATAAAGCAATTCGAAAATTTAGGAGAGCATCGTGAAGCAATGGGAATATATTCCAGAACGATGGACAATTGTCAAAGTTCTGTTTATACCTAAAGCTTTTAGAAAGCACTACGCTTTACCAAAGTCCTTTAGACCTATAAGCCTATCTTGCTTCCTTCTTAAGGCATTGTAAAAGGATATAGGTAGATATATTAGTGAGATATACGAGACCCATACATTACAAGCAACATGCTTACCGCAAGGAAAATCTACGCAAATAGCCCTGATCAGTGTTATTGACAGAAATAGCGCTGGAGGATAAATAAACAGCTTTTGTGCCTTTCTAGATATTGAGGGCGCTTTCGACAGTAGCCCCACGCGACTGCCGATTGGGGGCTTGACATCTAAAAATATTGGTACCCCACAACCATCAGGTGCGTTAAGTCGATGCTCCAAACAGAAAGTCAAAAAGCGCTGTATTAAACTTCGATTGAGGTTGCAACTACAATAGGCTGTCCACAAGTAGGTGTTTTGTCATCCCGTTTTTAGACTCTTGCGGTTGACCAACTATTGTGCAAGATGGCAGACCTTCGCACTGACACACTAGCTTGTGCTGATGACCTTGTGATCATTTCAAGGAGCTTTTGCGAAAGTACTTTATCATTAATCATACAAAGAGCCCTAAACACCATAAATAATAGGTGTAGGGAACAGTTTATCAGTTAATGCTGACAAATATGTTATAATACACTTTATTTTGGTAAAGGTTGGACAAATTAGTCACACCAAAACTCAATGGTAGAGAAGTACCATTTTCCACTAAAGTTAAGTACTTAGGCGTAACAATGGACTAAACATTAACTAGAACTCTCACCTTAGCAACGTATGCCATAAGGCACGTACCTGAAGCAATTTGGTTGGGAACCACCGTTTGGTTTGGTCAAATATAACTGGGGCTTGCGTCCCAGTATGATCCCATAGCTGTACAGCAGCATAGTGAGGCCGATTCTTACCTACACCTCCACTGTCTAGTGCAACAAGGGCAACCAAAAGACGACTGCGGACAGACTAAATAGTCTACAAAGTACTGCGTGTTTAATGGCAACTGAAGCGTTGCGATCAAGGCCTGGAGCGGCTCTTAATGCTCTTCTATGCCTAACGCCCCTTGATCTTTATCTAGACAAGGAGGCGAGGGCTAGTTTGTATAGGATACGATTGAGATATACTACAGATTGAGATCCATGCTAGACTCAATTAAGCAAACACTGGTCTTATGCATAATCTCAGATATCATGCGTCCACTGTACACTTTTAATAAAAAGTATATAGTGGAACTATCGTCCTGAGAAGATTGGCTGAATGGCCAGGTCATCTGTGAGGTCGTTATCTTTATATGGAATACCGATGGGTTAGAAATGAGCCTCGACGTAGGCTTTATAATTTATGGGGAACGCTCAAAATTCAAACTTATTATGAATTTGGGTAGATTCACCTCTATCTTCCAGACAGAAATCTTCGCCAAACTTCAATGTTCGGAAATTAATCTGCAAAAACACTACTTTAACTATATATGTAATCTATATAAACTCTGATAGTCAAACAGCACTGCTAGCGTTGAGGTTAAGCTTGTTGAGCTTGAAGCTCTTTGGAGACTGCGTGAACCGTCTAAACACCCTGGGATGTTGTAACAACAGGCTGTTTTAGGATGGGTTCCGGGTCATGCGAGCACTGTAGGTACGCTCATGTCTGGTTACCGTTCCAATGGACTATATGAGTGAGATAATAGAAAACACACCTGTGCTTGCGCAAATAGTTGGGCATTACAACCCTGTCAGGCCCAAGAGCCGTGGTAGCTCAGATGGTTAGCACTCGATGTAAATTTCACAATACGCGAGCAAACCAGGTTCGATCCCCGCCGGCACCAATGAAATTGTTAATTGCAATTTTAAGTGCTGATTTACCACTTGCTCGGCGGTGAAGGAAAACATCGTGAGGAAATCTGCATGTCTGAGAAATAAGAAACAAAAATATTTCGAAGACATTTGAAGTTCGCCAACACGCATTGGGGCAGCGCGGCGGACTATTCCTTGCTCTAAAACCCTCTTAGAAATGAGAGGAGGCCTGTATCCAGCAGTGGGACGTATATAGACTGTAACTTTACTTTTTTTACTTTACCTGCCCAGTTATCCAGGCTTCATTGAGAGGCTTAGATCAGGCTCTACTGGAACCAGGCTATTATCACAGGCAGGACTATTCTTACGAATAAGCCTGATATCTAAATGATGGATAAGACACAGTCAAAGATATTTTGATCGATATTACTATTCCCTATGACAAGAATGTTGTGTAAGCCGAAACAGGCAAGTGAACAAAATATATCTAGTAGTCGTTCCTGAAAACGGGTAAATCCCGGCAAACCTTCCGAATCATCTGAGGCGACTGGAACTACATGGTGAACTACTTCGGGCTCAAATGCTCCTTGACGCCACCCGCATCGTCCGACGATTTCTTTCCTTCTTTTCATTTACATCTAAGCTTCTAACCCTCTGTCGTTTGTTCTCCCTTGCCGAGGGATTCCGTTGAGTTGGGTGTTATTTATTTATTTTACTTTATTTTATGGGTATTGCTTATTACAATTACTTACTAACATGTGGGTATACTACCTACATACTCATATACATGGCCATCCTAAAATCGTTATAATGTAATGAAATTAAAAAATACCATCTCCTTGAAAATAAGGATTTCAGGTAATTTAATGTGTTCTGTGGTAACTAGTCATTTAGACCAGTCTTTCTGAAAGTAGGCGATAACACCTCCTCGTAGAAGTTGAAGACCTAGAGAAGGGCGTTAAGGGGCCCAGAAAAATGGGGGCGTTGGCGTGGCTTAGGGGGCGTTGGTTGATTTTTAATTTCATTTAGATACTTTATATTTTTATATTTTGAAATTTACTAAAATTAAAAACTACCTACTACTCAATATCGAATAATTAGTTTATATTTCTGCCCTGTATGATGGTATATAACTGGAAATACTTAACATAGATTTCGTGGAATAACCCGTACGTCGTACGCAATCGAGTTGTAACAAGTTTTTTTGTAGAAACAGAAACACAAACTTTTTTATTCAATGTAGATTATAAACAATACTTATTGAGAGTCACTTTCTTCATTTACCACTGGTTTGCAAAAAAACCCCTTCCCTGGGAAGAACCAGCAAGAAACCCAGCAGGACTCTTTTTTTTTTCAAATAATAGCTTACAGTAATTTTTACAATTAACAACACAAGACAAATTAGAAATAGCTTGGTAGCGATGACCCTTCCCAACGCGCGCTTAAATAACGCTATTGGTGCAATCCTGTAGCAATCAGCTGGTTTATCGATACTTGTATTAACTTGTTCAGTACGAGATACGAGTACATTTTGTACTGTGTGTGTGTTTTGTTTAGGCGTTTGTCTTATTCCTGTTGGTGCGTGCAGTATTTAAATCCTATATAAAACCTCGTAATAAGTTTTATATTTTCATTAGTGGTTTCGCGCAATCTTTAAACAAGTATTTAAGTTCAACACTTTATTTACATATCTGTAAAAACAAACCCATGTCGGAAGCAAAAAAGAAGAGACGGCAAATAGTGCAGAATATATTGAATATGGATTCATAGAAAATTCGAAAAATCCATCTTTGCATTTGTGTCATCTTTATTCAAAAATATTTTTAAACGAAGCGATGAAGTTTTCAAGACTTCATCAAAATCATTTGAATAAAATGCATTCAGATAAGAAGAACAAAAGTATAGTCTATTTTCAAGACCTGGAAAAGAAGCATAATGCTTAGCCAAGTGTATCAAAACTTGTTTCGGTGGCTGCTAAGACGAAGACGGACTTCCAGCTTCATACAATATCTCTTTGTTAATTGCTTAAACAGGTAAACTACACACCATCGGAGAAACTTTAATTTTGCCGGCAATAAAAGAAGTTATAACTACTGTGCTCCATAAACCGGCGGCAGACATAATTTGAAAAATTCCTTTTTTCTGTGCAAAGACGAATTGATGAGATGGCTGAAAACATTGAAGAGTTATTGTGCAATCATGTGAAGACTAGTCAATTTTCAATTCAATTGGATGAGTCCACTTTACCAACTACTGAAGCTTTGTTGCTGTCTTACGTGAGGTTTATTAAAAATGAAAAAATATGTCAATAGTTATTATTTGCTAGAAATTTAGAGACAGACACAAAAGGAGAAATCATATTTAAAACACTGGAAAAGTTGAAAAATATTATATGCTACTGCTACAGATGGTGCTCCAGTTATGACGTGGTGTCAAAAAGGCTTCATAGCGTAAGTACTTAAAAAACAAAATTCCAGGTGTGCTTGCGTTATACATCGACAACATTTGGTTGCTAGAAAATCAAGTGAACGACTGTTTCAATCATTGCAACATGTCATCAGAACAGTCAATAAAATCCGAAACAACTCTTTAAATGACAGTTTTGTGTTACAAATGATGATGATTTCAATCGCTTGATCGTTCACACAGAGGTGTGTTGGCTATCAAAAGGAAATTATCTGACTCGATTTTACAATCTGTTTGACTCTGTCGTAGATTTCTTGGAAAACAAAGACACAGAATTGTGTGACTACCTCATCGCATCAAAGAATGATATTGCATACCTGACAGACCTTTATAAATTGCTTAATGATACGAATCTCTGACTTCAAGGCAATGACTTGAACTTAATAAAAAAATTACACGAGAAGAATATCGGCAGACGTGAGTTCCATAATTTTCCCAATTTATCATTATCCTGCAACAACGACGACTTGCTTGTCTACTGCCAACGTTTGGAAAATCTCCATAGCAATTCCACTGAAAGATTCCAGGACATTCTGAAATTGGAAATACCAGAATGAGTGATAGATCCTTTTCCAAATTTCAACATAGCGGTTTCACCCCAACTGGAAGAAGAACTTATAGAACTGACAACTTATAGAATGAACGAGGAAATAAAAATCAAATCCAAAAATGGCTACCAAGAATTTTGGCCACAAAAGTCAACCCCGCAGTTGTACCCTGGATTGTAGTCGATCGTTCAAGATTTTTTTATAGCATTCCTATCGTCATATTAGTGTGAACGTCAATTTAGTGCTGTGACAACGCTGCTTAGTAAAAAAGAAATCGTTTGCATGTTACCGAACGCTTTTTTCACAGCGATATGCTATGCGCGTGTAACTTACGACAGTTTTTGAGTAAAATCGAACCTGATATCAACACTATTCTGATTCTTACTACACTCTCATATTTGTTATTGTCGGTGATACCCGTAAACGGTAAAGTTTCTATAAACTTGTAATTGTGTGTAACGTAATGTGTAATTAATAAATGTAATAATATATTAAGAATAAATAAATAATAATGAATAACAAACTTGTTAAAAATCATCAAATTTATCCATCTCATTAGATTACTTTTAAAACTAAAATTGATTACCTACCTATCTATATTGTTTCTTTTTGATTAAATATATTCTTAATATTATAAAGTTGCGTTTTAATTGCTCTTACTGGCTTACTGGTAATGTCTAGTTTAGAATGTAAGTTTAAACACCTGAACTAAATTAAAGTAATGTCACTGTGGTTAGAGTAAAAGCTTAAGCTTTACGAGTGTATAAAAAATTGCGGCCGCTGAAAAATAATTGATTTTTGAAGGGGGCGGTAAAGAAATAAGTTTGATAATCTCTGATTTATACAAACAAGCACTCGGGCGTTGTAATTTAACAAGCAACTTAATTATGATATCTCTAAAACTTGTATTTACGCCGCTTTTTGTAATTTGTTGTAGTAGGTATTAACTTATTAATAGTGAACTTTTAAAGGGCTGGCTTTAATGATGATGATGTCGTAACTTATACCCACAAAATGTAATATGCTCTTTAAGTTTAAGTTTAAGTTAACATTTAATTTATTGTTTACATACCATTGAAAATTATCCTTAAGTTGAATTTTCCGGTACGTGTACGTGGCGTTTTAGTATTTGCTTTTCTACCAGCTTATGAAAAGACAACAAATGTGGAAGCGCCACGTATTCTAGTTTTTACTTTATGGATTTCTGATGACTGTGTTCTGGGAAGAACCATTTCTCACAGTCTATGTTCATTTCACGCATGTGTGTAAAATTCAGATGTAGTTAAAATACAGTCTAAAGATATTTTTTTAAATAAATATGACATGAAACATTTCCAATTAACTTAAAGCTTAATTATACACATTGTTAGTGAAAATTGGGATACATAACGCATATTACATTAAATATTATTTTTGAGTTGTACTAACATAAATCAGAACGTACTGAAATGTCAAAAACAATGTTTAACACCTGACCATGAATACCAAATTATGGGGTAATTGCTAACAAAAGTGTACCTACGTAATGACTACATTTGTTAACGAAGGATAGTAAAGAATTTTTAACAAAATAATATTTTTTAACTTTATAATATTTTCTGGGTACATGTGTGTTTCTATGTATGCATCTCTTCCGTTTGTTTTTACCCCTTAAAGCTTTTAAGAGTCGATAAATTTTAAATTATGAGGTGTCGTTAGATCTTACATTCTTTACGAAATGATTTTTGGTGGTAGCATAAGAGTGTCCATCACCCTGTGTTGTCTCGTTGGTGTCGAAGTAGGCGACTATAAGAAATGCTAGAAACATACTATTACTTCCGATAAATGACAGTTTTACCTTTTTGTTTATTTTTGATGTAAAATATCCAGACTGGCAACAGGTCTTTAAAGGTGCGGGATGCCTGGCATACTTAATCCACCTACCAAATGTGACTATTAAGGTTTGAGGCAAATGAGGCAAATCCTCCTTGATAGCTCCTCTACACGATAGGCAAGCGCTGGCCCAGTGAGATGGCCATGCGATGGTTGAAACGCAACTACACGATGGCTACATTCAGTTGTGATCGAAACGTTTTTCGTGATGGACATGGATGAATTAGCCGCTGCTGCAATATATCTATACAACACGTACTGTTATTTTCTTAATGAGCACAAGAATAGAGTTATCAAAAAGAAATGGCGCAGAAGAAGGTGGTGGATGTTATCTATCCATCGCTATAGAACTAAATATGTCCTTAGTCAATTTAGTTTTCTTTAAACACAAATAATTAATTAATTATAATTAATGATTCAATAAATAATTATTAATGAATTATTCAAAATAAATAAAGAACAAATTATGTATATATTGTGATTTTAGTAGCTCTATGATTAAAATTTTATAAATTCATTATGAGGCCATATATTCGACTTTTTACGTACCCATCGTGTGACATCCACATTCAACCGTCGTGCGCTCAAATCTCTGGAATGGGTCACGTGTAGATGCGTACCGCCATCGCTGGCCCACTACCTTTGACGTACGATGAAAAAACCGACACCGTCGCCATCCCCAAGACCATCGCACGCGCCTTAAGCCTTCCGACACAACTACACCCTCCACACGCTGGCCTATTATAGTGGGCCATCGCGATGGCCCATCGTGTAGAGGGGCTATAACACACTCCTGGTTATATTAGCTTACCTATGTTAACAGGAGAGAGGTCCAATACGAGAATTTGATGAGAAGGTAATAAGATGTTCAGTACGAGAATTTGATGAGAAGGTAATAAGATGAATATTTTGAAAATTTGACAAATTGTGTAAAAAAAATATAAATATATTTAAAACCATTCAAATTGATAAACTCAAAATGGGAAACTGAAAGTTATAATCTTGTATCACTGATTGTCATTCTCACAGTGCGCCCACCCCCTCTACGCGTTATATATAAATTATAAATACATACTTTGGATTTAGAATTTAAAAACAGTTCATAATTTGTAATATTATGTACAGAAGTAGGTGCAATAATATAAACGGAAAATTTTCAACCGTATAAATAAAGTGCCTCTGCCTCGTAATTTTGTTTGGTTTTGTTGTAAGTAGTGGTAAGTAGGAAATATTTAAAGTGCTGTTACAAATTGATAATACCCACTGAACTTAATATAATTTTTTCGGCTTAGGTTATTGCTTTTTGATGGGCGTTTTTAATTTTCACTATAAATCGAAGTCGTCCTTGTGCGGTGTCCTATAATTATTCCAGGTACAGATGAAAGTATAAAGATTAGTATTGTTATTAAAATCTAACTTTTGAAATTTTAGCTTACAATATATATCAAGAATTATTAAAAATTTATTTAACACAAAGATGTGATTTGATAAGACGGAAATTACTATCTGTTTTTATTAATTTATTGAATCATATATTTTTTACTACTAAACTATTAACGCAACCTTGTTATGCTTATATATTTCATTTGAATAGTGAAGCTAATCCTTTATACTTTCTAATAACTTTATTGTGTCATTTAAGCCAGAATCCTACCTGTATTTTTATTATCTCAAGATATAGTAACTAAGTGGCCTAAGGGAAGAAAACCTTCTGCAGGTGTCCCTTTTTGTGTTTTTAGTTAATGTTTTAAAAGCATTGTATCATATTCATATTCAAACTATTCATACTTTCATTCTTATATTATAAACCTGCAAGATTGTTACATGTTTGTATGTTTGTGGTTCTTAAGCACAAACTACTCTATGAATTTAGAAAAAACTTAGCAATATTATAGATTACAAATGAAAATAGGACATATGCTATATTTCTTTTAAAAATAGAAAATTTTTAATCTATCCCAAAAATATAGTTTTAAAATTTTAGCACTATGGATATAGTGCTAAAATTTCACCTATAAAATTTCTATCATTGAAGTGTGCTGTGTTAACTATAATATAAAGAACTATAAAATAAAAGAACTATAAAAATTCATAAATTCAACTTCTTGCCAATATCTTTATAAGTTAACGTTACATTGTATATTCTTCTCTGATACTATATCTTCTAGTCACAATAACTTCTTTTCCATTTACAAAAATAATTAAAATCATGCGAGAAATTTGAACACAATGATATTATTAGTAGGATGATAACTCTTCATTTAATGTATCTCTGTATCATGAAGAGTATTTTATTTAGTTATTTTTGGACATTTCTTTTAGGCAACATCACAAAATTAAAATAAGTGTGTGAATATTGTCATAGCAACCCATATTTTATGAAACTAGTACTTAGCTGCTACAGGACTGTGTAAATAGATTGTCTTTACCTCACTGTGAAATTGACTTTGTTTGTCTATTACTTTGTCTATTACTTTAGGTGTCATGGTACAGACCTCTGGCATCTATTTATGGCTAGGGCTAGGGCTGTAGGGGTACAGTAGACATTTATGAATCATTCATTTCTATCAGTATACTGAAGTGAATATGGACAGCTTTAGTACCTTGAAGAACTGATGGCCGATGAGGTCAAAAGGTTATCAAGTGTTGATTTGTGATACAAATTGGGTTGTTCCCATCTTTTTGAGTTTCAGTACTCTGTGATCTATGAAACCCGCTCAGATCCTGTCAATTGTTAGTGCAGATTGTATAGTTTCAATCAAACACAAATAATTACTACTTTTAACAGTTTATATATTTAAATTCATAGTGTATTTGGCAATTCATATAGAGTTCATGTGCTTTGAACTATAAAAATAACTTAGTCTTGAATGGTTGCAATTCTATGATTATCTCATACTCACATACAAAATGTTTCTGCTTTGTAATATTAGTATAAATTTGTCGAAACTACTATCACAATTTTTATGTGTATTTCATATTACATTTACATTTTTAAAAAAATAGTCTATCAAAACATATATTTGTTACACTAATTAATAAATAATTTTATCAGGTCACAGGCTGAAATGGTTGTCAATCATTTGGATTATTCTGGATTATTAAAAAAAAGAATGTAATCATCAAATTGGGGGGGGGGGTAACTGTACCAGGAGATGGGCAGCAACATCTACCTGATTAGAGGTGAATGAAAATAAAATAACTGCGGTTGCCAATCCACTTCCCAATTGTGGCAACTATAGCAAATTTAGGGTTGGCTGTGGGCATCCGGTACTTGATTTTAATTATGTTTTCAGCTTAGAAGGCTTGTCAGGGTTTAACTTGAACCTTATACACTGCTTTTTGCGTGTCAGAGATGTGTTTTGAGTTTATAATGATAGAAATAAATTTCACTAAAAATTGCATATTACCAAAGGCAAATATGTCAATTTGGTCTATTTAGTATTAGAAAATAGGCTTCCGGTACTTGATTTGAATTATGTTTTCAGTTTAGGAGTTTTGTCAGGGTTGAGCTTGAACCTTTTATACTATTTTTGGAGTTTTAAAAAGTGCGTTTTGAAGTCAAAATAAATTTACACTTAAAAATTGCATATAACAAAACCCATAAAACAGTTAATCATCGGACCCAGACAATTCATTTGTGGCTGAAGATGGGACTCGTACACTACAAATGGAGTTGAAGCAGAGAGACTGCTCTCTGAAGAGGTCTTTCAGAAAACAAAATTATAACAAGTCACATTACACTGTTTTATTTACCGCTATCATATCAGAGTTTAAGGCAACTGGACATTATAAATAAGTGAGGTTAAATCTGTACTTAAACTGAATCAGCATGCACAGACTCCACCTAATCTTGTCTGCCCTACCCTAGAGTGTTTTTTTAAAGCCTTAGCCGCAGAAGGAGAGTAGCCCCTGTCTGCTGTCAAAAATCGCAGGCACCTGTGGGAGTTGAAGCGGTTGAGGCTGAGACTGAAAATTATTCAAAGCTGTGGAGGTATGGGTGCCTGCAGTGAAGCCATTGCAGAATTAACTTTGGGTCAATATTCCTGTGTAAAAAATCATTACTCATAAACTGTACTTTTCCACAAGGGGAAGGGTAGGGGTCCCATGAACACACACTCCCCCGCCCCGTACGCAAGTACCGAATGTCTAGTTTTACCAAAATATCCCTCCTATGAGGACTGTAATGGTAATGGTAGTAATGGTCTTTTTTTTTTGTTTAGGTTTCAAAATAAAATGGAGGAAGAAACACTTGAAGAAAATATTCTGAAATCAAGACCATATCAAACGCAACTTGAGGAAATTGCAATAAAGAAAAATACTATAATATATCTACCAACTGGTAAGTCACGTGTTTTTGTATGAAATGTCAAGTTGTTGCATTGTCAGTCGGTTATAAAATTATCTTTTCTTTTTCAGGATCCGGGAAAACATTTATAGGGATACGGTTGATAACCAGATTTAGGAAGACATTAAATGGTGAATGGGGCCAAGGTGCAAAGAGGACATTCTTTTTGGTCAACACAGTACCATTGGTGAAACAACAGGTAAAGTTCTTTGTATATGATTTAATATGTATTTCATGCAAATTGATTAATTAAGTAAATTATTTGCAAATGTTCTATATATTTTGGGTATACATTCGGTGTTTTATATTATATTTTGTATGTAGTAGAGCCACGCTGCAGCTATATTATGGTTGTAGTATGAATAGGTCAGCTCGACCGGGGAAGGACCACGCACTAACAGAATACCAGCGTAATACTGCTGCTTTGTTTTATATGGTGAGTGTAGAGATCCAGAGACCCTTTTTTACTGGAAACGAGGCATTCCATCTTAGTCCTCAGGGGTGACAACGCATCTGCGTTTTGATTCTTAATCAAGGATAAATGTAGATGTCTATGGGCCACGGCATCCACCTACCATCAGTTGGACTGTGTGCTCGTTTGTCAACCTTATTCCATAAAAAAACTATTATAGAGTAAAGGTTCTTGTAGTAAGTGGGCACTCACCTGATGATAAGTGGATTCTGAGGCCATAGACATCTACATCTATCTTTGATTAAGAATCAAAATGCAGAATGCGTTGTCATACCTGGGGACTAAGAAGGAACGAATAGTTTGCAGTAAAAATAAAAAAGGTATCTGGTTCTCTGCACTCACCATACAAAACACAACAGCATCAAACTGCAATTGCATGCTGTTATAGTTGACACATTCATGCTACAACTGTAATGTAACTGCAGCATTAGCTCGGTACGTTCGGCCGAATATTCGTATTCGGTGAAACCCATATTCGGCCCATCCCTACTTGTAATATGCTAATAGAGCTATTTGCATGCCATTAATACAAAGCAACCATTTTTAAAATGTTTGTCTGTCTGAACTGATTGAGAGATTTGGCAGAGTGATCTATACTAAATTCTACCCTAAAAATAAAACAGAGTTGTTATTGTAAAATCAAAAATTGATAAAATAAATGGTTGATGTTATGATCACCTCATAACAATTCTTAACAATTTTAAACAACAGAAAAGAGAAAATTTTTATACCCTATATCACTTCCACAACTAAAACAAATCTAACAACCCCTGATATGATAGAATCTATTTAGCCATTTAGGATATAGTGTGCCAAAGATATGGCATATAGACATACATAAACATTACCCTTCTTCTGGGCAGTCTGGTAAAAAACGTTTTTTAACATTTTATCATTTATTAGCCAGCTCAGGTAGATAGACAGATAAAAATTCTAAAAATGTTTATTCATGCGTATGTAGCATGCAAATAACCCCATGAACCAATATTTGCAGATATCATCATCATCATCATTACAGCCCTTCACAAGTCCACTGCTGAACATAGGCCTCTCCCAAGGTATGCCACAAAGCACGGTCCTGAGCCACCTGCATCCATCAACTTCCTGCATGTCTTACCAGGTCGTCACTCTATTTAGTGGGGGGTCGCCCTACACTTCGCCTACCGTACGAGGCTGCCACTCGAGAACCTTTTTTCCCCAACAGTTGTCGGTTTTTCGAGCTATATGGCCTGCCCATTGCCACTTCAGCTTACTAATCCGTTGGGCTATGTCGGTCACTCTGGTTCTACAGCGGATATGTGTAATAAGAAATATAAAGTTACCCTCTAAATACTATGATAAATAGATAAATATGTGTTCCTTATATATTTTATATATCAATAGGTCCATAATGTGCATTTTACAAATACCGACTAGTTTAGTATTTGATATAATTGAAGTATAATGTAACTTGGGCTTTTTGGTTAAATAACGTTTTTTTTACGTGGTAGAGCCATGCTGCAGTTATATTAGTAGTATAGTTGTAGCATGAACAGGTCGGTTCAACCGGGGAAGGACCACGCTCTCACAGAATACCAGCGTCAAATAGTAGCTTAATGCTGCTGTATTTCGTGTGGTGAGTGTAAAGAACCGGAGACCCTTTTTAATGGAAATGATGCGTTCCATCTTAGTCCTCATGGGTGACAACGCATCTGCCTTTGATCATATATAATCCATCTGCATTTTGATTTGTAATTGAGGATAGATGTAGATGTCTATGGGCCGCAGCAACCACTTACCATCAGGTGGACTGTGTGCTCGTTTGTCACCCTATCCTATAAAAAAATACACTAGGTACCCCATATCATTTCGTGGGTGTCTTAAGAGGCGACAGAGGGAAACAAATCAAGAGATGGGCAGCAGCGTCTTCTTAATAATGACTAAAATAAAAAAACTTGCTGTTGCCAACTCGCTTGCCAAGTGTGGCAACTATGGTAATAATCCTCTCTAAGAGACAATATCTATGGTCTATATCTGTGTTCAGCAGTGGACTGTAATAGGCTGTAAAGGTAACGGTACGAAGTTTCTTTAAGAACATAGCTAGACTTCTTGGCACATAAAATGAGTGATCAATCCGTAATAGCTCTTTGCTTAAACTTCATAAAGTAACGCATGACCTTTGTCTTTTCCATGTTCAATTTTAAGACCTATACCTTGAGAGACACTTTTGACTCCATTGAGTATGGCTCCTTATGTTCTATTTTTAAAAACGTGACACACATCACACATATGTGCTTACAGTCACATAATATTTGTTGCACCAAACAATGGATCGTTCATTGTTATCTGAAATCATTCTATAAACAAAGAGGCTGTACCCGAAGTAGACCTGCTGTTACTGTGTTGTATTTATTTATGTATTTTTGATTTGTCGTCCTCTAGTGAGAGATTGTAATAGACACACAAATAAATGGTTAGAATATTTGAAAAATAGTATAAACAGACTTCTTGTTTTATAGAATACTGGTGACAAACTAGCACACACCCCACCTGATGGTTAGTGGATGCTGTGGCAAGGGCTAGGGTTCCCAACCCTCCCGGCTTTGATTATATACCTGTCCAGATGCCACATAGTCCGTACAGAACGGCCCAAAAATAAAGTTTACTAAAATTGGTAGACTCGCTTATCACCTGCTCACGAAAAATAATTAATTATGCCAGTTTGTGCTGTTAAATTGTGTCGCAATTATGTGAGAAAACCGTATAATAACACCAAGATCACTTTTCATCAATAAGTTTTGTTATTTAACCA
Organism: Parnassius apollo; assembly: GCA_907164705.1. Classification (NCBI taxonomy): domain Eukaryota; kingdom Metazoa; phylum Arthropoda; class Insecta; order Lepidoptera; family Papilionidae; genus Parnassius; species Parnassius apollo. Next base: position 8,654,416 of record CAJQZP010001196.1, read on the forward strand.
CTATTGTTGTATGAAAACACGATATTTTAATTTGATTAGCCGGTGTTTTCAGTTTATTACTAAGGAGTTTTGGTGAAACTATGGGAGACAAAATACAAATATTATTACATCATCTTTCGATCAGGAGAACATTAATTACTTTAGTTATTTGATCAGTAAATGATAACTTACCTACACAAAATAAATGAAACCCATGACGTCATGCACTAAATAGTATTTTTGTTAGTCCTATCTGGTTGGATTTTATTTATTTATTTATTTTATTGATATGAATGTATATTTATCATTTTCATTTATATATTTATAAAACTATAACTAAAACTACAATAAATACCAAAACTAACTATACCTATAAATACCAAAAAAATTTATGATATTATTTATTCGATAAACATGGTACATTAAAGACGACATTGACAAATAGTTGTACATAGTCCATATGTTTACCATATCTGACGTGAAAATTATTCAACATAATATATCAAATCATTATTTTTAGTAAGTCAATATATAAATAATTTATATCAAATTAAATGAAATTAATTAAAAGTACAATTGTCATTTCAATCGTTATATAGCATAAAATATGGTAAGGGGCCATTTCTTGGAATTACGGCTCACGTTATATGTTGCGCAGAGTTCATCGGCGACATCCACTCCACATTTGGTTGTATTGTAATAGGTGTTGATTTTGGGTTTCCGTTGTTCTCCAGTTGAATCATCAATTTTATTATCAACAAACAAAATATTGGTGCAAACTTGACATCAGTAAAACTTATTTTTCTTTGGGACATGAGAAACAAGAGATGTAACGTCCTGGAAATCAAACCGAGATGAAAATACTTTAGCGTTACGAGTTCTAATGAATAGAGGAATTTGTCTTTTATTCTTACGCAAGGTACCAACTGATGTTAACCGGTATCCTTTTTGCTGATGCTGGACAAGTTCATAACTGGTAAACCAGTTATCAAACGTAACTTTACGGTTTGATTTTGAAATAGGTGTCACAATGCGATCTACAATATCAAAAGGTTTATTACTGGCAGCAAATATACCAGTTGGTTGCTTTCCGAGATATATAGATAGATTCAAAATATAGTAATTTTTAGCATCTACCAAAGTTATTCTTATCTAATCTTTATACCATACTTAGCTGGTTTTGATGGTATATATTGTCGAAATCTGCAACGACCTTTAAAAGCGATTAGCATTTCATCAATAGTTAGACATTCACGGGGATGTAAGCAGTTTTGCAATTTACAACAAAATTTTCAAAGAGTTCTCTTATCAAAGCCAAGTTATCAAGTTGCTTCCTTCCTTCACAAGTAGTTTCATCATTAAAACAGAGTGAGCTTTGTATGAAGTGAAAACTATGTTGACATCACTAGTGTCATCGGAAGCCCATAAGTCAGTCAGATTTTGTCTCTCTGAGCGCTCTAAGGCAATATATAATAGGCCAATAATAGCTTTGAGTTATGTCATACTACATTCCTTCATATAGGCGTGCTTCGGCAGATCCTGACACGACGCCATTTTGCGTCCAATGTACACGCATTTGTGTAAGTCATAATTTTTTGCAACATACCATCACTGAAGAACAAGCCCCAGCATTAGAACTTAGAAGTAGCACACTTAGCTTCTCGTGTCACACCTGACAACTGTAATTATATTTTCTGCCCTCGTCCTCATCTTGCGCCGAAAAGGTGTTTTAAACCAAACTGTCCCATCCTTACCAAGATATTGTAGACGTACCTCACGCCGTAAAGATGTTTCTGGCTCTTGTTGCAGCGAACACGCGCTGGATTTTAACTTCATTCTAACTTCACTCAGTGGGACATTATCGTCATCACTTACTGAGCACTCTTGTTCCGTATCGCTTGCCTGACTACAAACACTCACGTGATCTTCATCATCACACCGCGTCATCGTTATCAGACAAGTTTTCGTCTGAGTCAGATTCTTCAAGAATTGACAAAATTAGTTGACTATCTCGATCCATGTTACCTTAAAAGAGGAAATAAAATATTGGTTATAACAAACATTAACATAAAACGCAGAAGTAACTCAAATTATCACTGTCTAACAAAATTTATTAATAAAAAATCGAAAGTTAAAAAAAGCGTGAAAGTTACGTTAATTGTGAGGATGGGTCATATTTACCTTTTAGAAAATTATGCACGGCTGTCCGCTGACTGATTTCTTTTTAAAAACCCATAGAAATAAAACATATTATCGTTGACGCCAGCTACTGAGAAGAACGGTAATGTCGCACGCGTACTTACAAAAATATATGCATTATAAAATTAAAACACGCAGGGCCATTTTGACCCAACTTCAATGACGCCGGGTTAATAATCTTACCCTTAGCGTATAACGCTGGATCTCTATTTCAATATAATGTATAATGTATTTGATAACGAACGAATGTCAAGTGTAAACGTCGTATTTTGGCAAAACTTTGTAATTTTTATTAAAGTAACTCTTTTCTCACCGAGAAGCCTCAAGACAAGATGCGACACACCAAAGACCGTACATTGGCGGAATTATTGTTACCTAAGCATACCAAGGGCCATATTGAAATAAAAGGTTTTTAACAACGAGAGCGTATGCGTATTTTCACTATTGTATTACTGCCTTTGACTATAGATGCTGAAATTATTCAAGGCAATAATTTAGATAATTTTTCCTTTTGTTTCAGCAAAAATGTATTTCCGAATTATCACCCGTAAAAGGTGTCGCTGGGTATAGCGGTGAGGATAGAGTAGACTTCTGGAACAAAAACAAGTGGGACAATGAGCTAAGGCAGTATCAGGTGAAGACAAAATCAACTTCTTTTTTAATATTTAGGTTTTTTTATAGAATAAGGTTGACAAACGAGCACACAGTCCAACTGATGGTAGGTGGATGCCGTGGCCCATAGACATCTACATTTATCCTTGATTAAGAATCAAAACGTAGATGCGTTGTCACCCCTGAGGACTAAGATGGAATGCCTCGTTTCCAGTAAAAAGGGGTCTCCGGATCTCTACACTCACCATACGAAACACAGCAGTATTAAGCTGCTATTTTACGCTGGTATTCTGTGAGAGCGTGGTCCTGCCCCGGTCGAGCGGACCCATTCGTGCTACAACCATTTAATATATATTTATATAATATATATATATATATATATATATATATATATATATATATATATATATATATATGTGTAGGTATAAGGTATTTTTAGATGAAGCGCATATTCCCGTCAAGAGTGCTTTGAATATGGACGTCATCATCATCATAACAGCCCTTCACAAGTTCCTTGCAGGACATAGACCTCCTCCATGAAATGCTACAAAACACGGTCCTGAGCCACTTGCATCCATTGATTTCCTACATGTCTTACCAGGTCATTACTCCAAAAAAGTGGAGGGCTGCTTTAAATTTTGCTTACCGGTAGGAGCCGATATGGTATGTACGACCCATTGCCACTTCGGCTTACTGATCTGTTGGGCTATGTCTATTATTCTGGTTCTACTGTCCGCGGTAGAACAGTAACATCATTAAAAATTCTATCACACAGAGAAACACCGAGTATAACCCGCGTATTTCGATATCTTAAGCTTCTTTATACAGCCAATAGTAATTATAATTAATCAAGCCATATCTTTACAATTGGTAAATCAACAATAATGTCTGTTATTGCTAGTAATACGACAAGGATGTCGCAATTCAATGCTGAAGAACAATAAAATGTGCAAGCATAAAAAAAGATTCTGTAAAGTAACCGTTAACTAAGTTGCAGAAATGGCATTTAATGCCTCATCAAAAGGCATGTTGAAAAGCCCTATGTATAGCCAACCGTGGTTTTGAAAGCCTCGTATGGAAGAAAAAATCCTTAAATGTCATAAATATTAATATATTAATTATTTTGTTCTAGGTGATCGTAATGACTAGTCAAATTCTCTGTGACATGCTCACACATAAATACATACACATAAGGGACATAAATCTTCTAATTTTCGACGAGTGTCATCACGCCATCGATGATCATCCTATGCGGATGGTGATGAAGCATTTTGAGAACTGTCCAGAAGAGTATCAACCAAGAGTACTTGGTAAGCATGTGTAGTCATAACGTTTCTATTTGGAACATAAATATCAACATTAAAGTGTCATTAAATGAGACTTCTTTTTTTACGAATTCTGTCGAATATTATTTAATAATATTTTAATTTTTATATCTCCAACGTTTCATTTGTGCTTTACAGCACCCATGATCAAAAGAGACAGAGGTGTTCAACATCCTGATGTTATGTTAATACAGATTTTAAATAAATTTTTTTGATTAAATCTACGCAAAATGAACATACAGTATCTAGTTACTCTAGTATCTAGACTCTGTGGTATCCTTGGTTTTTTTACGAATTTTGTCGAATAGTATTTAATTATATTTTATTTTTTGTATCTCCAACGTTTCATTTGTGTTTTGCAGCACCCATGATCAAAAGAGACAGAGGTGTTCAACATCCTGATGTTATGTTAATACAGATTTTAAATAAAAAATTTTGATTAAATCTACGCAAAATGAACATACAGTATCTAGTTACTCTAGCATCTAGAGTCTGTGGTATCCTTGGTTTTTTTACGAATTTTGTCGAATATTATTTAATTATATTTTATTTTTTATATCTTCAACGTTTCATTTGTGCTTTGCAGCACCCATGATCAAAAGAGACAGAGGTGTTCAACATGATATGTTAATACAGATTTTAAATAAAATTTTTTGATTAATACTACGCAAAATGAACATACAGTATCTAGTTACTCTAGTATCTAGACTCTGTGGTATGCTTGGTTTTTTTACGAATTTTGTCGAATATTATCTAATTATATTTTATTTTTTATATCTCGAACGTTTCATTTGTGCTTTGCAGCACCCATGATCAAAAGAGACAGAGGTGTTCAACATCCTGATGTTATGTTAATACAGATTTTAAATAAAAAATTTTGATTAAATCTACGCAAAATGAACATACAGTATCTAGTTACTCTAGTATCTAGACTCTGTGGGGTGGGATTTAGTTTTAATAATTATAGGAACCCGATTTTCTCACGTGGTATACTGCAGCTATATTAGAAGTAAAATTGTAGCACGAATGGGTCGGCTCGACCCGGGAAGGACCACGCTCTAACAGAATACCAACGTAAAATAGCAGCTCAACGCTGCTGTGTTTGGTGAGTGTAGAGAAACGAATACCCAATTAACAAGAAACGAGGTATTACGTCTTAGTCCTCACGGGTGACAATGCATCTGCATTTTAATTCGATTCGAGATAGATGTAGATGTCTATGGGCCACAGCAACCACTTATCATCAGGTGGACTGTGTGCTCGTTTGTCATACTTATATAATTAAAACAACCCGAGCATTCAGACATCTCTATTGAAATAAGTACAGTACTATGTTATAAGGTAAATTTTGACATTGTGTTGATGATCGTAATAGCTCAAGTGGATATCGAGCGGTCGCCTTAGTTCGCGTCCTGTCTTCGCTACGAATTTTTTTCCTTTTTTTTCAAGTTCCCTTCTTTTGTGAGAAAATCTATAATTTCGACCCCTTTTTTTAAGTATTTTTTAAAAATACGAAAATTTTAATTAAACTAATTGCACTCATGATTTTTTATTCAAATAACCAGTTAAGTTTTTTCTATTATGTCAATAAGATCAAAAAATATTATTCATCGGTATGTAATTTGTAGCTAAACGTAATTTAAAAAAAAAAACGAGCAAAGCTCGGTCATCCGGGTACTCTGATATAATGAGGGTGTTTTACCTACTGGGCTTTTATTGATCCTTTTTTTTGTCTTCTTTCCTTTTAAATAAAAGACCAAATTCAAATTCAAGCGTATGCACTCCTGCATCTTATGTTACCTATATTCCTCTATTTTTTATTTATTGTAGAATGATATATTTGTCTATTTATCAGCCTGATTATTAAATTTTCTTTTGCGGCCTAAATGATACGAAATTTAAGGCGAGCTTTTGTTACAGGATTGACAGCAACACTTCTTAACGCCAATGTAAATCTGCCCAAAGTTGAGGAAACGTTACGTCAATTGGAAACTACTTTTCACGCAACGATTGCTACAGTAAACGAACTCGGAGAAGTATTAACGTAATGCATTTATTTACTTTGCATATTACCTTACGAGGTTAATTGAATTTGCTCATAGTAAAAATGTGGGTAGTTACAAAGAGTACTATCATACTATGTATACTACTTCCTAGAGACAAGCATCCCCTGTCAATCAAGCTTGGGCATGAAGTTATGTGATAGTTGTTTCATAAGTTATTCATTATTAATAGCGAAGTTGCATGTTTACAAATTTTTTTGTAAGTTTACTAAAAATTATAAAGAAAAATACAATTGATTTTTCATGTAATTTTACAATTTAAATTCTAACACCAGTGACGTCATTATATCGCTGTAGTAACGCCACCGCATGGTGCAATTCTATGGGTGCAATTCTATGATATAACACTCATGTTTACATTGTCAAAATTAAAAAAATGGCATTGCATAATACAGGTTACATATTATATGTTTTGTTACGACACGTGGTAATCCGAATATAGAAACTACTATGAATGATTGCGATTGGCTCACAGCTTAGGTTAATTACATACATACATATGCATAGAGAGAACCTATCATTCTACATAAATTAAGTCATTATAGTTGTCTTACTCTTTCTAATTTAATTTTCTATTAAGGTAAAAAGAGACAAATCTATTGAAAGATATTATGCGTATTCATGCATGTGGAAATAGAAGTGTCAAGTGGTATCTTTATATTATGGCAAATATGACAGAAAGTACACCCGTATATTCTGATTTAATAAAAAAAATGACGTTCCTAGGGTATGTTCCAAAATAGAACCCAGTGTACTGTCCAATGCAAATGACGTCATGAATCGACGCTATACTGGTGATTCGTTCCAAAACATAGGACAGTATATGACGTCATACATTTACGCCATATTGGAAAAGTGTTGGCGATTATTTTGTCATTTTTGCTCAAAAAATCGTTATATCCTAATGGAGATTTAGGAGCAATTATTCTATTTATTTTTGTATTTGAATAAATAAAAACAAATTCTGGCATGCTTCATTCAGCGCACACACAATTAAAAACTGTTTTATTGTGGCCGGATATCCGACGCAATATGGCGGCGACACGCCAGTACAATATAGTGTCAATTGATGAGGTCGTTTGTATTGGGCAGTATACTGAAAACGTTTCGGAACATACCCCTATTGTAGTAGTATTATGTGTGACGTTACTTTACAATACATGACGTCTTTAAGCTATAGTGATTTCCTTCACAATGTTAGCAACAATCGACACCGATATACTCGTTTTTGTTTAGTTATTTATTTTGATTACTTTATATGCCTAAAAATATTATTAAAAATAGACATTATTATATTAGGACTAGACTTATTATTAATATAAAAGTCATCAAGTGATGATTATTATATTAAATTTCAAATATTCATTTCGCAAATTTTAAAAACTAATAATTAGGGAGGTATCAATACTAAGTCCTGACAGGCACACGCTACATGAGCGCGTTTTTCCCGTTAGTAATCCCAATTGTATAATATGCTAACGGATCCACCATCACTTATCCACTTGCTGTGTGCTCGTTTGGCACCCTTATTTTGTAAAAAATTTAGAAGTTCCCCCTGTGTACGTTCCGTGACACAATCTCAGTGTCGATTAAACAAATACAGTTATTATTCGTTGTGAAACCCTGGCTGAATTTAAGTAGGTTTCATAATGATCTTTTCACGGTATTTTAATTATACAACGATCGTATGAAATTCCACATTATTCCACTACTTTTTTGTGGTAAGATATCAAATGAGGCTTACATATACTTTCATTGATATAAATAAGTATTACGAATCGGATTAATACTACGTCATAGACTAAATGAATTTATAGACAATATTTTTTGTTTTGCTAATGGCACATCATTGGGGAGTGTCTATGGAATGGAAAAACTGCAACAACCTTGTAAAAAAAAAGAAGGCAAGAATAATATAGCTATCTTATTTTGTACTATGTTAAACGTCATATGTATAAAGACTTCAGCTATAAGAATTTTTTTCCTCTTTTAGGACTCCCTATGGTTAATTACTCTGAGACTCAGCCTCAAAGTATATAATGACGTCACAACCAATCATAAGTCGTTTATTCATTAAAAAATGTAACTATTTATTATTAGTAATTACTAAAAAACTAGTATTGATAATTAAAAGAGTATTTAAACATATTTTAAATTAATTATTCTTTTCATTTATATACAGGGTTATTTTTAAAAGAGCAGCTAAATTTTAAACTTAAGTTCGAATATATAAATAATGATATACCGTTATCGCAGTTTTTGAAAATACGAGAAAATAAGACCTCTTTATTTGAAATTATCCCAAATTGAATGTGATTTATGGGCGACAACGTTTTTACCTACTGACCGACCCTTACGAATGTGTACGAACGCAGTAAAATCCCTTCAAATAATGCATTATTCCGTATTTTGAATTTTAAAGATAAAAATGGCGATGCTTGAGATTAATTTTTCCATCCAACCATGTATAAATTTCTTCTTTCTGAGTCTTCTCCTTTTTATAAGGTATAAAACGGCGCGGTGGAATACGGATGCGTATTCACGAATATGTCACGATTAATAACTGAAAGTTAACTACTCTGAATGTTACTGTTACCATTACAGCCTATCAAAATCCAGTGCTGAATATATGCCTCCTCCATAGACCTCAGAGGCAACAGTCAGGTAATCGCTGCTCATACTGTTCTGTACGAACAACTCATTCAAGATATATGTGTACTAATGGTGCATTCTTTTAAAGACCATGTCCAGCTGTAAATTCCATAAGCTGTTGACAGTAGAGAAATTATTGCTTATTCATTTGAAAATATTATTGAACATTATTGAAATATCATCATTATCACTGTTTGGCTGTCCTTTTATTGAAAATGGTCAAGACGAGTTGTCGCTAAAGACTGATTTACGCTTCGACAAGTACAGTAGCGAGTTAACTTGCGAACCTGGCGAGTTAAGTTTGAACCTCGTTTGAACGGCAATAAGCGAGTTAAGTAGCAAGTTAACGATTAAGTTGAACGGGATAGCCGGCCGAGCTATTTTCGGCGATTTAAGTGCGAAGTTCTGTCCTCCCGCGCGTCTCCCGGCACCCACAACTAAACTCGACGTCTTTGTGTAAACGAGCGAGTTTAGTTCAGTGCATAAGTCGACAAGACGCAACGTTTGTGCGCCAAAACGTACAATTGTACTTTTATAATTAAACTCGCCACTAAGGTACGATACTGTTTATTGAATATTTATAATATTTATATTGTGTTTTAATAATAAAATGGATGGAAGATATCACATATAAATATGTACAGGAGTATTTAGAAAACGAATGTTTATATAATAGTAGAAGTTCATATTGTAAAATTAAATCTGCTTGAGATGCTGCACTCATGAAAATTCTTGAAAACTTCTTTAACAACAACCATTAATACTTCTCTGACTGGATCATTTAATTCTTGACGAAATCCTAGAACCATCTTAAACGAAAACCAGAAAACTTTTGTACTAATGTCCTTAACTAAACTCGCCACGAAGACATTGTTTGAACGCTACTGCCCACTTAACCGTTTACTGTCAACTGCCCTGTAAACTCGCTACTGTACTTGTCGAAGTGTAAATCGGTCTTTAGTGTTACAGATATGCTAAGGTCATATTGTCGCGCAAAGGTGCGGATCGCGATATCGCAATAAAACTGTGTTTGATCTGTGACAATGGTACTGCCCATATATTGTTAAAAAACTGCAGTTTAAAATCTTGCGATAATTCAGCTAGACATGTGATAATGGAAGACGCGATTACGTTGTACTTATATGTCGGTAAATAATTAGTTCTTGCATTTCTATTATTTGAATTGCATGTCCAGGCGTGTCGCAACAACGAAAGTTTTTCCCTTATCGCGACAATGTGGCTTATTATAAAAAGACCAAACTATTATTATGGTCAATCATTCATTTTGACTTTAAATTTTTAATACATTTTATTTTCAGTTATTCAACAAATCCCCATGAGTTGGTAGAGTTTTATAGCACATATCGGAAAACTAGCGCTGCTGAAGAGGCTACCATACTTCTCCAGGAACTTCAGAGTCTTGTTCTTTCTGTTAAGTTGCCACAAGTGGCGTACACGCACGACGTCAAATTGAAGAAAGGACAACAGGACATCACGAATGATCCTAAAAAGGTTCGTTTGTATTGAAGTAATAAGAATCAATTATTGTTAAAAGAGTAATTAACCTTCCTTGGATTCGGAATGAATAAATAGTTGCGTGCACAAATAAGCACAAGGTCCTTGTGCTTATACACTTGGACTATGACAGAACCCGCATTGGTGACTATCATGACTTCAATAAAACTTCAAACTCGATTGGATGGTGATACTATATAAAATGTTGTATAGTATTTTGCTATGGGGACACGCGACTGCACTGAAATTATATTTGTTGTACAGAAGAGTGCCATTAGAGCAATATATGATTTAAAACCTAGAGAGCTGCTCAGACAAAAATTTAAGGAACTTAATATATTAACTCTGGCTTCTCAATACATTTATGAAAATGTAATGTATGTACAAAAATAAAAGTAGTTTTGTAAAAATAATTGATATTCATTCTGTAAATACTAGGCACAGACACAAGCTAATAGTACCAGTTACTCGACTCCACCGAGTCAGTAATTCATTCTTGGGGCGATGTATACGCTTTTACAACAAAATCCCAGAAAATATACTACATTTTACATACACAAAGTTCAAAAACTTTATTAAACTAAGTTTGTATAAAAAGGGTTATACTAATACTATTAAACGAGCAATTCTTGTATATATATATATATATATATATATATATATATATATAATCGGAATCTCGGAAACGGCTCCAACGATTTTCATAAAATTTAGTGTCCAGGGAGTTTCGGGGATAATAAATCGATCTAGCTAGGATTTATTTTTAGAAAATGTCTTTTTGTCCGTGTTTTTAGGCAATGAAAAACTGCTACAATATCGTTAGAATAAGAAGGTAAATTTTGACAGATTGTTAGTGATTATAAATAGCTTAATTGGTATAATGGTCGGTCACAGAATCTTAAAACCCCGGTTCGAGCCCAGACTGACCGACCGGCTTTTTTGATAAAAAAGTTCCTTTCTTTTTTGAGAAAATCTATTTTTTCGAGCCCTTTTTTTATTATTTTTTAAAAACACGAAAATGTAAATTAAAATAATTGCACTCATGATTTTTTATTCAAATAACCAGTTCCGTTTTTCCTGTTATGTCGCTAAGATCAAAAAATATTATTTATATTTCATCAGTATGTAATTTGTATCTAAATTTAATTTCCAAAAAACACGAATTAAAAAAAATCGAGCGAAAAATACCAAGCAAAGCGCGGTCAACCAGGTACTTATAATATTAAGGAATTTATAAAGGATAATAACCCCTGGAAAGGGTGATCGCTACCAAGGTATTTCTAATTTGTTTTGTGTTGTTAATTGTAACATACATGATTGTAAGCTCTTATTTAAAAAAAAATAGTCACGCTGGGTTTCTTGCTGGTTCTTCCCAGGACAGAGGTTTTTTTTAGAACCAGTCTTAATGGAAAAAATGACTCAATAAGTATTACTTGTAATCTATATCGAATGAAAAAGTTTCTGTTTCATTCATATCCATAAGTGACGTGTTTTGTGCAAAATTGTACGTTTAGTGTGAGTTTGTGTTACTTAAAACGCTATTAAAATATTGAGTAGTCAAAAATGAAAATAAAAAAGAAAGGCAATAATACGCAACCGAGAGCGTCGTCCTTATTTGTTTTCTTCTCTTTCTTTTTTTTACGTTGTTTCTTGAGCGTGCAGTTTCTTATAGATATTAAAGTTCGAAAATAAGTCTATATAATATAAATTTAGCTAAGATAACTTAAAGTTAGACATTTCTAAAATAGTCCATTTTTCAGTTAAGAGTGTAATTTTTCCTATTTTGAAAATATTTTTGATCAGTTTATGGGCATAATGTATGATTGTATTACATGTGTATGTGTCCTCCAGACCGAATTTCGGCCACGGCGGCCAGCCTCAACGGAGACTAGCCATCGGCCCAGGATAGGATTATAGTGCCTAAGTGTATGCGCAAGCAAAACTGCACTCTCTATTGCCTCACTCTCATAATCCGACGGGACGATAAACCGACGACCGGAAAGAGATCAGGCGCAGTACCAACGGCTTTACGTACTTTCCGAGGCACGGGGGTGAGACACCGCCAACTTCCTGACTCCGGGCAGCTACTGAGAATTTCTTAATGAAAAACTTAATAATTGACTTTTTTGGCCCGACCCGGGATTCGAACCCAGGACCTCATGATCAGCAGTCGCGCTGCTACAACCACTAGACCAACGAGACAGTCACACATGTATATGTATATATTGTACAAACAATAATTTGCGGTTGAGCAAATACCTTTTATCATGGGGAAATGCCTACGTGTCCGTATTGGCCGCCTTGTGGTGGCAATGACGTATTATGTCGGATTCACACAAACAAAACCCTATGGTTTTCCACCTTTGTTGCATTTCGATTGGCTTTTGCACATATCTGCAATCCGCCATGCCCATTTGAAGCTGCTACCTCCGGCTAGCCCACGTGGATTCCTCGCCTCTTTGTTATTGCTGTCAGTGCCTAAGCCACGGCTATTAACTGGAAGTATTTGGGGAGGGGGAGCGGAGAGTGGAATATTTAACTTATCTTAACTCTTTTTACAGATTGTTAAACTAGTAAAGAACATGATAATATCTATAATTGAATTTATAGATGAATTGGGAATTTATGGTGCCAACATAAGCATTCTTGCTTACATAATTCTTTTAGAGCAGTTGAAGCGTAAAGCTTTGTGTCAAGAAGAAGAATTGTTATACAAATTAACGATTACACATTTAGTTGAGTGAGTGTTTTTATTTATTTTCTATTAATATTAATATTGCTTTAGTCGACTTCAAAAAAGTAGGAAGTAAGCATTTCAACTGTATGCTTTACGTATGTATGTTGCGATATCTTCATCATTTGTGAGAGGATCTTAGTGATAATTTTTTTATTAATTAGTTTATATTTATTCTCCAGGTTTCTTTCAATGCTACCTCTAATTATGTAGAAATAGGAAAGTTTTTTTTTTAAACAAACTAATAAAAAGTAAAAGCCGACTTTAAAGAACCAAAAAGAAGATAATAATACTCACACAATATCTTCTGAAGTAGCAGTTTATATTAATCTATATGCTATGTCTTAGCGCCAAAATTATTTCATTATCACAGACAATGAAACTGAAGTCGGATTTTTATTTAAAACAATATTTCTTAACAATTCAATTGATCAGGTATATCTATTTGAAATATGGTTTCTCAGATACAAGAAAATAATATGTTTCAACTAGATATTTTGTTTTGTGATCCAATATATACATTTCGACTATAAAAATAATCTATACATTGCAAACCTTCTAGAATTATATTATACAGGATGTTAGTGTAAAAACCGTCATCCTTGAAACCAGTGGTTTGTTTTCACTTATAGAACGTAAATTCAATGAAAAATAACATTTTTTTAGTAAAATCTCAATTTTTCAAAAAAAAAAATACACAAAGGGTAGGAATTTTTGCCTGTCCTAAGCCAGGATGAAAGTATGAAGCAAAAGTTACATCACAGGTTATGTGTACCTATTGTGTTTTTATTGGAATGTTGTGTGGGCGGGCGGTGATCTTTACAGTGATTACTTCACTCGGGCGCATAGAGTATCCATGAATTTACGGACGGTGTCGGACAGAAACTTTTAAAATTTTATGAAGGAAAGTAGCGTTTTTTAAAATTTGGATAAATATTCTTATATTAAAGCCTATGGTTTTAGTGACAACGGTGTTTACACTTACACCTGTATAATTAATATTTATGAGAAAAAAAGCTAATCCCCTTTAAAACAGATGAAGCCTGTATCCGGCTGTGGATTTTTGCGGATTGATAGAGAAGATACGGTCTTTATAAAATTACGTCATGTTACATATTTAATGCATACAAATTGCAAATTTATAGAATTTATCTAATATTCAAATTTTGTAACTTCTCTCAAATAAGTCTCTAACCTTAAATAACAAGATATTAAAAAAATGATGAGTAATTCAAGAAGCTATTATTATACAGTGTAGTGTGTTAATAAATTCTTTTTCTTCCATCCATAATAGTCCACTTCTGGCCATGGCATCTCCATTATAGAAAGCATTTTGCCTCAAACGGCCGACTGAGTAAGCAGATTGCCAATTATAGTTCAAAGTATTAGACGTCTGCACCCTTGAGTCTGCCCCCCATCGCCGATTTGGCCATGAGATATGTAATTCTGATAGTTCTGTAATATGCAATAAATTACATCCCACAACATCTTTAGAATGAAATGATTGATATGTTCATTGTCAACTTACATGGTGTGTATTAAATGAAGTAATTTTTACACTATAGTGGTTCTAAAATAAAATTTGGAGGCACGGCAGTGCCCCCGCCAAGTCGAGCAAAAAAGCGGCACGGCCGTAGTTAACGTGTCGTAACCCTGGAATCGTGCTGACATAGCAGTTACACATAACAATGGACATATGTGGAATGCTTGCGCTTCGAAAACTATCATCGTGGAGACAATGGAACTGTCTTGCAGTCTGACACCATCCACGCATCACTTACTTCTTTTGTAATTTTACATTTTGTTTGAATTAATTATTTTTGTTTGACTAGGTTCCGTAGTGAAATTAATAACTGGAAATTTAGATAACGAAGACGCTATTCGATTTGAAGTCGAAATAAACCAAATACGTAATTCGGTCCATAAAACCCAAAAGTCACAGAAGCTAACGCTATCTTTGGCTGAAAATACCATAAAGGAATTTTCGAAACAACTAAGCAAGATAACCAAAAGAGATTAACTTCTATACTGAAAAATATTGCGATTAATTCCGATACAGTATGAAACCAGCTGCACTTTTTAGAGATATACGTTCAAATAGGTTTTAGTTTACAGATTATTTTAGATAAGTTAATACTGCTAGAAGATCCTATGGCATTCTTGCAATTAGGTATAATGCACCCTAGTATTATAAGCCCACGTAATTTAATTTCGGTACTTAGTAATTTGCAGAATAACTTTTCATTATATCCAGTCGAGGAGATTAGTATTGAAAGTATTCATGAGATAGAAAAGTCTATTAGCGTTAAAGCCTATAGCATAGGACATTATTTAACATTTATATTAGAAATTCCATTCCTCCAACTTAAATTATATGATTATATACATATATATTCCTTGCCAAACAACCTGAACCTAACCATTATACCCAAATCCAAATTCCTCGCACTTGGAAGCGATGAGTACGCCTATCTGGAAGAAGATTGCAAGAAGCTGTCAGACGACACCTGGCTCTGCAAATCACTGGATACTGGAGCCATAGAGAAATCTGAAGTTTGCACCATCTCACTCATCAAGCATAAAGACGGTAACAGCACTCGTGCACGCATGAATCTGAAGCGAGGAAAATTGTAGAAGATTAAAGAAAATAAGTGGTTGGTAATATCAACGGATTCAGAAAATATAAAAACCCAATGTGGACAGAAAACAGAGTATAGGAAACTATCAGGAACATTCTTCATCAACCTAACACAGGACTGTCAAGTTAATATCATGAATACAATGATAAGAACACACACTAGCAGCATCTCTATGGACGAAGTCATCTTTCTACCCAACGAGAACCTAATACACCAGGAAGAAGTCCAGTACGAGATACATCTGGAAGACATCTCACTAGATAGTGTCCATGAACTTATGAACAAGGTTGAAGATATTCAGGAAATAGAAACCTGGAACTGGTCATATATGATGGCAATTCCCAGCTGGTCTACAGTGCTCCTCTACATATTAGCAGCAATAGCATAAATAGATTGACTTGGCAATCGCACTAAGCAATTGAATTTAATATAATATGTATTACTTATGAGATACATTGTGTTTTTATGCGATGGCCCAAGTCAATGTATTTATTTAAAACATAAAAGATTTTTAATATTGATATGGTAACAACAAGATGTTGTTATGTACGTAATAACTTAAGACAGAAGGACCTTTAAGCAGGGACTAAATAAATTGACCGACTTGGTATTACATGGATCTCACAATTTTTTACGATTTTTTAGATTAGATTAGAAGAACTAAGTTACGAGACAAGTTATTTATTTTTGATGGCATTATATCTTTCTTATACAAATAAATAATATATATATTTTTTCCAGAGTAAGAATGGTTTTAATAAAATCGATGGGACACGAAACTGGATATGAGAGAATCGTCAAACACTCATCGGACAAAGTCAATCAGTTGCTGAATATATTAAATGAATACAATCCTAATGTCTTTCAAACAGATGGTATGGATAATTCTAAATATAATTGTAGTAAATTTTAAAAACAGCAAAATAGATTGTATAATATGGTTGTTAGGAAATCATAATTATTACTATTTGTAGCAATAGGCATATACAACACTATTAATTACTCAACAGCAGGTTGTACAACTTATATTACGCAGGTTTCCTTACTATGTGTCTCTTACAGCTGACCATATGGTAATTATTACCGCTGGAAACCGACCTCGGCTTGCTTACATTTTCTATTAAATTTAAAGGCAATTGCTTAGCTGTTATTAACACCTAAGCTATCATTGCTTGACTTTAAACATAGATTTATAACTGGCAGCTATTCAATTCCCCATCAAATTCTTTTACTTTTTTAATTGGTAATAGCCTAACCTTTTCTGTTTATATGGGTTGGTAGTTTCCATCCTTTTATGTGTTACACACTTTAAAATTTTGGGTTTGAAGGATAAGACAGCCTGTGTGTAGAGCATTCCACCTTAGTATTTAGGGGTGACAGCGCATCTATAACTTATGCAAGTTAGTTGCAGGTGTCCATGGTCTGCATTTGCCGCTTACTTTTAAATAGATCGTTAGCCAGATTTACCACTACCATTATAGCCAATCAAAATTTCACTGCTGAACATAGGCCTCATCCATTTTGCCTCGCAGTGCAAGACTACACAAAATGCTATCGAAAGCCTAACCAGATCGGGCTTCTTAAAAAGCCTGATGGTAACTTCACTAATAGTGAAACAGAAACATTGGAGTTACTAGCGTCAACCCATTTCCCAGGGTCACTCAAGACCTCAGCCTTAAATTCTTTCAGAGCCCTACGAAGACCTTGTAATCAGGACTGATGTAGGGCTGCAAAGATAATAAGGCCAAACATGGTGCAACGGGCTGTTGACTTCTTTAAACCATTTAAAACAAGCGGGGACGATGGAATAATTCTCATCCAACTGCAGATGGGTATTGACATCCTTCTTCCCTATCTGGTGAAAATCTTCAGAGCAAGTTTTGCCTTAGTATATATTCCAGTGCGATGGACAATTGTCAAAGTTCTATTTATACTTAAGGCTGGTAGAAAGGTTTAATAGTAATTTCTTAACATTTAATGTACAAAATAGTAACTATGTATTATGTATCATTAAGTACCATACCAATGCGATAAAATTTCAACTATGACCTATACGTGTAATGAATAAAAAAGAGTGACCAATAAAAATATATGGGTGTCATGTTTGATCAACATTTGTCATGAGTCATGACATAGTCATGTTGAATTATGAATAGAACCAGAAAACTCATATAGACATTCAAACATTACAATATGTGGTAATAAAAATACTCTAAGTGTTTTTTCGTACTGTGTGTACTGTACTGCTGATACAATATATATATACTTCGAGATCTTCACATAATTAAAGTTATTATAATAATATTGTTTCAGCTCCATTGAAAGTAAACCTCTCAAGAAAACCATTATCTGCAATTATTTTCACTAAAAAAAGATTTACTGCGAAGGTCTTGTTTAACTTACTAAAGGATGTCATTAATGTAAATCCTCAGACATTTGGCTTTTTGAAACACGATTTTATCGTAGGCTTTAATGTAAATCCATATAACAACACAAGAGAGCAATATTTTACAAAGAAGCAAAGTCAGCAAGGGCTTTTAAAGTTTGCTAACAAGTAAGTTTTTAACACTTTTATGTTGTTTTTTTTATATAAGCAAGGATAGGAATGATAAACGTGCACACTGCACACAGCCCAGCTGATGGTAAGTGATGACATGGCGTCTAAACAAGTACACAACAACTATATTTCCTGGGTTTTATTTCCTGGGTCTAGGAAAGAAATCGTTTTCAGTAAAATGGGTCTCCGGCTTTCGTTATTCTATTTTATAACATTCTATAACATAGCATTGCGCTACTACTTTACAAAACAGCAGAATTTTGCTACTATTTTACTCTTGTATTGAAAAAAACGTGCCCCGTTCCCGTCTAAGTCGCACGATTCACGATGTCGCGTGTCTCTGCCACGTAGAATGATTCTAAGTAGGTATTTATTATTTAATCTCATTTCAACTTTTCCTGATTATATTTCGATTACTTCTAGCTAATGACTATCATCAACCTGTAAAATATCACGGCTATATGTAGGTCTCTCAAATTATAGAGATATACTTTATAAATTTGCATATATCACCTTCGAAGCTGTTGAATGGCTTCAGTTTCAATTACTGGAAGTATTTACCCAGTTGCCTCTCAGAAATTCGGTTAGAATTGTATTAATTAAATGAACATAAGGTATTTCTATTATTTGAGGCAAGTTGTATGATTATTACCTTTTTATGTCATGTTTGTCAAGTTTTTCATGAATTTTAAGAAAATATAGTATGTTAATTTTTTATTACTTATATTTATGTTTATTTTTTATTTATTCTATAATTCTATTCTTAAATATTAACACTAAAGAAGTTTACATTGGGCAGACCCAGCCCTATATTATGACATTCCCTGCCAGTTAACCCAGGAAAACAACGAAAATTATAGTAAATAAATGTTGATTTAAAAAGTATTTTACATGCTAGAGCCATGCTGCAGCTATATTAACTAACTATCCTATAGTTGTAGTGCAAATGGGATGGCTCGACCGGAGAAGGGCCACACTCTCACAAAATACCAGCATAATGTAGAAGCTGAACGTTGCTGCGTTTCGTATGATGAGTGTAGAGAACCAAAGACCAATTTTAGTGGAAACGAGGCATTCCATTTAATCCTCACGGGAGACAACGCATCTGCATTTTGATTTGTAATCGAGGATAGATTTAGATGTCTATGGGCCACAGCAACCACTTGCTATCAGGTGGACTGTGTGCTTGTTTATCACCCTTGTCCCATAAAAAAACAATATTGTTAGCATAGGAAATGTCTGTGTTTATGTGATCAAAATCAGTCATCACTAGTAAGTGATGACTGATTTTGATTTTTTATATAATTTTTTTTAGAATTTGAATTCATATAATTCTGTCGTTTTAGAGATCTCAACTGTCTTATATCTACAAGTGTTATAGAAGAGGGCATTGACATTCCTCAATGTCTTTTGGTGTTGCGATTCGATCCACCTTTAGAATACAGATCGTACATTCAAAGCAAAGGTATCGATTTTTTTTAAGTTACGCTTAGTTAAATAATATTTAGTAATAAAATGGAGCATATGACTTTACTGTGTAGTGGCAGTGTAAGGATATCTACTTCTCCATATCGAATATCTATCTGTCTAATATCTGTTAGTGTCGTAAAAGTCTGAAAATGGAGCAGCATCTTCTTGATAACTAAGTAAAATTTAAAAAAAACAATTGCGGATGCCAACCTGCCTGCTCAGCGTGTTAACTATGGCAAATGGTCCCCTATGAGGTCTGTGCTCAGCAGTGGATTTTATAGGCTGTAATGGATGAATGGAATGGACTATGGAGCGTAGAAGTAAGGAGTACAAACTGTGTATTAAAAAGTGTCCATAGAAAACAGTTAAATAAGGGTGGCGCCACTATAACTACGGGGTAAATTTTAAAAAAAGCACCAAAAAATATTACTGGGATAGACGACTATTTCGAGGTTATATTTACTAAATAAAATTATTTTAGATTTTAGAGCTACTGGGCGGTTTAGCAGCACACTTAAACCGTCAACAACTGTTAAGTTCATTTCATCCCAGTAGCTACTCCAGCGCTGTTGTGGAGAGTTTTTGAGCTGTTATTTACTGCTTACAGATGGCCACTTTGTCAACTATTCTACTATAGGAGTTGGTACTCCTTACTTTTACACTCCATAGAATGGACGGTATGATACATATTGTATAATATGCCGCGTAACGACGGCGTTAGGAAATCCATCTTCCCATTTCTTCCCATAGGTTTCATAAAAGGCGACTATGAGAAATTCCAGGTAGATCTTACGGCATCCGATAGATGGCGGTATTAGACCGCCAGTAGAATTTTTGCATTTTAAATAATTTTCCTATTATGCATGTGCATACTTGACAAAAATCTATAAATAATAATATTATAGATCCGCATTACGAGAGTAAACAGTATGGAACTGTTTTAGTTTTTTCATTTTATTTGTTTAAGGTCGCGCAAGGAACCCGGAATCTGCCTTTGTGATATTAGTAGAAGAGAAAAATAGAACAAAGTTTATGAACCAGTATAAGGAATTTCAAAAAGTCGAACAATACATACAAAAGGTAATTTAAGTAGACTGTAAACTTTACTTATGAATGAGACCATTTTGTGGAATATTTTTTATGATCCAATTCGAGTTTTATATTTTTTTTTATAGAAGAAACGAAAACGCAAACGAGCATGCGGCTCACCTGATGTTAAGTGACTACCGCCGCCCATGATCATTTTATATTGAGAGTTTAATTTTTTTTTTGTTGATTTCTATAAACTAATTTCTTTATGTTCTTAATATCTAGATTAACTTCTCTGTAAAATTATGCCCAGAAATATCGTTTGTTTAAAATTATTAATTATTTGTTTAGCTATATTGTAGAGACCCAAGAGAATTCACTACCCGATAATCGTCCAGTGGGTGTGGTAAGACAAAGGTATGATAAGACAAAGGGAAACTGAACCAGAAGATGGGCAGCAGCATCTTGGCCGTATGGATCCCCTATGTGGCAACCTACGGAGGAGGCCTGATGATGATGTTTGGTTTCCACATGAATCTTAGTTTGCTTCCGAATTTTTCAGATTCCGGTTTTATATCGCGCACGAGTAGGTAAAGATGCCTCTGTAGTAGGTTGATTTAGCATTCAGTATTTCTGGTACCAACTGGTAGCCAGGCATTTTTGGTAACAACATCCAATCCCATGGCGACTAACGCCAGAGTTCCACACGGGTCTTATCTTTCTGCTGCATAATAATAATTTGCTCATACTCAGTATTTTATGGCATTGACAGACGACTTGTCGAAAGGTAAGTGAAACCTCGGATAGCCGTTTACGCTCAGGGCGTTTATTCGAATTAAAATAGCCACCTTCGTATAATGGTGGACGTAGCCACCTTCGTATAATGGTGGACGTAGCCACCTTCGTATAACTACTTAGTATTGCCATTAACGGTATTGTCCGTTCTCACATACACAACAAAAACTAACAAAAGTTTTAGGCGCTTTGAATCACGAAACCTTTAATTAGTCGTAGATTCGATGATGTCGAGAGTTTTGGAGGGAACTTGACCACTGACGGATTGTGGCTATCTTCAAAATATCTTACAACATGATAATGTGACGCATCAGCGTACTGTGAAGAATTATTGTGAACAAAACAAACGTCAGATTAGGCTGTATGTTCATAGATTCTATAGCTTTTATTTTTTTTTAACAACCACTAATTTTAGACGATCGTGACGTTTTCTAATAAAATTTTTAGCAAACTAATTAAAGGTTTCGTGATTCAAAACGCCTAAACTTTTGTTAGTTTTTGTTGTGTGTGAAAATGGACAATATCGTTAATTGCAATACTAAGTCGTTATGAAGCAAACAGTCTAAAGCGCTGCTGCGACGCGTTTTGGCGGACGGTTATCTTCGAAATATTTTATTGCCCAAACATCATTGTTTACGCCCGATTGCGTAGACACAGAAACCTATAGACTAATGATCGGCGTGGCCTCGAGTGAGAAAGGACGATAACGAATTTTTAGGTTATACAATAATCTTTATGACTTTTAAACACATTTAGATAAAAAATTTAATTGTTCTAAGAACTGAACTGAACAAGATTCACCAATCTTAGGCTCACAAAACCCTTTTTTCTCACTTAAACCAACTTGTAAACTCCTTAAATCGCTACGCTTTCAAAGTTGTTTAGCAAACTGTAGTTTGCTAAACAAAAAAACCGGCACGGTGAAAGGGACAAACAATCACACCGCTTTATCTCATTTCTATGCAAGACGTATGCATAAATCTATCTTTTTCGTATGCGAATGCGAAAGAAGGCGTCAATTTATCTATAGGTTTCTCTGTCTACGCCCGATTGCCTCGAGCGGGGTGAGGAAACGGATAGCGTAGCGCGGGAGGGGAGGCTGGTGCGTCGTACGCGCATAGCTAGCGTGGCAGTCGGCCGAAAGCCTTGATCGGTGAAACCGCGCCAGTTGAACGTCGGGCGTTACATAATCTGACGGGTCGATTTAGGGGTCGCGAGTTTGATATAATTTTGTGTCGAAAGGGCGGCCTCCTTGTGTTATCTTATATTTGTACGTAACCGTATAACGAGGCTTATTTCTTGAGTTTATTTGCGCGAAGCCCGGGTCGATTATACGTTGAGAGCCTCCTTGTGTTATCTTAAATTTGTAAGTTTCCGTGATAACAAGGCCAAATTATATAATTTTACTGTAACCGTTTTAAGTATTGTTTGTGACTGGTTGCGCGCGGCCGGTGTTTGGACTTGAAAGGCCGAAAGGTTGTGTTAATTGTGCGCGCCATTTTGAATTTACTATTGAATATTTGGATCTCGTCTAGACCGCCTCGAATTTAGTTGCCTGTTTTGAACGTGTTACGTGACACGAGGCCTACTTGGAATTTGGAGTGATTAAAGAAACTTTTACGCCGTTAATTGCATCGACGAGTTAGTAGTTTTGTGCTAAGTGAATCTGGGACTTTGAACTTTGACCAACCGTCCTTAAGTTGTACAGCGTGTCACTTGTTTTAATGTCGATTAACGTTGATTTGGTTGATTTGAAGTTAATTCAATGTACAATAAAGTTGATAAATTAATATAGTGAAAATTGAGGTAGAAGTTTTCCATTGGTGAACGTCCCCTTGGATGGATCCCACATTTGGAGAGAGGCAGCGCCTTAGGATCTGCTGTCCAGGATCAGCGGGGATGTCAGGTTACACATTGAACACATTACTGCACACCACTTACATGCACATCACCTTTCACCTGACAGATGCCCTGTGGTTAACCCTACCTCCGCCAATCGGTAAGTGATGCTTGCTTCTTTGTTAGCCTTATAGTTTAATTATCCATAGGTCGTTGGACCCTCCCCTTTGTTACCCGTCGAATTGGGCTACCGTGGGCCCTAGCTCAATCGGCCTTTGTCGTGGTAACTGGGGGCAGTAACAATCATCATCAGGCCTCCCCCGTAGGTTGCCTCATAGGGGATCCTGAATAAAAGCACCTAGTGAAAAGCCAGGAATGTAACTTTCTTTTAAACAATGGTAACGGCAGAGCTTTGAAACTTGGATGAAGCTTATTATAAATTTTAATAGCCATACAATAACAGCTTCGTCTGTATAGTTGAAGTCATATTCTAGGTTGCATGGTCCTTTCTCGATGTCTGGTAGGTTTTTTTTTGTTTTGCTCTCTGTAGTTCGGCCGTTCAGAGAATGCGTTCCTGACACGTCGCGATTGAACTGACGACGTAAATTCGTAATGGCGTTGCAGTTACGATAAAAATATTTTTGCTGGTAGTTTACCGTTTTAACAATTGATGAGCATTAATACAACATTATTATATCAATAATCAATGAATGTTATAATTTTATGCCAAACTGAGTGTCAAATAACTTGGTAAACAATATTTTTCTAAATCTATACTGCTCTATTACAAGGTTATGTCAGCGCTTTATATTTGTAGTGCTGTGCTAACAATAACAGGCAATAACAGTATCGTAATCTGTTCTTATACAGTTATACTTTATAAAATAATACGTTTTGTTTTTCTTTTTAAGAATTTGAAAATAATGGACTATAAGATAACTTTTATTAAATATAAAAATAAAACTACGACCAAACCGAACGCGCGAAAGAAAGTAGCATTTTTATATTTAGGTTGAAAATGGTAACCCCAAATGGCGTTATGGGTCGCCATTTTGTGACACTAAAACCGTCGTGTGTTGTCGTTTCGTGCGCATAGACCACGTTCTTCAAGTGTTTTCGATCTGTTTTTATTTGATTACCCGGCTTTCGTTTAATGGACTGTTTCTGCTTTTCAAACTGACATCGGCGCTAAATCGGACTTCGATTGTGTTTTGTATTGCGTTCTTTTTACTTTTGGTGCATAATAATGCCTAAACGTGGACAAACATTGAAAAGTGGAGCCCGTGAGTTAATCATCAAGCTGCAAGATTACTTTGAGCGGGAGCGGCAAAATGGCGGACCCCTGTTACCTGTCGAACAAGTACAAGAACGCGTCTCTCAGGCCCTTGGAGTTAGCAAAGGAACGATAGCAAATATTAATAAAGAAAAGTTCGGCTCTACTGGCACGGAAGATATTATTTTACGTACTCCGAAGAAGAAACGTAGAACTAAACCCGTGACAGATATTGACACCTTTGACGCCGATACAATCAGAAATCATATATACCGTATACTATTCCAGAAATGAATATCTCAGCAAGAAGAAGCTTTTGGCATCGATAAGAGAAGCTGGACTGTTTAGCGCGGGTAAAACTGCTTTAACCAAAATCTTAAAAGATATTGGTTTTTCGTATAAAAAAACAGATAAAAGAAAAATTTTATTAGAACGATACGACATAATTTTAAAACGGATAAGTTTTTTGAGAGAAGCAAAAAATATTGATAACTGGGATAATGTCGTGTTCATTGACGAGACATGGCTAAACGCCAATCACACGGTTTCCCGTTCTTGGACGGATGATACACAAGCGTCGACGTCGAAAGTACCAATGGGTAAGGGGGCCCGTCTGATAATATGCCACGCAGGTTCTGCAAAATACGGCTTTGTGGAGAACGCGTTACTGGCATTTCAATCAAAAACCACAAATGACTACCACGAGGAAATGAATGCCACTACATTTAAAGAGTGGTTCCAGAACGTGCTTTTGCCCAGCCTACTAGAGCCTTCTGTAATATTCATGGATAATGCCTCCTATCACTCGGTTCAAATACAGAAACCACCTACCCAAGCTAATAAAAAAGAAGAAATGGTGGCTTGGTTACAAGCAAAAGGCATGACGCAAATATGCAGATGCTAAAACCAGAGCTAATTAAATTAGTTAAAGAAAATAAAGCGGCAAATGTGCGATACGAAATCGATGAACTGGCTCTGGAGTACGGTCATCGCGTTCTAAGAACTCCACCGTATCATTGCCAATATAACGCGATTGAGCTAATCTGGGCTCAAATAAAAGGTTAAGCCGCCCGCCATAATACTTCCCCGCCATTCAGCACGAAAAAGATGATGACCCTATTAAGAGAAGCCTGCGGGGAAGTCACAAGAGATGACTGGGCAAAGGTTGTTGAGAAGACTAAAAACCTGATTGTGGAACATTTTGACCGAAATATCAGGATTGATTCTGTTATTGATAATAATATAATTATACATGAAGGCGAAGATGATGAAGACACCACCTCCTCAAGCGAATCGGAGTCTGATTAATATTTTGTACGCACATTCAATTCAATGTACTTTATTGCATAGAAATGCAGATTGTAACTTTGTAACAAAGAATAAATAAAACAATTTTATTATATTAATATTACCTTTTTTTGGTTTACACTTAAATTACTAAATATAAATTTTAAATGATTCCGCCAATTTTAAACGAAAATAATCTTAAAAATAACGCGGCGGTTCATTTTGGAGGAACGGTAAAGAACTCAGTGTTATGTTGTGCCCATCACTAGTCGTGACTAACTGATAGGTGTCAAGAACGCATTCTCTGAACGGCCGAACTATAGTGACAAAATAATGAGAATGTTGTCGTACAAAAAAACACTTTTGTTTTATATACAGGCACGGTAGCGGTAGGATTCCAAGTTAATTGAAAAGGGGTTTACAGCTTTCGAGAAAATGTAGTCTGGAAATAGCTCTAATACATTTCTTTTGGGCTATGAAAGCCCGGTTTACATCCTCTGAACCTCCCCACAATATAATGCCGTAACTTAATCGTGATGACACATAGCCATGGTAGGCCGATAGAGCTGTTTCAATGGATGATACATTACTGAGTCGTCGTAGCGCGTATACAAATTTATTTATTTTCGTACATAGATTGTCTATATGTGCTTTTCAGTCACAGTGTTTATCTAAAGTAAATCCAAGAAATTTAGCTTCATTAACAATTTCAACAATATTACCGCAATAATCGACTAGCACATCCATTGACCTTGCTCTGTAAGTAGTAAACTGGATTCTTTTTGTTTTTTGTATGTTTATTTTGAGATTGTTTGAATGTAGCCAATTGATTAGATTGTGTAAAGTCTCGTTAATAATGACATTGGATTTTTCTATTTCCTCACATTTTATTACCACGGTAGTGTCGTCTGCAAACATGTAACATTTATGTTGAGTTGCATTTGGTAAGTCGTTAATAAATATAAAAAACAACAGGGGCCCCAAGATACTGCCCTGTGGGTTGACACAATACTTTGACCGGAAAGTACACTGTCTGGATTCAACGACTGTTGATCACAATACATTGCTGTCTATTATACAAATAACTTTCCAACCAGTCATAAGCGTTACCTCTAATACCATATCGATAGAGTTTATCCCGTAATATTTTATGTGGAACAAAGTCAAAAGCTTTGCTCATGTCTAGAAATAAAGCAATAAGTGATATCTTTTGATTAATACATTCAGTGACATAATGTATCAGATTGAAGCAAGCCAACGTAGTAGAGTAACCTTTGCGAAAACCATACTGTTCTTCTTTCAGTATATTATTTGATGTAATAAAGTTATCAATGCGCTTGAAGATTACTTTTTCATAGATTTTAGATAGTATTGGAATAAGAGTTATCGGTCTATAGTTCACATTTATCGCCCTTCTTGTATATTGGCTTAACAATATACTGTTCCATTGACAAATTAATTACATGGGTAAGAGGTCGGCTTAAATCCCTCGCACATGCCTTTAGTACATGTGTGTTTATGCCATCATGTCCAACTGCATTGCTGTTTTTAAGCGATAAAATAATAGTAGCTATTTCCATTTCATTAGTTGGGGTTAGGAATATTGAATTTTTATTGAATGGAATGTTTATTTTATCAGAATTTACATTGTCCTGTTCTAGGTTCGTCATGTCTATAAAATAGTTATTAAACAATTCACATATTACATTAGGATTACTATATTTTATGTCATTTATACTTATCATGTCAATATCATTATATTCTTTATCATTATTTAAATTATCATTGATAATATTCCATGTCGCTTTACATTTATTAGAAGCATTATTTATAAATCTTGGGTTTTGTAATTTTTGAGCCCTATAAATGGACTTTTTGAGTATTTTATTGTATTTTTTGTATGCGAATTTTTTTAGATATTCTAGAAATTTTATTGCTTCTTGTATATTGGATATATAGACGCCGCTTATATTTACACGCAACTCTAATGACTTTACTAATCCATTTCTGGTATCTGTATTTATTACAGATCTTAACAAGCTTTATTGGAAAACATAGTTTTATGCAATTCGTTGAAAGCTTCATTAGCATTTTTATTATTATATACTTCTGAAAATGAAAGGGCAGACATACAGTTTCTAAACTTGATCAAGTTTTCTTCACTGTAATAAATTGTCTGTATAGTATGTTCCTTTTTAATCAATTTCATTTTAAATGATATAGTTTGGGCTGTTTCATGGTCAGATAGGCAAACAAGATGTGTGCCTTATTTGGCCCTATACACGTTACTGGCGATCTGGTCAAAACATGCCTTTCCACGAGTTGCAGTATTTATGTGCATTTTTAAGTTAAAGTTTTTTAGAATATCATTTAAGAGTTTTGTTTGTTTTTGTCGAGTTGGTTTTAATATGTCTATATTCCAATCGCCAGTCAGAACTATTTTATGTTTGGGTTTACTTTTGTTTACTTGGTTTAAGTAAATTATGCAAAAGTTCTTGGAGTTTGATAAAAAACAGATTTACGTCAGAGTCCGGTGTCCGATAAATGTTAACAACTATCAATGTATTTCTGAACCGCAGCACTCAAAGCTCGTAGACAGTGATAATTCTCTGCAAATGTTGAGTATTTTTGAGTCAAAGTGGTTTTTGACTAAGATGAATGAGCCACCCCTTTTTTCGCAATTTCGTGAATAGTAAGCAGCTAATTTGTAATTCGGTATTTTAAGATTTACTTCGTCGCCGCTTTGAATAAACGTTTCAAGCATAAAACTTGTATGTCTAACTTTTTATCCCTGAATTCTTCCAGTGCGGCTTTTAAATAATCTGATTTATTAAGAAGTCCGGCAATATTTTGATGCATTATTGTAAAGTTGTTATGGACGAAAAAATTCTTCCCTATTCAAATCATTGTTGTTAGGGTGACTTTTCTGTGGTGTTATTTGGGGGTCGTTTGTTTCTTTTATTTCATGGTTGTGTGATGTCTGAGGATGCGAACGAAGTGTCTCATTAGGTACATTATTTAAAGTAGCATTAGGCAAGGGATTGTTGGAATTTTCATTTTTAGAATGTGTCTTAATTCTTTTTTTTTTTAATTAATGAATTCATTCTTATATTTTATGTAATCAATTTCGATATTTATATTGAATGTCAGCTTTTATAAATGTGTTTTAAAATTATTATGTTTATATGTGTTCATGTCAATAAATGTACAGTTGTTATATTTCCTACTCAACATATGAAGATCATTATTTAGTTTTTTTTTTACATTTAGATTTCTATTTGTAAAACATAACATAAATACTCACGCCTGTCACCCAGAGGGGTAGGCAGAGACTACAGACTTCCATTTGGCACGATCCTGACACACCTCTCTCGCCTCCTTCACATCCATACACCTCCGCATACATGCTCGTCGGTTAAGGGTACTCCTAATTTGGCCCGTTTTCAATAAATCGCCAATTTGGTCGATAAATTTTCGCCTAGGACGTCTCTTTCCGACTCTGCCATTCACTTCTGCAACATAAATTTGTCACACCACATGATCAAATCACCGAAGCATTCCTTTCTTAATCCTGGTCACAACATCATCTTGTAAACCACACTCTTCTCTTATTACACAATTTCTTACCCTGTCATTAAGATTCAGCCCTAACATACTCCTTAACGACCGCATTTCTACTGCGTTCATTCTACTCTCGTGCTTCTTCTGCCACACCCAACTTTCACTACCATACGTTAAAGTAGGGACCAACACAGCGTTGTGAATTGCCATACGTGCCTTTTTCGACACATTTTGACTCTTAACAATAGAGTGCAGGGCCCCATTTACTCTATTTCCCGCATTCACTCGTCGTTCTATATCCTTATCATATCTTCCATCCCTGCTGAATACGCAGCCCAAATATACAAACTCATCTACTTGCTCGATCAACTCCCCTTCTATTCTTATTTCACAAATCGTTTTACTTTCTTCTCTTTCAAAAACCATAACCTTCGTCTTACTTGCGTTCACTTTCATTCCCCTTTCTTTTAATGATCTGTTCATTAATGTAACCATCATTTGCAACTCGGCCTCCGACGACGCAAGGATAACTTGATCATCGGCGTATGAAAGGCATTTGACGGTTAACTCACCCATTCTTAATCCGCATTCTTCAACTTTCAAATTTTGCAAACAACTGTCCATAAATAGGTTTAACAGCCACGGGGAAGCCACACAGCCCTGTCTGACACCTTTATGGATGTCAAACCAGTCCGAGTAGACCCCGTTGTTCCTAACACAAGCACTAGAGTCCCTATAAAGGGACTCCAATGCCTGTATCAAGCCAGCGCCCAACCCAAATGACTTCAGTGTTTGCCATAGCACATCCCTATTCACTCTGTCATAGGCCTTTTCCAAGTCCATGAACGCACAAAAAACCTTTTGGTTTTTGGCCAAAAACTTCTCCGCGATCATGCGCATGGAAAAGACTTGATCTGTACAT
The DNA here is from genome assembly GCA_907164705.1 of Parnassius apollo. NCBI lineage: Eukaryota > Metazoa > Arthropoda > Insecta > Lepidoptera > Papilionidae > Parnassius > Parnassius apollo. Next base: position 8,684,867 of record CAJQZP010001196.1, read on the forward strand.
CCCATTCCCTTTCTAAATCCCGCTTGCACATCCCAAATTTTTCCATCAGTTTCTTTCATGACCCTTTCAATCAGTACCTTAGCATACAGTTTTCCCACAATGCTAAGAAGGCTGATGCCACGGTAGTTTTTACA